>OZ023266.1:134042003-134519503 GCA_964006375.1 Tillus elongatus | reverse complement strand
TAATCTCTATACCTTATATACTGCACAAATAAGGCCAAACCTCGAATACTGCTCCCACATCTGGGGTGCCGCTGCCGCTTCTACACTCGCTATCCTGGACCAATTCAAAAGAGAGCTATACGTCTCATCGGTGACCCTACCCTCTTTTATAGATATCTGCACGGGCACTGCTCAGAGGAACTTTCCTCCATAGTTCCCCCACCTGCTGCCCCCAACATATCTACCAGGGGAACAGAGCGAATGCACCCTTTTACTGTCCAGGTCACTAGACATAGAACATCTTGTTATGCCCGCTCTTTTGTCCCGAGGACTTCCAGGTTGTGGAATTCCTTGCCGGCACATGTTTTTCCTTCTCCTCCGAACCTCCAAACCTTCAAGTCCAGAATTAACAAGTTGCCTCTTTCCTCCTTGTCGACACCCACGGTACGATAGTATTTAGGCTGTAAGCCCTCGTGGTGTGTTGTTCAAATAAAAAAATTTGCAGCACAATTTTGAGTAAATTTAAGGTGAAAACCTTTCATAATTATATATGGTCAAAAACGCTCTATTTGGAAGACACGGGGTCTTAAAAATTGCATTTTCATATTTTTTTTGTTATTTTGATATTTTTTTAATTCGTTTTTGAAATTTTGTATGCAGGGTGGAACAGCCAAAGGGCATAAAATGAGTATCTCAATTTTTGTGCGTATTTATAAACTATCTCGAAACACTCAATATTAGATCAAAAAATTATATCCTACAACGTAAAAACTTCACACCTACATTTTACCCCCTTCTAGTGACAGCTGCGACCCCCAAATTCTTAAATAGGTAGTAGAGGCTTGTGATACCTCATTCAAAAGATATTTTCATTCCCTATTCAAAAATGCTTAGGTTTTAAAATTTATTCTTTGCGTACCTTATTTAAAATACATCTTCATTCTCTATTCGAAATAACGCTGCAAATTAAATCACAATTTCGACGTAGCTGTGATAATCTACTCTCCTCAGAAAGACATTCTCATGCAATGAATTTGTGGTCCATGACTTGACCACAAAGAAAATATTTGTACTCTTGTACCCATGAATCTCTGAAACGTTATATTACTCGAGTTTTTGTTTGTAAAGTTATTTCCGCTACTAACAGACAGACGTACAGGCCGACAGACCGACCCACCGACAGAACGACAAACAATACAATTTTCTTTCCAGATTCAAGTTTTATATATATATATATATATATATATATATATATATATATATATATATATATATATATATATATATATATATATATATATATATATATATATTGAGACCTTTTATGCCACTTTAGCAAATAAAAATGAGAAATTTTGGTCACCGATATTCCACCCCCACGCATTTAACCCCTAATTTAATTTGAGCACAGAATGCCAGATGTTTGATGAAATTGAAATTTTTCTAATAAACAATCCATAAAACGTTATATTACTCGAGTTTTAACGAAAAAATACAATTTACATCAAATCATCCCCATTCATCCACTACCATTGGAGCGATTTTATATAAAAACAGTTTGGACCGTTCGTTTATCAGGTACTAACTGTATACTAACTTTAGAGACGATACCTCAACTCGTTTTAAACTTACCGACAGACCACAAACATTTCGTTCGCAAATTATGTTTTCTATATGTTTACGGAAGCGGGGGTTACTGATCGGAATAAAAGATGTAGAAACGAAGCACATGTGTTATGACATAGATAACGGTATATTGATAACGATATTAAAGCACAAAACTTAATACACATAATAATAGTAACAATAATGATATAACAAATGGAATAAGAGAAAATTACTTAGGTATGGTCATCTTTGACTATTAAATAATAACAGTGTTTACATAATTAAATTATCGCGGTGTTATTTCCCGACTACATTTCAGAAGCTTATTTAAAATGAACGATATATTTTCCGCCTACATTGTAGAACGGTGTTTAATTAACTATATTACTTACTACAATGAATCTCCTTTATATTTACCAAACAAAACATATTTTGATTCTTAACCTTGCTGACTATGACATTCCTGTCTATATTACAAATTCGTTTGTTATTGCTTATATGCTGAACGTGATAATTTCAATGTCGATCCATACAATGTTGATCTCCAATTCATTGAAATGTTTACATAACTTCATTACAGAATTTAACTGACCCACTTGTACTAATTATTTTGGTGTGTTTACTAATTATATTTTTAAGGCTATTAGGGCCGTTATGAGATATCATCTGTTCTCTTGAACACCATATGTTTTGACACTTTTTACGACGTTTAAGCAAAAAAAAGGTTTTGAGACTTTTGTCGCCGATGCCATACTTACACACGGATTGACGACGTGGACGTGAGATCACCCTCTAAGTGTTGAACGCTTTTTAAGAAACATACTATATATGCATATAAGAAATACGTTAAAATATGTACTTTTTTAGGCTTTTGGCGCTGTAAGTTTATGGACTTCTTTTAAACTCGAACCATACAAATAATTTTACCTCCACATCGTCAATACGTGTGAAAGTATGGCATCAGCGATAAAAATTTCAATTTTTTTTTGCTTAAACGCCGTAAAAAGTATCAAGACATATAGAAAACATGATTTGGGAACGAAACGTTTTTTGTCTGTCGGTCTGTAAATTTATCTCTTTGTAGCCACGATAACTTTAGAACGAATTGAGATATCGTCTTCAAATTCGGTATTCAGTTAGCACCCGACATCAGTTAGGATTGTTTTTTGGGTAAAATCTCTCTAGGGGGGTAGGGGATGAATGGTGGTTATTTGATGAAAATTGACGTTTTTTCGTTAAAACTCTAGTAAGGTAACGTTTTAGGGTTTGTGAGTGAAAAAACTTTTAATTTTATTAAACATCTGGTATTCTGTGCTGAAATTAAATTAGCGGTTGAACATGTGGGGGTGGCACATCTATGACAGAAATTTCGATTATTTTTTTTGCTAAAACCGCGTAAAAGGTCTCAAAACATATAGAAAAGTAATTCTGAAACAAAAATTTTTAGTTTGTCGGTCTGTCGGTTAATCGGTCTGTCGCCTGTAAGTCTATGTGTTAGTGGGGTAAATAATTTTCGGACGAATTGAGATATTATCTTCAAATTTGGTATACACCCAATAAGATTACCGATACGTGACCCTACTCGCAGGGTGACTCTGTTGGCGGGGGTCGCGGCGGGGGTCAAGGCGGGGTGCCCGCAGGGCAGCGTTTTGTCTCCCCTGCTCTGGTGCCTAGTCGTGGACATCCTGCTAAGGAGGCTCTCGGAAGGGGGGTACGAGGTATAGGGCTATGCGGACGACATTGTCTTCATAGTCCGAGGAAAGGTTACACAGTCAGTGTGGGAGCGCATGCAGGCAGCACTAAAATTGGTGGAAAGGTGGACGGTAAGTCAAGGGCTCTGGGTGAGCTCCCAACCGTCATACTATTTACGAGGAGAGGGAAGTGGGATGGCCACAGAATTCTCACTCTATACGGTAAAAACATCCCGATGGCCAGGGAGGTAAAATATCTTGAGGTCGTATTGGATTCTAAGCTAACCTGGAATGGCAACGTTGAAAAAATACTAGGCAAGGCAGTTATGACCCTACCTGTCACTACGCGGCTAAATGGAAGAGCCTGGGGACTAAAACCTAGTTAAGCCCACTGACTGTGTACAAGGGTGGTCAGACCATCGTTAACATACACGGAACTGTTGTGATGGCCTAAGGTGACCCAATCCAGTACCAAACAAAAACTGGCCAAGATTCAAAGGATGGCTTACCTCGGCATGCCTACCACGGGACGCACTCTTCTAGTTCACGGATGGATCCGGCGGGGAGCGTGGGACGGGGATAGGCGTTTATTTGGAATGACCAAGGGTAAGTCACGGTATTTCCCTCGTGGCTCGTGCAAAGGACTTTAACGCCGAAAGGTACGCAATCTTGCACTGCGTGTGAGATAGCAAGAGGAGGAACTACACCAACAAGCGGACCTTCATAGCCACAGACAGCCAGGCAGACATTAGCCCTAAGTAGCCCACGGGTAAATCCAAGACCGGCTAGTGAATGCCGAGACGAGGCGAGTGACCTGAATGAGATTACCCGCATCTGGGTGCCGTGTCACTCGGGGGGTCAAGGGCAATGAAGAATCTAACCGTCTCGCGAAGAGAGGACCAGCAGAACCATTTATGGGACCAGAATCGGTCCTGGACTGATATAAATACGCGGCCAGGTGAACCATCAAGTCCTGGGTCAGGGATTTCAAATTTGGTATACACCCAATAAGATTACCGATACGTGACCCCACTCGCAGGGTGACTCTGTTGGCGGGGGTCGCGGCGGGGGTCAAGGCGGGGTGCCCGCAGGGGAGCGTTTTGTCTGCCCTGCTCCGGTGCCTAGTTGTGGACATCCTGCTAAGGAGGCTCTCGGAGGTACGAGGTATAGGGCTATGCGGACGACATTGTCTTCATAGTCCGAGGAAAGGTCACACAGTCAGTGTGGGAGCGCATGCAGACAGCACTGAAATTGGTGGAAAGGTGGACGGTTAGTGAAGGGCTCTAGGTGAGCCCCCAACCGTCATACTATTTACGAGGAGAAGGAAGTGGGATGGCCACAGAATTCTCACTCTATACGGTAAAAACATCCCGATGGCCAGGGAGGTAAAATATCTTGAGGTCGTATTGGATTCTAAGCTAACCTGGAATGGCAACGTTAAAAAAATACTAGGCAAGGCAGTTATGACCCTACCTGTCACTACGCGGCTAAATGGAAAAGCCTGGGGACTAAAACCTAGTATAGCCCACTGACTGTGCACAAGGGTGGTCAGACCATCGTTAACATACACGGAACTGGTGTGATGGCCTAAGGTGACCCAATACAGTACCAAACAAAAACTGGCCAAGATTCAAAGGATGGCTTACCTCGGCATGCCTACCACGGGACTCGCTCTTCTAGTTCACGGATGGATCGGGCGGGGAGCGTGGGACAAGGATAGGCGTTTATTTGGAAGGACCAAGGGTAAGTCACGGTATTTCCCTCGTGATTCATGCAAAGGAGTTGTATATCCAAGACCGGCTAGTCAATGCCGAGACGAGGCAAGTGACCTGAATGAGATTACCCGCATCTGGGTGCCGTGTCACTCGGGGGGTTAAAGGCAATGAAGAAGCTAACAGTCTCGCGAAGAAAGGACCAGCAGAACCATTTCTGGGACCAGAATCGGTCCTGGGCTGATATAAATACGCGGCTAGGGGAACCATCAAGTCCTGGGTCAGGGACCAACACAAGGCATACTGGGCAGACTGTCCAGGGCTCAGAGATGGGGAGTTATTAATTGGAGAACCCAGCCCAAAGAGAGGTGTGGAGCTGCTAAGTCTTCGCAGAGGACAGCTCAGGAACATAACAGGACTCTTGACGGGACACATTGCTGTCAAAAAGCACCTGCATAAAATGGGGCGGTTCGAGGGGGACCTGGCTTGCAGACTTTGCGGTTAGGGGGAGGAATCAGTAATCAGCCCAGCACATCTTGTGCGAGTGTAAAGCTCTGGACCGCAAAAGACAACTGATATACGGACAGCATAGACTGTAGACAGAGCAATATAAAACTTCACCCTACCAATTGCCGTGCAGACAAGTTCAAGGCACAGTAATTTTGGAATAGGTGGAGTAGCAAAGACAAAGGGCATGCACAATAAGCCAGAGGCTGAGGTGCTATCGGGGCAGCAAAGACGCAGGCGAGCCCTAAGGAGGAAAAAAAGACCCGATAAGGAAACGCTCCGAATTGTTTTTGGGTAAGATCACTTCAGGGGGTAGGGGATAAAGAAGAGTGACTTGGTGAGAATTGACATTTTGACGTTAAAACTTGAGTAATATAACGTTTCAGAAGTTTATGGGTACAGGAATATGAATATTTTTGTGGTGAAGTCATGGAACTTAAATTCATTTCATGAGAACATCTTTCTGAGAACTGTAGATTAACACTGCTATGTGGAAGTTATAATTCAATTTTCAGCACTATTTTACGTAGAATAGACGTTAAAAGCTCGAAAATTGGTTATCTAATTTTGTATAGTATGATAGACCAAGCAGAATTTTGATTAACGCATAAAAATTGCACAGATGTTGTCAGTTATTTTGGTTTACGGGATATAATACACCTGTAGAATATTATTTTTCCTAATAGACATATTTTACTTGTTTCCGTCTCTTGCGTATTCTGTACGTAGATATGAAACTTAAACACATTAGGCATAATATATCAACCTAAATCTCACCATAAAACAAGAAGATAAATAATTTATAATTTAATGTCTTGCCTGGTCCTTTTTTCTCACAAAACAACACTGTTTTATTTCTCGAAAATAAATGAATATTTATAGTTTCGTGGATGCCTGAGGGAGGGATATTCCGGAAAATTTCATTAGCAGCTGGACCAAATGAATTCCGATAAGTGCCAATAGCTGTCCAATTTCATAATCAATCTGAGTTGCATCAACTTTTCACGTCATAAATCTTAGAAAATATTAATTTAATAGTAAGTGTGAAGTCTTGTAGCCTGATAACTGAAAATGTGCCATGCAAACTGACTGAATCGATAAAATTCTATTTTTACCTATTTTAAATAAAGAAAAATGGAGAACTGGAATAAAATTCATTAGCCCATTTATTATAAAGCGCTGAGTTATGTTCTACTTGATGAAAGTTGAACTATAGTTTTGTGAAAACATTTTACGGAAATGACGCACGTCTAAGTTATGCGAATAAATGAACTAGTTGAATTTGACGGCAATTAAATTTTGACTTGGTTGAAAAGCCTTTTAAAATAATACTATTTTGCAATTAAGCCCTAAACTTGTTTTGCCTCGTCTCGTCTAATTATCAAGGTTTCTCTTACAAAGCTTTTATTGAGTGCTTTTGTTAACTTTAAATTGTCGGAGAACTGTAACAATTTACGAGCGAGAGTGAATTCTGAATTGGCTCCTAATGCTCCATATTCAATAAGTCAGATAACAAAAACACTTAGTGAGTTTCATAGAAAAAAATCTACATTGTAGTAAAGAAGTTTCGTCAACTCTTTGTAATTTTATTGGTAAAAGATTTGGAAAATTATAAAAGTCTGGACGCAGCAAGTGCCTTATGGTAGTGAATTTTCATAAAAACGTTATTAATAGCAAATATGTGTTTTTTTAAGAAAGCAGGCATCAAATTTGGTTACCAGTATAACCTATATAGTAGAAAAAATGTGCCATGCTTTACTTTATTGTTTGAAAATGTACAAAAATTTCCGAAAGTAAACTTAAAGTGTGCCCGAAAAAACTGGTTTCTTGGTCAACCCTCTAGGTTAATAGCAAATTGAGCTATTCAAATTTGAAGCATTTAATGAAAATTCGCTACCATAACGGACATAATTTCGAATTTCTTTCCTTACAAACATTCATTACATTTCGATGGAAAATGCAAAAATGCAATAACATAAGGCGTATTCGATTAAAGAAAAGATACCAACGACTTATGGGCCAGCCTGTGAATCTGGCTTAAGACACCCTATAATTAATGTATACATTTTTTTGTATCTTGTATAATAACGGATATATTGAGTTTTATAGATTTTTTACGAAAATTCGACAAAAATTATATACCATTCAACGATAAACTCTATTTAAAATGAATTTTCTGGAAATACTTTAGTAAAATCAAAGATAATGACGGTTGACGCTAAGACTTCAGGCTTTGTAAAACATTCTTTTTGAGACATTTTCTTTCCATGGTCCGTATTAGTTTCAGGTTCTTTGCCTAAATGTTGCCAGTTTGGACAATTTAAATCGCGACTTTGACGTTTTGAGGAAAACCCCAATTTATTTTTATTTAAATGGCTATAACCTTTTTGTCTTTTGACCTACAGAGCTAAATTTTGGTTTGTGATTTACATATAATGACATAAACCTGCGTACCAAATTTGGTGGCCCTTGCTTTGTTATTTCCGGAGATATGAATTTATTTCCAAAGAAAACAAAAAATTTTCCAGGAAAACCAGAGCCGATTTTCCTGGTTAGCGAACTTATCCAAGCCACTTGTAAAAGGAAGGTACTGACCAAATTTAATCAAAATGGGCCCATTATTTTTTTGGTTATCGGTGCGATGCATATATATGAATATATATACATACATATATATATATATATATATATATATATATATATATATATATATATATATATATATATATATATATATATATATATATATACATATAAAAATTGAAACTAACCCCGGATATGTGTTCTAGGAAGCCTAATTTGCGTTCATTTGAAGAAATTTTTTCAAAATTCAAAAGTAGGGATCTTCTCATTAGTGAATTTTTTAAGAAAATTCACTTAAACACTCTTGCCTTATTTTTCAAACTACAGACAAGGTATAGGAACTAAAACAAATCAGGGCCGAAAGTCAATTCTTAACTAGCCCCTAGTTACCTATATTTAGTAAGTGAGATACCAAACACGTTTAATTAGCTTCATAGAGGAAATAAATGTACAAGGTGCTGAAAAAAGTGTTGGACATTCTTCGAATTTTTATTTTCTCGGAAACGATAAAACACTTTAATCTTGTTTTTTCAAAATACACCAAACTATCGTATCTTACTCGTTTATCTTGACAAGAATAAATGTCTCGGTTAACTTCTACCCAAGGGTAACATTGAGAGGCTAACATTGTTTTGTCAAATATCTATCACTTCTGCCTGATTGTTTTTTTTTTACTTGACAAATGCAAACTATTCTCAAATAATACATTTTCGAACTAACCACTTAAACTCAATTGAGTGATGTCACCAGATAGAATTCTAGTACAGAATGAACATTAACATTAATGATTTATTCATTCGTAGAGGTTAAACTACTACTACTAGAAATTCTTGAATATAACATCCTGTATATAAGCACCTGAAACAATGCAAAAATAATTTGCTTTCAAATTTATATGCAATTGCTTTCATGTAAAAGCTATATATTCTCTTTTTTTTAAGTTACCCGGTAAAGATTCGAATCGCAGAAGATTATTCACTTGGAACTAGTTTAATAGATATCAGAGGAGAAATAACGATGAAGTAAACAAGTAATAAATTAAATATAATAAACTGATAATATCTAATGAATAAAAAAAACTCTAGACGCAGCAAGTGCGTTATGGTAGTGAATTTTCATAAAAATGTTTTTATAACAAATATGTCTTCTTTTTTTAAAGAAAAGTAGGCATCAAATTTGGGTACCAGTATAACCTATATAGTGGGAACAGTGTACCACATTTTATCAAAATAACTTTGTTGTTGGAAAAAAGGCAAATATTTTTCGAAAACGAACTTAAAATATCCCCGAAAAACTGGCCCGATTTTCCTGGCCAACGAACTTCTTCAAGGTATTTAGCCACCTACCAAGATATAATTATTTACAAAAAGCTTTTCGACAAAACTTACAAAACAAATTGTAAACAACTTTTTTGCGAAAATCAAAAAACATTTTTTTTACAATAACTTATTAAACATTAGGTACTAATTACCAAAATTTTACAAAATTTTTACAAACAATGATTTCTACGTAAACAAATAAAGTTCGCTACCATAACGCACTTGCTGCGTCCAGAATTTTTTCTTACAAACATGCATTATATTTCGATGGAAAATGCAAAAATGCAATAACATAAGGCGTGTTTGATTAAAAAGAAAAAGAAAATTTGTATCACCAACGACTTATGGGCCACCTTTGATTGTAGAAATATTTTTTAAGATGTAGCTCAAGACACCCTATAATTAATATATACAAAAAAATTCATATCTTGTATAATAACGGATATATTGAGCTTTATTGATTTTTTACGAAAATTCGACAAAAATTATATACCATTAAACGATAAACTCTATAGCTAAGACTACTGCCAAGCATCAGAGAAAGGGTTTATTTGAAATGAATTTTCTGGAAATATTTTAGTAAAATGAAGGACAATGACGGTTGAAACTAAAACTTCATGGTTTGTAAAACATCCTTCTTGAGACATTTTATTTCCATAGCCCGTATTAGATTCAAGCTCTTTGCCTAAATGTTGCCAATTTTGACATTTTAAATCGCAACTTTGACGTTTTGAAAAAAACTTTATTTTTCTTTAATTGCCTATAACCTTTTTGTGTTTTGAGCTACAGGGCTAAATTTTAGTGGGTAACTTACCTATAAGAACATTAACCCGTGGTTGCCCTTACTGTGTTATTTCCGGAGATATAATTTTTTTTTAAAGAAAACACAAAATTTTCCGGGAAAACCTTGGCAGATTTTTTTGGCTAACAAACTCAAGCCATTTGCAAAAGGAATTTATTCACCAAATTTAATCAAAATCGGCCCATTATTTTATCGGTGTGATATATATATATATATATATATATATATATATATATATATATATATATATATATATATATATATATATATATATATATATATGTATGTATATGTATGTATATGTATGTATATGTATATATATATATATATATATATATATATATATATATATATATATATATATATATATATATATATATATATATATATATATATATATATATAAAACATATAAAAATTGAAACTGACCCCGGATATGTGTTCTGGGGGGCCTAATTAGCGCTCATTTGAAGAAAATTTTTAAAAATTCAAAAGTCGGGATCTTCTCATTAGTGAATTTTTTTAAGAAAATTCACTAATTAACAAATAAACGAATAATCAACAAATGACGAATAATTATTATTTCTGGAATGGATTATAAAAGGTGCTCAAACTGACGACAATTTTGTTCAAGGCAAAGTTGTAGCCTTCTTCCATATGATCTGTGGACATTAGAAAGCTTTGCACCACTAATTTGCCGAAATGCATTCTGTACTCGCCCTTGCATATCTTCTCGTGTTGTTGGTGGAGTGCAATACACATAATTTTTCACAAATCCCCATAAAAAGAAGTCACAGCAAGTAAGGACAGGAGACTTTGGAGGCCAGGCTACCGGTCTACCCCTGCCAATCCACCTTCCTTCGTACTCTTGGTCAAGATGTTCTCTAACTACCGCAGCATAATGCGGTGGAGCACCATATCTTGCCTAACTTGTAGGTGTACATGTTCCATCAACTGGTAAATCATTAACTGGTGGTACATTGGTCCGTTTAGAGGCCCATAAAAAAATGTGGTCCAAGAACGGTACTGCCAATGATTCAACCCCAAACATTAAGCGTCGACCTATTCTGGAAGTTACCAAATCTTGTTACGTGCGGGTTGTTTGCTGCATAATGATGTAAATTGTGCATATTTGGGAGTACGTTATTATGGAAAGAGGACTCATCCACATAAAGCACTTTGCAAAAAAACTCCTGTCCATCTCAATTTGATGCACTGCCCACTGACAGTACCTCATTCTGCGCTGAAAATCTCCATTTCCCAGTACTTGAGCTACTCGGAAGTGGTAGGCATGGTACTTATGAAACTTGAGAACTCGTTGAACTGAGGACTGATCCATATCTAATGTTTTCACAATAGCTCTTTGACTACGTGTTGGCTCCTCAATCACTGATAAAAGAACACCAAGGGCCACATCTTCTTTGATAGCAATGTTTTGTTTTTTTGGTGCTCGGTTAAATACAGACGAATTCTGCTCAAATCTGTGTTTGAGACTTTTCAATGACAAAACTTTCGGCTATCCTCGCAGAGGATAGCGCTGCTTATAAATACGAGAAGCCAAAAGAAAATTTCCAGAACATTCACCAATTGTGTACACCATCTGTCTCAATTCTTCGTTATTGAAGTTCATTTTTAATTATGTATACTAACTATAACACAACTACACAATCACACAGCAACGAACAGACAATGTTGTAAATACTTGTTAAATCTGACATTTTGGAGAATTCTGTCATGACCAGTGCACGCTATACAAAACGGAAACTATGCAATCATTATATCATGTAGTTGCAATCAAATTGATAACTTTTGAATAGCTCAGAAATTATCAGCTCTACATGTATAAAATCCATATCCAACCCGAAAGATAATCAATTTTTGCATTGATTCAGGTGCTCATATACAGGGTGGTCTATTTGAAATTTCCGAGTTATTTATATCGGAATTTCAGCAAGTGGGAGCTTCTCTAGCAACCACCCTGTACATAAATTATGATTTTTTACACCATCACCAGATAGACGATCACCTATCAGCTACTTGCGCTGAATTACAAGTTTTGCGGATGTGGTGTACGAATGATACCAGTACATCTGTCAAATTTTTTGAAAAAACTTGAATAACTTGAAAAGCATTGACTTTTATGCCATAGTACTTCCTATAATTTGTAATAAAAATTTCATTTAAAATAAAAAAATATAATAATATATAGGGTGTTTAATATTTATAAAAAAACAAAGTTACCTAGTGCCAATGACATATGGACAACTCTGTGTAGCTGAAAATAATTTGAGGTTATGGACCTTAACATAAAAAACTTTTATCTGAATGAGTTTACCAAAAAGTGTATATTAAAGAAGCTATTGGATTTTATCGGGGAAATGATCACGTTGTATATATATATATATATATATATATATATATATATATATATATATATATATATATATATATATATATATATATATATATATATATATATATATATATATATATATATATATATATAAATTGAAAGCGAACCCGTCCTAGGGGTCTAAGTTCGCACTCGTCTGAAGAAATTTTTTCAAAATTCAAAAGTCGGTATCTCCTCATTGGCGAATCTTTTCAACTGAAATTAACCAAAAAAAAGGAGGTTACTTTGAAAGTCCTCTAGTGCTTTATTTAAAGCCGCGGATTGTTTGAATCATAAGATTTTCATATGTTTACGGTCGAGGCATAAAATCACGGGTATTGAACTGCTTTAGGCTATCTTACAAACAAAACATAAACATGTGTAATATCTAACTCTATAATTACCTACGCACCTAGGACCCCTGGCTTAGAAGAGAGAACAGTTGTTGGATCTGTGCTGTATGTTATTTATCCCAACAATACATAGCTCATTTATCATACAATTGGACAAAACATCCATAAAGTTGACAAAAGAACGGTCAATTCCCTTGCGGATGGTGCCAACTTTTTAATGGGCGGACCTTTTTATTTAGTACATATACTCAACAGGAGTGGCCTCAAACAAAGAGTATGAATATTCATGTCATATAAAGCATACACAAAAAAAAACAATAACATTGACGCATCTTTAATCACCAAGCAATGACGCAAGATGTTTTAGCTCAGACTTACTACAACACAATATATCTGTTGACCGATGTACGCTGTTATTAATCGAGAACGATTTATAAACCGGTGAGTTAAACTTGGCATTGGTCCCAGATGGCAGAAAATAGGAGTCGTGCCCCCTAGAACTGATTTTAGGCATGTAAAAAGTCTGAATGTGCAATAATTTATGACAGATGATGTTACCGTGTAACAAATTAAATAGAAATGAGAGAGCAGAATAAATCAACCTAGTCTGCAAGTTCCAATAAGAATCTCGACACTAGCTGCAATGTGGTATGCCAATAGCGGGATCAGCTAAGTATGCTAAAAACTCAACAAATCTTAGCTTGTTACTCTCAAGTGCGCTTTTATGTATGTCATAAAGATGTGGCCACACCACAGAAGCATACTCCAAATGCAATCGCACATAGGCACTGAATAACAACTTCAAACTGTCCACTTTGTAGAAGTAACTGGAGTTGCGTATAATAAGTCTAAGTAACTTGAAAGCCCTAGAAGTAGCATACTCATAGTTTTTCATGAATGAAAATTTCGAGTCGAAAACAACACCCAAGTCTTTGTAAATTGCAGGTCTTCAAAGACGTTGTCCATACATTCAGGATGAGAAGTCGATTAGGCGACGGTTGAGCGTGTAAGACATTACCACACTTTTATTGATACTCAGCAGGAGGTTGTTGAGGGAGGACCAGGACCCTAGGAAGTTCTCTTCTGGTCTTAAACAGTCTGCGAGACTACCAATAACTAAGAAATTTTTAAAATCATCCGTGTACATAAAATAGGTTAAGTCTGATATATTATTAATAAACATATTGAAAAACAGAGGTCGCAGCACAGATACCTGAGGTACACCTGACCCAGCCAAGACCCCAGCAGACCGTTTGCCACGATAATTGACAAAGCTAACTCTGTCGCGCTGATATGATTCCACAAAGTTCAATAGGTTCGATGAACAACCCATGTTATCGAGTTTTCTCAAGAGAATACCGTGATTCAGCGTATCAAAGGCCACGATAAGGTCTAAGTAAATGACATCCGTGTGTGACCTGCTTTCCATCGCATCAGAACATTCGAAAAATTATCCGTTATAACAATTTGGACATAGTTTTCAACCAGAGTAGAATCACCACCCTTTGGAGCAGATATTGATTTTTCCTTCTACCAGGTGCTAGAAAACGTGGAAAGTTTCAGCCAGATGTTGAACAGGATAGTCAAGGGATGGACAAGTATGTGAGCACAATCCCTGACCAGAAAATCTAAAATGTCATCAGGTCCCGATGTACAGGGTGGTCCAACAGTGCATTCAAGTGCAATATCTCCTTTATTATTCAATAATAAAAAATTTGGGGCGCAGCAAGTGCGTTATGGTAGTGAATTTGTATTAAATGCTTCAAACTTAGATAACTCAATTTTAAATAAACTTTGAAATTTGAGTTTTGGTGTGTAGTAAGGTACTTTCTAAGGCAACATATCCACCATGTGTTATTAAAATAACTTTGTAATTTTCAGAGAAAAAAAAATTTTTCTAAAGAAAACTAATAATTTAAAAAACTCAATTTTCTATTAACTTAGACAGTTTAATTTTTGTGTGTAGTAAGGTTTTTCTCAAATCAATATATCCACTAAATTTCGTTAAAATATCTTTGTAATTTTCGAACAAAGAAATTTTTTTCAAAAGAAAACACAAAATTTTCTCGGAAAACCTGGTCAGATTTTCCTGGCTAACGAACTCATCCAATCCATTAATAAAAGAAAGGCACTTACCGAGTTTCATCGAAATCAGCTAATTGATTTTTGAAATATCGGTTGGATACACATATATATATATATATATATATATATATATATATATATATATATATATATATATATATATATATATATATATATATATATATATATATATATATACAGGGTGTCCGGAAAATACGTGTACAACGTTTGACAGCAGACTCCTGACGTCAAAATAGGTCGATCTAAGCCGACTTAGTAATATCCAAAATTGCTTCGTTTAGCCGGTAGAGGGCATCGTAAATTTGTAAAAATATTGGTTATTCCTAAATTACGTGAAAACCTGCTAATCGATTTTAATGATTTTTACTATGTAGACTAATACTATAAAATGACGTTTTTGTTGTAGTATAGTCACCGGCTGTAAATAAGTGGAAGTGTTATGAAAGTGATTAATACGTCAACATTTCTCCTGATTTTTTATATCAACGGCGTTATGACAACCCAGATATTTTTGTCGAGTGACTGGATGTATTTGGAAGCTATTTTACCTCTTCAGGATTTTTCGTTTGATGAGCTGTGTTGCCAGAAAAAAATATTTACAATTGCCTGCATACATCAATTAACATTAGTAATAAAACAAAGTACAACAAAGTTGGAAATATGTATTAAAAATATTGTAAGAAACTAAGTAAAACAAAAACATTACTTAAGCAAATGTGTAAAATGACCGCCATCTTGGTGAATACACTCATTAACACTCCTTAAAAAATGATATTGGACCCTATTTAATGTCTCGGGGTTATTAAAATGGTTGCCTGCATTTAAAATCCGCGTCAATAAATCATGGCGTGTGTTTTACCGGAGTCTTGTAAACTTCTGTTTTAATAGCGCCCCACAAAAAGAAGTCACACATATTTAACTCTGGAGAACGTGGTGGCCATTTTACTGGTGCATCATTGCCCCTTCCAATCCATCGATTGGGATATTGATGGTGTAAGTATTGCCGAACTACAACGGAAAAATGGGTCGGGGCACCATCATGCATATACCACATTTCCCTCCGAAGTAAAAGGGGAAAATTTTCCAGGAGCATTGGTAATGTGTATTGCAAAAAAATTAAATAAACATTTCCATCTAACCTGTCTGGAATAACAATAAGGTAGCGATCAATAATGCCTGCCCAAATATTTAATTTAAATTGATGCTGATGATGTGCAACTTTAATGGCATGTGGATTTTCATCGGAATAAATGTGTTCGTTGTGCAGATTGGTTACTCCAGATCTTGTAAAGCACGCCTCGTCAGTAAACAATATTTTTCTACAAAAATTTGGATCACGGATTCTTTTGTTTCTAATAAATTGACAAAATGTAAGCCGCATTGGGGGATCAGTCGGTAAAAGTTCCTGGACTTTTTCTACGTGGTATGGGTGTAACAACTGATCGTTTAAAACCTCATTGACAATCGATTTAGGAACATGTAACTCACGTGCTAAGCGACGGGTACTGGTACTTGGGTCTTCTTCAACTCTTTCCAGAATGTTTTCTTCTGTTTCCACAGTTCGAGTTGTTCGCATACGACCGCTGCCTTCAAATTTTTTCTCAAAGCTGCCCGTTTCCCGAAGATGACGCTCGATGTTGGCAAATGTTTGGTGGTTTGGTATTCGACGGTTAGGAAATCTTTCCATGTAAACCCTAACACTCTGACGCCCATTTCCTTGACAAAACCCGTATACCAGGAGCATGTCAACCTTCTCAGATATCGTATAATTTTCCATGTTTAATGATAAAATGAACTTGTAATTCAAGAATGTTGATCGTATACTTTAGTCAATTTCATAGACTGGTGACAATTTGTCAATACTTGTCAAATTATTAAATGCCATAGCAACAAAGTCACTAAAGAAATTATTGTTACAGGTAATTTGATTTTAATTTTATTACTAATGTTAATAATTGATGTATGCAGGTAATTGTAAATATTTTTTTGGCAAAACAACCCAACCAGCGAAAAATCCTGAAGAGGTAAAATAGCTTCCAAATACATCCTGTCACTCGACAAAAATATCTGGGTTGTCATAACGCCAATGATATAAAAAATCGGGAGAAATGTTGACGTATTAATCACTTTCATAACACTTCCACTTATTTACAGCCGGTGACTATACTACAACAAAAACGTCATTTTATAGTATTAGTCTACATAGTAAAAATCATTAAAATCGATTAGCAGGTTTTCACGTAATTTAGGAATAACCAATATTTTTACAAATTTACGATGCCCTCTGCCGGCTAAACGAAGCAATTTTGGATATAACTAAGTCGGCTTAGATCGACCTATTTTGACGTCAGGAGTCTGCTGTCAAACGTTGTACACGTATTTTCCGGACACCCTGTATATATATATATATATATATATATATATATATATATATATATATATATATATATATATATATATATATATATATATATATATATATATATATATATATGTATATATGTATATATATATATATATATATATATATATATATATATATATATATATATATATATATATATATATATATATATATATATATATATATAAACATATAAAAATTGAAACCGGCCCCGGATATGGGTTCTAGGGGTCCTAAATCGCGCTCATTTGAAAAAAATTTTGCAAAGTCTCACCATAGATACCTCTCTATTAGTGAATTTTTTTTAATAAAAATTTACTCAAAATTGAACAAATGATGCAGGTACTAACGTTATATATAAACTAAAATTATTTTTGGACATACAGGCTATTGCATAAGTTATATAGAACTCAAACTTCGCTTTTTTTAAACAATACACCCTGTATATTGTTTCATTTTTTATTCCTGTTCTTTTTCAAAAGTTATGGCCACTTTTCTAAAACATCAGAGGCACATTTCACGGTCTGTATATTCATTAATATGTCAGCATGCAACACTCTATCATGCCAAAAACCTGCAAAGGTTTTCTTCTCTCAAGTTCAATCAATATAGAAAGAAATCCTTGAAAACAGTACACAGGATGAGTACTGAAGTCAAATTTTCTTGAGAAATTCAAACGGAACATCTTTTATATTATAATCAATTTCGATACATCGATAAATGTTCTTTCAGTTTCATGAAGTATTCCTTAAACTTAAAACCAGTATTTACTGAGATATTGGGTGTTTTTTTTTTAAGAAAAAAGGTACATTTATACACAGGAACGAATTAGTGTATTATATCGTAACTATGCAAAATAAACAATATATCGAGTGTCAAACATTAACTTAAACTATCGAGTAGTTATTTTCTCGTATTTGAAATTTGTTATGAGCAAGTGACAAAAAATGTTTATTGGCGACAAGAATCTATCATGAGAAATATCCCAATAGAAGACAACCACACTGAAGCGCTTTTGAAAGACTAAAGCGACATTCTGACGAAAGGGGGAACACAGGATACAAGAAGACTGAGAGAACCAAGCATGCTTTGAACAAAGAGAAAGAGTTAATAGTAAATTTGAGAGTGATAGAAGACCTTCATATCAACTCAAGAAAAGCAGCAAGGGAAATTGATATCAGTAAAACATATCTTTTACAAATTTCACGTAAAAGCACATTTTATCCATATCATATTCAACTCCTCCAAGAACTGTACAATGATGATCATTAAAAGCAACTACCATTTTGTCACGTGGCACAGCAACAAATCCAAAGAGATACAAGATTCTTCAATTTTGTGTTACTCACTGAAGAAGAAACATTTCATAAGAACGGACATGTCAACAGACACAACTTTCACTACTATTCTACTGAAAACCATCACTTTACTCACAAGACTAGTCAAAATAGGCGGTGTATTACCATCTGAGGTGGAATTATTTAAAAAATTTGTTATCGGTCCGCATTTTTTTGAAGAACGGCTCACTGTACAGCGATATTTTCAGTTTCTAAGAGAAGACCTTGGACCATTATTAGACCAACTGCCTGTTACCATACATGATCATATGTGGTACATGCACCACGGTACCCCAGTTCATCATACAGCTCACATTCATGCTTTTCTTAACCAACATTTTCCAGAACGCTGGATTGGGAGAGGAGAGCTGATTGATGGCCGCCTAGGTCATCTGATCTAACAAAAATGGACCTCTTTTTATGGGGTTATGTAGAAATTTTATTTTATCAGACACAACCGTCGTTAAAAGAAGATATGAAGGCAAAAACCCGTGATGTATTTGATAATATTATTAAGGTGGATTACGAGACGCTAACTATTCTTTTAAAACTCGCTTAAACCTATGTGCTGAGCAAAATAGTAGTCACTTTGAACACTCAATTAACTAGTTTTCACTGTTTTTGTGTAGTTGTTATATATAAGTTCTATTACAATATAACTAAATCGAATAGTCTTTAATTTATACTTGTTAAATTTTTCATTAAATTTTTTTTTTCTAGTTATTATTTTGATTTGAGTAATATTTTTCTCCGTGATTTTGTATACTGCTAACAATACATTCTTTAAGAAATAAGTCACAGTTGAAACAAGGCGACATTTGCAAGTTTTCTGTAATAATAAAAGCCTGGACGCACCAAGTGCGTTATGGTAGTGAATTTTCATAGAAATGATCTGGCACAAAATATTTTATTATAACTTTTTTCTTGTAACATAGAAATCTAAATTTTGGTGTATAGTTTACTTTTTATATCCTAAACCTACCTACCAAATTTGGTTATCATAGATTTTTTATTTTTTAAGATAAAAATTTTTTTCAAATGAAAACTCAAAATTTTTCTGGAAAACCTCGTCCGATTTTTCTGATTAACGAACTTATCAAATGAATTTACAAAAGAAAGGTACATGCCAAATTTTATCAAAAGCGGCCCATTATTTTTTGAGATAAAATTTTTTTTTGAATGAAAACTCAAAATTGTCCCTGAAAACCTCATCTGATTTTATTGACTAACAAACTTGTCAAAGCGATTTGCAAAAGGAAGGTACGTGCCAAATTGTATTAAAATCGGCTTATTACTTTTTGAGATAATTATTTTTTTCGAATGAAAACTCAAAATTTTTCCGGAAAACCTCGTCCGATTTTCCTGACTAACGAACTTATCCAAGCCATTTACAAAAGAAAGGTACAGGCCAAATTTTATCAAAATCAGCCCATTATTTTTTGAGTTATCAGTGTGATACATATATATATATATATATATATATATATATATATATATATATATATATATATATATATATATATATATATATATATATATATATATATATATATATATAACACATAAAAATTGAAACTGACCCCGGATGTGGGTTTTAGGGGTCCTAGTTCGCGCTCATTTGCAAAAATATTTTTCAAAATTCAAATGTCGGGATCTCCCCGTTAGTGAATTTTTTCTACGAAAATTCACTAAAACGAGGTCGGAATAAGTACTAGGTTTTGAGAAGTAGTGGCCGTAAATCTTAATATAATTCTTCATATGCCCCAACAGATGATTAATAATAAGACCGAGAGGGGTCCAAAGAGGAAACTGTATACAGGTGTTTCAAGAATAATGCGCTAATTCGTTCCTGTGTATAAATGTACCTTTTTTTATTAAAAAAAAAACAATATCTCGGTAAATACTGGTTTTAAGTATAGGGAATACTTTATGAAACTGAAAGAACATTTGCTAATGTATCGAAACTGTTTATAATATACAGGTTGTTCCATGTGAAGTTCTAGAGAAATTTGACTCCAGTGTTTTTATTCACCACGTATACTGATTTCAAGGAATTCTTTCAGTATTGATTGAAGTTGAAAGGATAAACCGTTTTCAGATTTTTGCCATGATAGCATGTTGCATGCTGACATATTAATGAACAGTCAAGTGTGCCTCTGATGTTTTAGGAAACTGGCAATAACTTTTGAACGACTCTGTATTGGCCCCAACAACTATGCGCTGAATGAATCGGCAAAATAAGGGGAATTCAAAAATGAAATAATATACAGGCTATGCCATTTAAAAAAAGTGAAGCTTACGTTGTATATAACTTATGCAGCATCCTGTATATGCAAAAATAATTTTAATTTGTAGCTAACGTTAGTACCTGCCACTTTTGTTCCAATTTTTTTTTTATTAAATAATAAAGGCGATATTGTATGTCTTAGTTTCATTTTTAATAAAGCTCTTAAGATCTGTTCCTTCGACACCCGTTTGATATCCAAATCAATCTCATCACTGTAAGGGAAGGTGGAGGACACAAACACGCCGCTAAGTGGACCGGAACAAGAACAAACTCTGCAACGGTATGCACTGAATTCGAATCGCTCTCAACGACTTCCTCTATATGAGAGCGCAGAATGACCAGATTGACTTTTTGGGGTTGGCAAGCCTTCAGAAGCTAACGGGATCAACATGAAAAATTTTCTCTGCCCTCTCCTCATACTGCGACTGTTGAGCCGCAAGTCCCTGGCAAGTTTTCCGAGTCTTTTGAACTCTTCAGTCTGCGAGATCAATTGATCCCTTGAAGCGTTTCGAGGCCTTAAATTTTATTTTGGTATATCTAATAAGTTCAGGGGCAAACCAGGTTGGGTAATAGCGTCGCACTTGCAGGCACGTATATATATATATATATATATATATATATATATATATATATATATATATATATATATATATATATATATATATATATATATATATATATATATATATATATAGGGTGTTTCTGAATTGATGCGAAAAATTTCACAGGGTGATTCTTTGGCGAAAAATAAGGGGTGTCTTTTCTATAAAGTTTTTCTTGAAACCCATTCTCCTCCAAGTTACAGCCCTTTGAAATTTTGACAAAAATTTTTTGTTTTCATTAAATTTCTCCGTTATGGAATAAATTTTAAAAAACGAAATTTTGCAGATGCATAAGGCTAACAAAATGACAGTTTTAAAAGGATTTTATAACCCTATAATGTTATCACAAGAGGGTGAAAAAAAACTACCCTTACATTATTTTTTTATCGGTACTTTTTATTGTGTACCGTTTTCTATTAAAGAAAAATGATTTAGAAAGAAGGATTCATTTAGCAACTTTTTTATATCTTGATATTTTCTCATAAAATTGTTAGTTTCATCACAAAAAAATAAAATATTACTCAGATCGAAATCACATGGATTTACAGTTATTTTATATTTTTGTGATGAAACTAACAATTTTGTGAGAAAATGTCAAGCTATAAAAAAGTTGCTAAATGAGTCTTTCTTTCTGAATCATTTCTTTTTATAGAAAACGGTACACACAATAAAAAGTACTGATAAAAAATAATGTAAGGGTAGGTTTTTTCACCCTCTTGTGATAACATTATAGAGTTATAAAATCCTTTTCAAACTGTCATTTTGTTAGCCTTATGCATATGCAAAATTTTGTTTTTTTAAATTATTCCATAACGGAGAAATTTAATGAAAACTTTTTTTTTCGCAAAATTTCAAAGGGCTGTAACTTGGAGGAGAAGGGGTTTCAAGAAAAACTTTATAGAAAAGAGACCCCTTATTTTTCTCCATAAAATCACCCTGTAAAATTTTTCGCATCAATTTAGAAACAGCCTGTATATATACAATATGGTTTGTAAAGCTTTGAAAAAATTTCCGAAGCCTAGGTTGGTTGGACAGAGTCAAGCTTCATATGGAAAGCTGCAATTTTTCCTGTCAAAAATTATATTTCTTTAATAGTCATCAATTCATTGTTACGAAACTTAACTCACATTGACAGTAAACTAAAGATGCAATGTGCCAAAATTAGGTTTTGGTAAAAAATTGTAATACAAGTTTTTCCGCATTAAAATCTAATTTAATTTGGAAAATGCCGCAAAGAATATTCATTGTTGATATAAAGGGACATTACTCTGCGGTACAAAATAAAAAGTCTGGATGCAGCAAGTGTGTTACGGAAGTGAATTTTCATTAAAATGTTTTTAATGGCAATATATCTCTCTAATGTAAGCAGGCATCAATTTGGTTACCGGTATAGCCTATATAGTAGAAACAATGTAACATATTTTATCAAAATAATTATTGTTTGAAAATATACAAACATTTTCCGAAAATAAACCTAAAATATTTCCTAGAAAACTGGTTTCCTAGCGAACCAACTTAGGTTAATAGCAAATTGAGTTATTGAAATTTAAGCATTTAATGAAAATTCGCTACCAAAACACACTTACTGCGTCTAGATTTTTTTTCTTACAAACTTGCATCATATTTCCAAAAAAATGCAAAAATTCAATCATATAAGCGTGTTCAAAAAAATTGTAAAGAGCACCAACGATTTATGGACCAACCTGTGATTGTCAAAATAATTTTATAAGATGCAGCTTAAGGCACCCTATAATTAACGTATTCAGGTTTTTCTCGTATCTTGTATTATAACAATTATATTAAGCTTTACCGTAGAAATGCGTCACTCTGTATATATGTAAACAGATAAAACTAAATGTAAGCTCGGATATGGATTCTGGGGGCCTAGTGTGCGCTTATTTGAAGAAATCTTTTTAAAATTCAAAAGTCGCAGTCTCCTTATTAACGAATTTTTTCTACGAAAATAAGCTAAAAAGTATAGAACGTGAAACCATATACTTAACTAAAACTACCGTCAAAGCATCAGAGAAGGGGTCTATTTGAAATCAATTTTCTGTAAGTATTTTAATACAATGAAGGACAATGACGGCGGAAGCTGAAACTTAAGAATTTGCAGAACACTCTTTTTGCGATATTTACTTTACATAATCCGTATTTCTTTCAGGTTATTTGCCTAAATATTGCCAATTTTGACGTTTTAAATCGCGACTTTGATGTTTTGAGGGAAACACCAACGAAATTTTAGGATAAAAGTCTGTAATATGAAAATTTTAAAACCATCCCGTGATGCAACACACACAGGAAAACACAATTTTTTTTTTCTCTTTAAATTCCCCATCACTTTTTTGTTTTTAAACTTATAGACCTAAATTTTGGTACATGATCACCCTGTATAATACAAACACGCGTATCAAATTTCGTTGCCCTTACTTTGTTACTCCCGGCGATATCATTTTTCTCTGGAAGGAAACACAACATTTTTCGGGAAAACTAACTCATTCAAGCCACTTGCAAAAGCAAGATACTCACCAAATTTGATTAAAATCGGCCTATTTTTTTTTAATTATCGGTTGGATACTTACTGACAGGATATAACATACAGGGTGCCACACGATTTGAATTACTTTTCATATTAAATTGATAGAAAAAAATTCAGACTCTGCAGTTAGTTATCTATAAAAATCACCTACTTGAATTTAACATAAATAGGTGTAAACAGCACCAACGATATGCTTGGGAGATAAAGCGTTTTGTAAACTTTTGAAAATTCGCTACTATAACACACTTGCTGCCACCTGACTTTTTGAGTTATCGGTTTGATGGTCTCTAGCGATCCTACTTCGTGCTGATTTTTAAAAAATTATAAATTATTAGTCACGATCTCCTCAGTGGAGAATTTCTTTTAGGAACATTAAAACATTATTGTAGTTTTACCAAACGGTACTAATTTATTCATTAAAACACAGTTAGCTTTCTGGTATTGCTTTTAGTGAATTTTTATTAAATGGTGAGACTTTGCAAAAATTTTTTCAAATAAGTGCGAACTAGGACCCCTAGAACCCATATCCGGGGTCAGTTTGAATTTTTATATGTTTATATATATATATATATATATATATATATATGTATATATATATATATATATATATATATATATATATCCGTCTGATAATTCAAAAAAAAATTAACCGATTGTGATGAAACTCGGCAAGTGCCTTTATTTTATTAATGGCTTGGATGAGTTCGTTAGTCAGGAAAATCGGACGGGGTTTTCCGGGAAAATTTTGAGTTTTCTTTCAAAAAAAATTTTTTTCCAAAAATTACAAGGCTATTATAATAAAATTTAAGGGATATATTTCCTTAGGAGAGACCTTACTACGTACCAAAATTCAACTTTCTAAGTTTATAGAAAATTGAGTTATTCAAATTTTGAATTTTCTTTCGAAAAAAATTTTTTTCTCCGAAAATTACAAACTTATTTTATTGAAATTTGGTGCAGATCTTGCCTTAGGAAATACCTTACTACACACCAAATTTAAACATTCTAAGTTTATATAAAATTGAGTTATTGAAATTTGAAGCATTTAATAAAAATTCACTACCATAACGCACTTGCTGCGTCCCGTTAGTTTTTTTCACTTTCGTCCGGTATAAACAGCTATGCAAACAACATGAAAATTCTTCAAATTTCTTTTACGTTGACCGGTCCATCTCTCAGCAGCGACCCACATTCAGTAGCAGTGTGTGCCTAATCAAACCGTGGTCAATCGTCGGCGCCTTATAAAATAATACAATAACATACACTCATCTATATTTATCTGTTCTTAGAGGTAACCCACAGTTCTTGTCTGCGTTATTCTAGCATTCAATAAACCAATAAAACTCACATATCTTATACAATAACCTTGCACGCATGGCTCTATTTCCTATGATCATCGGCTTACACTCATTCTTACATACACACATTAATATTCGCGCTCAGTTGAAGCGGAACGATATCGCGATTCCTCTACGTTCGACGCCAGCGCTTTGTACTTTTATACCCCGGTCTCTTATAAATTAAAATCGGGCTGATAAGACGGACCTTCTTCGGAGAAAGTGGATTCATTTTGTAGAAATATGTGATTTATTATTATCTGTGCAGTGAAGAAAACTTGCAGTGAGTTAGTTTAGACAGGAATTGTTAGTTTGTGTGCTTAAAACGTGCATACTTTTAGATGGATAAAAGAGAATTTCAGAAGAGATGGATTAGAATGGACTACACTTAAGCCTCTCAGTTCATAATTTTTATAGTATTAGGTAATAACAAAATTTAAATTATTATCCAATTTGTTTGCGGATTCAGCTAGACTTAAAATACCTAATTGCTTTATGGAATTTAAAAGCTCAGACGCTTTCGTGTTTGCTAAAAATATTAACATTTTTCTTTGGGTTCATTAGTGAATTTGGTAAAGGTTTACTTTCGGGGCGCATGTCCGATTTTTATGAAATTTTGCATATAGACGTATTTTAGGGTGTAGATGACGAAAATCATGCAAATTAGGGCAAATGCCAATTAATGGCGTTATTTGAAATTCTTTGTTGGAAAGTTGTAGGTTATACTCACTTTTGCGGCATGTTTTTGTCATATTTTACACATTTTAGGGGTTCGTTCGTTTTATATCAAGCTAAAGAAGGGTGTATTCCACTATTCTAATTCATTTTCACATAGTTAGTGCACCCCCTTAACTGTTTGTGTGTCTCTAAAAATTACCCTTCTTTTCATCGTATAAGTTGAAATTGACATTTGACATTAAGTTGGCTTTATATGTCAAATGTCAATTTCAACTTATAAGATGAAAAGAAGGGTAATTCTCAGAGACACATAAACAGGTAAGGGGGTGCACTAACTGTAAAAATGAATTAGAATAGTGGAATACACCCTTCTTAAGCTCGATATAAAAGGAACGGCCCCCGAAAATGTGTAAAACAGGCCGCATAAGTGAGTATAACATAGATTTTTCAGCAAAAAATTCCAAATAACGCCATTAGTTGGCATTTTCCCTTATTTTTATTGCGATTTTCGTCATCTACATCCTAAGATAGGTCTATATGCAAAATTTCATAAAAATCGGACATGCGCCCCGAAAGTAAACCTTTACCGTAACTTTTCATTAAGAAAATTTACTAATAGAGAGGCCACCATAAAAAGCTTTTAAAAATTCCCTTAGATGAGCGCGAATTTAGGTCACTAGATCCCAAAACCAAGATCCGCTAAAATTAATTTATGTTTATATATATATATATATATATATATATATATATATATATATATATATATATATATATATATATATGTATATATATATATATATATATATATATATATATATATATATATATGTACCCGAGCGATAACTCCAAAAATACTGAACTGACTTGAACGAAACTTGGCACATAACTTCATTGTATTAAGACCGCGGACGAGTTCGTATATCAGCTTTAAAGGACATTTTTCTCCAAAAATATACAAAAGTATTTTTTTAGAACGCTATATTTTTGTTAGTATCAGAGTAACTGAAATGAGATTTTACATGTGGCTAGAAATGGTGTAAATAATTCTATGTTGTCAATTTTAAGTAAGTTAGTACACAATATTTAGAGTTTTTTCCAAATTAAAAATAAAATCTGAAAGACATGCGTTGAAACAACTTAGAGGTTAAAGTCCAATGCGTGACAGACAGGGTAGTTAACCTGACCTAACATAACCTGACGGACAGAGTAGTTAACTGTCACGCGTAGATTGATTCATATAACAGGTATAAACTATACATCAACCGTAACGAAACAAAATAAATAATAGTCATAAAACATACTACACGAACCAATAATCGTGGAATCTCGGTCACAAATGTCGCAAATGACAGACGACATGAAATTCAAAATTTGCCAAGTACCTAATTGTTATTTAACTGGGAGGATTCAATCAGTTTTTAAAATACACTATATTTGTAGCTTGATGAACGGCCCCAAATACAGTTTTAGACTGAAAGTGTAGCAATATAGTAAAAATGTAAACAAAATCAAGTCAGGTCTCTATAAAAAAGCTTTTAAAATAGTTTATATTTTATCTCTAAACTTAAACATAAGACATCATATAACATAGAAAGAGTCGTCAAATGTGTTTCAATGACAATTCTACTAATTCTGTAATTACTTGTTACATGTATTTTTAGTAATAATATATCTCGTGCATGAAGCCCGTGCCGAGTAAGATGTAAACAAAACGTTAGTTAACGTATACTTGGATAGCTCAGTGGTAACCGGTTTCTCTTCAACGTATAACATTGCGTGATCCGTTCCGCCTCGATGAATGTATCTTTTTTTTTGCATTTGGAGGAGCAATAGTGTACGGGTTTCATACGTTTTGAACAAGGCCTCATTTTTGTTTAAAAAGCCTGGATAACTTGTCGCCTAGAGAATATAATTTTCAGCAGATATTTTATTATTGTTAATATTAAAAAAACCGGTTTGATTAGGTTGATTAAAACGAAATCATTCAGGCGATTAATAAGAAAAGATGACTGCTACATTTATATTTTGCAGATACCTTTCTAAATATGAATAAAGTTTCCTTCTGGAAAGTTTTTGTAACTTTGCTGAAATTTGTAATACAAGTTTCTTTTAAAGAGACTTACTCTATCTATAGATATAGCAAAATTTAACTTTAGCGTCATAGAAAATTAAGTCTTAGTCACTTTTCTCAAAAGGAGTTACAACACAAGATTTTTTTGATAGTAGAGAGATACGATGGTACCACTTTCCAAAGAATTCTTCAAATTTATGCGTACTAGGACCTCTAAAATCGATCTTCGGTCTGTATAAGTTCAGAGTATTAATTTTAGTAATATGCGGTATAATAATAGTGTACATTCTTATGACGCACTTACTGCGTCGCGAATATTTTTTTCATATGATCGTGACAGATGCGGTACTATTGCTATTAAGCGTTCAAATTTTAATTCATTGCGATTAATTAAGGCAAAAAGTCTGGAGATATATATATATATATATATATATATATATATATATATATATATATATATATATATATATAAGTGTGTAGAAAAAGTCAACATGAAAAAAAAACATACACGCAGGAATTAAAAAACTATATAATCACTATACCAATTACAAACAGCTACAACTTATCAGCTAAAAAATCATCAAAATTATAACAGGCCTTTGCAGCCAGAATATTGCTTACTGCTTTCCTCGTCTTTGCAGGTGAAAGCTTATTTATCTGCACCGTCTGTTGATAGTACACCTTTAGGGCCTGCACCACAGCACTATTGTAAACAATACTATTTCTAGCTTTTGGAACAATTAACTTATCTATATACACATACACTGTGTCTATAAACATCGATCGCTTTCAGCTTGATGCTGTTGCTTTCGATATTCAAACCAGAAGAGGTTCTTAAAAACAAACAAACAACAAAACAAAATAATTTGTTTTCTCTGGTCTTCCTGGTTTCTGACTTTGAAACTGCTCATGAAAATGTTTGTTTACAATCTACTTCCTTCCGCCAAGTGTTGTTTACTTGTTTTTAACGAAAATTCTATCGAACTGGCCAATGATATCGTTAATTTGCAAATATAGTTGAAATGTATGTTACTTTCTAAGAAATGTGATTAAAATTATTAGGAATTCAGTTGTGAACAGATTTTATAGCGGTAAGTTTTAAATTTTGAATATTTTACTTTGTTAACCATTATGTATAATTCATTTTAAATGCTTATGTGTCATAACTCCATTGTAGTATTATTTGTAGTAATTTTAAGCAAAAGTCAGTATTTTTTATTTATATTTATAAGATTGCAGTTTTTTAGCAAATCTTTTTTGTTCCTAGCACCGCCAGTTTTTTTTTCAGATGGGAAAAGCCAAAGACATTCTGTCACTAAAATTTGCAGAAATGTTGGCTCTTCTGAGGCATGCACAGTATTCTCTAAGAAAAATAGCTGCACTAACTCATATTTCTGTAGCCACTTGTGATCGAAGTCGGGAAAAATCCGACAAACATGAGACTGGGGAAGCAAATAGAGTTGGCATATGTGGCCAGAAGTATCTTATAACACCACAAAGTGTCAGAAAAGTTTGAGACATTTGTCTACAGAACCGAAAAAAGGTAGAAAGGTATTGACCAAACTAGTTCAGGAAACTGGAATCAACTTATCCGAACGAACACGTGTCGGCTAGTGTTTTACATGAAAGTATAAAAGACTGGACGCAAGAAGTGCGTTATGGTAGTGAATTTCCATGAAAATTATCTGTCACCAAATATTATTGTATATAATATATTATAATTTTTCCCGTAACATAGAAATCTAGATTTTGGTATATACTTTTCTTTTACTATAGCTTTTTTTGGCGATAATTTTTTTCCTGAAAGAACCCATAAAATTTTCCCGGAAAACCTGGTTCGATTTTCCTTGCTAACGAACTTGTAATATATATATATATATATATATATATATATATATATATATATATATATATATATATATATATATATATATATATATATATATATATATATATATATATATATAGAGAGAGAGAGAGAGAGAGAGTTCTAGGTGTCGTAGTTGGCGCTTATTTGAATAATTTTTTTCAAAATTCATAAGTCGACATCTTTTCATTAGTTAATTTTTCTAAGAAAATTCACTAGTACTAGTCCACTATAATATAAACCGTGCTCCAAAAATGCTTATTTATTAAAATATGGGGTGTTAAAGTTTTATTACAAAATTAAAAAATTTTAATGTCTGCGAAACCGTTTGATATATTTAAATGAAATTTTATAGGCATTTACACTTATGAAATAAAATGATAATGAAAACAAGATTTCAAAGCCCACCATTAGCGCCTGTACTATTCACTGGATTTTTCTTAGGAAAAAAATTGTACGCCGCTTTTTGCAAGGTAAAACTAGTATTACATTTTCTATTTAATGTTTAAGAAAAAGCTCTCTTGATTTTTTTTGTAACATGCACTGTTATCGATTAAAAAAACAATTAAAGGCCTTCTATAATGCGTTCGTTCAATACACCTTTTAAACCGGCAATTGTTTTTAAGACTAAGGTGTCAACAGTATTTCATAGAAGAGAAAAAATACCAAAAAACATATGCGGTATAACGATTCATTAATGAAAAAATAAAATCAAATTCAATTTTTTTATTAAAACTTTAACACTGTATTTTCATAACTAAGCATTTCTGAAGCATGGTTTGTGTGGCAAACTAGTACAATTTTTCCATGTAGAATCCATAATTAAAATATGACGGTTTACTTTCGGGACATGTTGTATATACAGTGTGTCCCAAACTGGATGGGAATGTATTTCTATCTCCGTTATTATTAGAGATAGGGAGACGGTTAAATTAGCAATGTTTTGTAGAATTTCATGCTCGTTCCAAATATGACTCGTATTTTGCCCTGACTCTTTTCGTCTTTGAGTTATTGTATAAAAAAAAATTGTCGATTTCTTTTTTCTTCGATATCTAAGTAGGCGTTGATCTGACATGTCCAAGACTTGCACATTATCTGCTACTTTTTACAGAGTAATCTTTTTGTGCTGTTCTTTGGGTTGTCATTTGTTTTTGAGCTACGGGTATCAACGTTTGTTTTTATTATGGCAGCCATATTGGACTTTTTGCTCATGTGATAGCCTGTAAAAAGAGCATTCCAATGATGTACAACATGCTTGCGAAATCTTGTAATTGCACTGACAATTTTAAAAAAACCGTTTTGAGGATAGTAGTCTATAAAATCCAATACCAGAAAACAAATGGAAAAAAAGTGTTCAAAAAGCAGTAGGCGATGGAGTCTAACAATAGACTTCTACTTTTAACATAATTTTCTGTAATGATTCACGATAGAAAAATAGGAACTTTGAGCACACCAATGAATCGGCCCATTATTACAAATGATGTTTTACATTACAACATCATCCTAAAAAATTGTTATAATTTAATTAAATAGGTTAACCTAGTAGATAACTAAATTTACTAACAGAACTCAATTAAAAGCAGATTAATGATTTACGAAGATGCCTTTGAAAATTGTTTGATTTTTAAACGTAAGTCAACTGAAAAACAACTGAAGACAGGTTGTATGGATATAAGACTATCGCGACAATTAAGAATACTGTCATTCTTAATTATCTGAACAATTTGAGGTGTATTTAACACGTTGCTTAAAATTTGGTACTAAATAGTTTGTTTCCTGTTTATTTTAAATATTATTCAACCATACGTTCCGTAATCAAGAATATTTTGATATGTTGGAATGTTAGATTCGTTCTAACCGAAATACTGAGGCAGCTGCAAATTCATATCAAAACAACTATCCAGAAAGACGACAACCAAACACCAAAATATTTCGCAGGACAGTGACCAATCTCTTAAACGACGCGACGGTAGCTTCCACGCAAATAAGCTACCAATGCCTAGAAATGAACAAAGAAGTAATGCCGTCTTACAGGTTCAAACGAAAACCCTCTGCAATCTGTTCGGTTTTATGGTGAACAAATTGACGTTTCAAAAAGTACGGTACACCGTGTATTAAAATTAAAGTTATTACCCTCTATAAAAAGCGACAATAGTACAAGGCGTAAATGTTGACGATTACCCTAAGCGACTTCAATTCTGCAGATGGTATCAAGGACAATGTCAGCAAGATGAAAATTTTCATTTGAAAATAATATGGACTGATAAAATCATATTTACAAATTGTGGTGTGTATAATCGCCAAAATAGGCATTATTGGGCAAATGAAAATCCCCATCTAAAGAAAGAAAGACGATTGCAAGACAGATTTGGTATTAATGTTTGGTGCGGCTTATTAGGTAAAAAACTGTTATTTTGATTTGTAAATTAGACAGTTAATTTTAAAACATTTCACGTAACTGCATTGTTGGTCCGTTCTTTTTTTTTTAATAATTTAACTAGCGAAAGGTATCTTAATCTATTGAGAAATGATATCTTACCAACAACTATAAGAGTTCATGATAATTTAGATGAGATTTGGTGCCAACCAGACGGTTGTCCAGATCACAATGCTAGGATCGTCAAAGAATTTTTTACCAAAATTTTAATAATCGTGTCATTTGTAACAATGGGCCGGTTCATTGGTGTGCTTGAAGTCCTGATATTATGGATTTTTATTTTGGGGTACTCTGAAGAATGATGTTTATAAATTCGATCCACCACTAAATATCAATGAATTACGAAACAGAATCACGGAAGCTATAAATCATATTCACCAAAACACACTCACCAAAGTTTGCAGGCATGTTTCAAAAAGGTGTATAAAGTGCATCGAACAAAACGGTGGCCATATTGAACATTTTCTATTTAGTGTATTTTTAAGTTTCTATTTTATTATTTGTTGAGTTCCGTTTCTAGTTGTGTTGTTTTGTAGAGTTTAAGTTTCTATTTGTTATAGCCGGGTTTCGTTATTAAACTGTTTCACATAATATTACCTAGAATTATTATCTGATTAAGTATTGTAAATTAAATCACAATATTTTTTATCGTGAATCATTACGGAAAATTATGTTAAAAGTAGAGCAAAAGTTTTCTGGTATTGGATTTCATAGCCTACTATCCTCAAAACGGGTTTTCTCAAAATTGTCAGTGCAGTTCCAAGATTTCTTAAGCATGTTATACATTATTGGAAAGCTCTTTTCACAGGCTATCACACGAGTAAAAAATCCAATATGACTGCCATAATAAAAACAAACCTGTAAATACCTGTAGCTAAAAAACAAATGACAATCCAAAGTTGAGAATATCCCAAAAAGATTACTCTATAAAAAGTGTCCGGATAATGTGCAAGTCTTACACATGTCAGATCAACGCCTACTTAGATATTGAAGAAAAAAGAAATCGACAAATTATTTTTTTTTCAAAAAACTCGAAAACGAAAAGAGGCAGGGTCGTCATATTTGGAACGAGCATGAAATTCTATAAAACATTGCTAATTTAACCTTCTCCCTATCTCTAATAATAACGGAGATAGTAATACATTCCCATCCAGTTTGGGACACACTATATAAACATATAACATCTGAAACTAAGCTCGGATATGGGGTCTAAGGGCTCCATTTCGCGCACATTTTGAAAAAAAATTAGAAAATCGTACCTCTCTAAAAACGATATGTTTTAATGAAAATTCACTAGAAGTATTAAATTTGAAATACCCTGTACTCTAGGTTGTCAATTTTTATGTTAAACTCTATTTTATCGAACGCTGATATATTACCTTATGTAATGTTGAAACAGAATGACTTAGATTTTAGAATTGACATTCTCTTTATAAAATGTGGCTTTGCTTATCAGTTAATTAAACCTAATATATTCCCCAATTTTCACTCGTATTGCTTAATATAATTCAACTGTATCCGGATTTACTAATGAAATAGCAAATTGTGGTTTTGAGAGTTCTCATTTGATCAGCTAAGTGGGTTTCTTATCTTCAGATAGTTGATTAACCAACTGTATGTCAAAAATGATTTCACAAGCAAGAGGAAATGCCTGGGTATACAGGTGGCCCATCGAAAACTATACTAGCGGGTTTTAAAGTATTTACTTCTTTCAAAGACGCTCTGAGATGTCTACAATTTGTGCGTGGACACCAAGCTGCTGCATCGTCGCCCTAAATAAGCTTGCTACGCTCTTTAAATTTTTAAAAAGACTGGCCGCAGCAAGTACGTTATGGGAGTGAATTTAGATTAAAGCGTTTTTAGGAGCAAATGTCTCTCTAATGCAAGCATTCATCACTCTGGTGACCGATATAACATATATAGTAAAAAGAATGTGCCATTTTTTATCAAAATAAGTTATTGTTTGAAAATATATCAAAGTTTTCCGAAATTAAAGTTAAACTCTTTCCGAGAAAACTGGTTTTCCAGCCAACAAACCTTGTGTTATTAGCAAATTAAGTTATTGAAATCTGAAGTAATTTGGAAAAAATTCGCTACCGAAACGCACTTACTGCGTCTAGATTTTTTTTCTTACAAACATGCATTATATTTCGGAAAAAAAAAATGGAAAAATTCAATAACATAACGATGTTCGAAAAAAACGACTTATGCGCCAACCTGTGATTGTCAAAATAATTTTATAAGATACAGCTCAAGCCACCCTATAATTAACGTATACAACTTTTTCTTTTATCTTGTATAATAATAATTATATTGAGCTTTACCGTAAAAATGCGTCACCCTGTGTAGATGTAAACAGATAAAAATTTAAACTAAACCCGGATATGGATCCTAGGGGGCTAGTTTGCGCTCATTTAAAGAAGTCTTTAGAAAACTAAGAAGTCGCGGTTTCCTCGTTAACGAATTTTTTCTACGAAAATTAGCTAAAAATTATAGACCGTTAAACCATAAACTCAACTAAGACTACCGCCAAAGCATCAGAGAAAGGGTCTATTTGAAATGAACTTTCTGGGAATATTTTAGTAAAATGAAGGACAACGACGGATGAAGCTGAAACTTAAGGGTTTTCAGAACACTCTTCTTGCGACATTTTCTTTATATAGTCCGTATTTGTTTCAGGTACTTTGCCTACATGTTGCCAATTTTGACGTTTCAAATCGCGACTTTGACGTTTTGAGGAAAACCCCAAATCTTTTGTTCTTTAATGCCTATAACTTTTTTTAAACTTACAGAGTTAAGTTTGGCTCCATGGTTCACGCTTTATAACGCAAACACGCGTACCATGTAGTGGCCCTTACTTTGTTATTTCGGTAGACATACATCTTTTCCGGAAGAAAGCACAAAATTTTCCAGGAAAACCTTTGCCGATTTTCCTGGCTTTTAGAACTTATCCAATCCACTTGCAAAAGGAAGATACTCCGAAAATTTGATCAAAATCGGCCCGTTATTTTATAAGTTATCGGTGTGATACACACACACAGACACAAGTATATATATATATATATATATATATATATATATATATATATATATATATATATATATATATATATATATATATATATATACATATATATATATATATATATATATATATATATATATATATACATATATATATATATATATATATATATATATATATATATATATATATATATATATATATATATATACAGGGTCGCTGATAAGTCTGGAAACGGTCGATTATCCGGGAAAATATACAAGGTGTCGAAAAAAGTTTTATACAAAAGTTTTTGGGTTCTTCAATGTCTACTAGGCGGTGATAATTTTATTTATACAGGGTTGGTCATACAGGCGTGGCACACCAATATTAATTTTTTTTAATGGAACACCCTATATATTATTCGATATTTCAATCCTTCTCTTAATTTTGAGCAACATTTATGAGAAGCATAATGTACCTAAACTCAATCGTTTCCGGGTAAAAAAATAAATAAAAATAAACGCTACTGTTTTTAAAATCTATTGGATGAAGAACAAAAATAAATGAAAAGTAGAATATCTCTTGAAAACAATCTGTGAGTGTGAAAAGAACCGGTTGCGATGTTTTTAACATTGTTTGGAATCCCAAGATAAGATAAGATGCCCATAAGAAACGCAGTATTATTCTTTTGTTTTAAAATGTTTCCAGGACAACGAATGTCAAACATTCATTCAGTGTCAACAGTTTTGAAACATTAGTAATTTAGTGTCAACAGTTTTTGTGCAAAATGGCAAGTTTAAGTGAAACCGAACGTATCGAAATTTTAATGATGATAGGGTACGGTGATAGAACACGAAGTTTTGCTCAAGTGGTGATTATGTTCAATGAGTTGCATACTGAGCGGGAATCGATCTCCAAATCCACAGTTTCGAAAACTTTGCATCGTTTTCACGAAACTGGCGGTATCAAGGATAAACCTAGAACTGGAAGGCCAGTAACCGTTACAAATGAAGAAAATTCTTTGAATGTAATATTGGATGTGGTGGAAAATCCGAAAACTTCGGCACAGCAATTGGCTTTAAATCACAATATGAGTCGATATTCAATTCAAAAGATTACGAAGCGGGAAAAGTTCCGTCCATATAAAATTCATTTATTGCAAGAACTGAGTGAAGACGATTTTGATCGCAGAATCGAGTTCTGTGAACTTATTATGGAGAAGTTACGCCAAAATTTTAACTTTGCCAACCACATTTTGTTTTCCAACGAATCTACATTTTGTTTGAATGGACAAGTCAACCGACACAACTGTAGGTACTGGTCAGACGAAAACCCACATTGGATGGAACAAATTCACACCCAAAGACCGCAAAAAGTAAATGTTTGGTGTGCTATTATTGGTGGACATATCATAGGACCTTATTTTATACACGGTAATTTGAACTCTGCTCGATATTTGACACTTTTGCAAGAATCAATTGTTCCAGACGTAAGTCGATTATTTCCGAACAATAACGACCCAAATCTACCAGCGGAAGAAATATGGTTTCAGCAGGATGGGGCACCCCCTCATTTTGGAATTGATGTACGGGAATATCTGAATCAAACCTTTCCTGGCAGATGGATAGGGCGCAGGGGAACTATTGAATGGCCAGCTAGGTCTCCCGACATGACGCCGCTTGACTTTTTTTTGTGGGGTCATGTAAAAAATTTAATTTACCAAAATAGACCGCAGAATATTGAAGAGTTGCAAGCAAGGATTGTGCATGAAATTAATAACATTCCTCAAAACGCTCTTGTAAATGCAGTGCAATGTTTTGTTAAGCGAATTCATTATTGTCAGGAGGTCAATGGAGAACACTTTGAACATCTTATAAAATAGGATTCCAAACAATGTTAAAAACATCGCAACCGGTTCTTTTCACACTCACAGATTGTTTTCAAGAGATATTCTACTTTTCATTTATTTTTGTTCTTCATCCAATAGATTTTAAAAACAATAGCGTTTATTTTTATTTATTTTTTTACCCGGAAACGATTGAGTTTATGTACATCATGCTTCTGATAAATGTTGCTCAAAATTAAGAGAAGGATTGAAATATCGAATAATATATAGGGTGTTCCATTAAAAAAAAAATATTGGTGTGCCACGCCTGTATGACCAACCCTGTATAAATGAAATTATCACCGCCTAGTAGACATTGAAGAACCCAAAAACTTTTGTATAAAACTTTTTTCGACACCTTGTATATTTTCCCGGATAATCGACCGTTTCCAGACTTATCAGCGACCCTGTATGTATATATATATATATATATATATATATATATATATATATATATATATATATATATATATATATATATATATATATATATATATATATATATATATATATATATATATATATAACTTAAACTGATCCTGGATACGGGTACTAGGGGGTCTAGTTTGCGCTCATTTGTAGAATTTTTTCAAGATTCAAAAGCCGGGTTCTCCTCGTTAGTGAATTATTTCAAGAAAATTTACCAGTAAATAGTGCCTTTAGGATATACATGATTGAAAATATTACTCGATTATCTATTTAATTGTGTATCTGGTTTTCAAAATTCTTGTAAATCTTGCGGAGAGAATTGAAAATCAGATTTTCGTCCGTCAATCCAATTCTTCGGTCGAAGCACTGGTTCTCGACACCTTTTAAATCATAGCAATTATTTTTTGTTAATAAATTTTGATACGGATATTATTTTGTCACTTATTACTTCAGATAAATCCAAATAGAAAACCAGAAGATAAAATTCAATGAGGATTGAACAAGGGGTTCGTGTAACAAAGTGCTTCATATCACATTTTGACTTTCTCATTGTATTAGGATCATAGTGTATTCAATTCAGGAACCTGCCAACATTATTGCGTTATTTGTTGGAAATGACTGTAAAAATCAGGTCGCAGATGCGGTAAAAGAACAAATTCTTATTGAAATAAATTTTAAAAAGGATTTAACCAGTTACAAAATTTAGAAGTGTAGCGCGAAAAAAAAATTTTGGATTTGACAACCCTGTGTCGGTGAATAAGGGTAGTTAGGTAGTTGGAACTGAGATGTGATAAGTGACGGATGTTTGTGTTGTGCTCTTGTGTAAATAAGTAAACAGACAAATCCTATTATTATTATTGTACATATATCGACTTATTAGTCTAATAAAGACAATATTTAATCCACATAATAAATTATCTAATTGAACTTTGTTTTTCATACAGAAACTTTGAGTCTTGTGCACTCATTTAGTCCTGGAAGAGTAAAAGAAATATAAACTCAATTTTTTTAACTCGAAAATTGGTACGTCTAGGATTATTTGGTAAAAGTCACGTAAGCAATTGTTCTCACAAAATGCGCACCTGTCCTGACTCGTCTGTTTCAGACATCTTACAATAGAGGCATATTCCCTAGTAACTGCTCGAGTACAACCCGTCCCCAAGATAGGATCCAAAGCGCTTCCTAGCAACTACAGGCCTATTTCTCTCCTTTCAGTCATCTCTAAAGTGATGGAAAAGTATACAAACACCGAATTACTAAAATTTTGTGAAAAACACAGTCTAATCCACGACAGGCAGTATGGATTCCCTAAGCGCAGATCAACTGTCGGCCTCCTTTCCTTTGTCACTCATTCTTGGAACACGTCTATGGAACTACACGGTGAATGCCAAATTGTCACTCTAGTCATATCCAAAGCATTCGACCAGGTCTGGCACGCAGCGCTGCTTAATAAACTTCTGGCCTATGGCCTACCACCAAAATTCTGACCTGAACAGCAAATTTACTCTCCAACCGGAGCATTTCTGTTGTTATGGAGGGCCATTCCTCTAAACTATATCCAATTAATGCAGGAGTTCTTCAAGGTTCAGCTTTAGCCCCTACTTTGTTTCTTCTCCACATCAATGACCTCCCCTCTAGCACATCCAACCCAGTTCACAGTTACGCGGACGACAGCACCCTCCACTCAAATATACAATATTCTAAGTCTGTCTGATGATGATGAGAATCGCAAACTCATGGAGGGTTCTGTCTCCGTGGATCTCCAAAAAATATCAGACTGGCGAAGTAGGAATCTTGTACAATTCAACCCCACCAAAACTCAGTCTTGCTTTCTTTCTCATAAGAGATACACCAGCCCTAGACCCATCACAATGAACAACCGGCCTATGGCCTACCACCAAAACTCTGTGCCTGGACAGCAAATTTTCTCTCCAACCGAAGCATTTATGTTGTCGTGGAGGCTGTTCCTCTAAACTGTATTCAATTAATGCAGGAGTCCCTCAAGGTTCAGCTTTAGCCCCTAGTTTCTTTCTTCACCACATCAATGACCTCCTCTCTAGCACATCCAACCCAGTTCACAGTTACGCGGACGACAGCACTCTCTACTCAAATATATAATATTCTCCGCCTGTCTCTTTAGCCCAATTAGATCAGGATCGCAGACTCATGGAGGGTTCTGTCTCCGTGGATCTCCAAAAAATATCAGACTGGCGAAGTAGGAATCTTGTACAATTCAACCCCACCAAAACTCAGTCTTGCTTTGTTTCTCATAAGAGATACACCAGCCCTAGACCCATCACAATAAACAACCAATTTATTCAAAGTAATGAGTCCTTTTCACTTGTTGGCATTTCTGTGGATCGAAATCTCAATTGGCATCAACATGCCACACCAATTGCAGAAGCGGCTGCTAAGAAATTAGGTTTCCTCTTCCGGGCTCGCAAATACTTTTCACCAGCTAATCTCTATACCTTATATACTTCACAAATTAAACCAAACATCGAATACTGCTCCCACATTTGTGGTGCTGCTGCCGCTTCTACACTCTGTATCCTGGATTCCATTCAGAATAGCTGAGAATACGTCTCATCGGTGACCCTACCCTCACCCAAAGGCTACCATCCCTTGCCCACCGACGTGCCGTTGGTGACCTCTCTCTCTTTTATAGATATCTGCACAGACACTGCTCAGATGAGCTTTCTTCCATAGTTCCTCCACCTGCTGCCCCCAACAGATCTACCGGGGGAACAGATCGAATGCATCATTTTACTGTCCAGGTCACCAGACATAGAACATCTTATTATATACGCTCTTTTGTCCCGAGCGCTTCCAAGTTGTGGAATTCCTTGCCGGCGCATGTTTTTCCATCTCCTCCGAACCTACAAACCTTCAAGTCCAGAATTATCAAGTTGCCTCTTTCCTACTTGTCGACACCCACGGTACGATAGTATTTAGGCTGTAAACCCTCGTGATGTAACAGCCTTTTGTTTAAAATTTGAAGGGTATAACTCACCTCCGCTAGAGAGATGAGCTGATAGGGTTGAAAATATTGGCGAAACGTGTGCCCCTCGAAATAAAAATTGACCTGTGCCAACGCTTTTTTTGGTTAACAGTAAATATAAAAAATCAGGTCTGTTTCGTTTTCGTATATATATATATATATATATATATATATATATATATATATATATATATATATATATATATATATATATATATATATATATATATATATATATATATATATATATATATATATATATATATATATATATATATATATATATATATATATATATATATATATATATATATATATATATATATATATATATACATTTATCAAAAAAGTTTGTCACTCCTATCAAAATTCAATTACTTAAACTTGTTGACAACAGAGTCCAATACGACCCCAAGATATTTTACTTCCCTGGCCATTGGAATGTTCCTACCGTATAGAGTGAGAGTTCTGTGGCTCTCCCACTTTCTCCTCCTTGTAAATGCTATGACAGTTGCTTTCGCGATGCTCACCCCGAGCACTTGACCAACCGTCCACCCTTGCACCACTTTAAGTGCTGTCTGCATGCGCTCCCACACTAACTGTGTAACCTTTCCTCGGACTATGATGACAATGTCGTCCGTATAGCCCTGTGCATCATCCCATCATGCCCGTCCACGACTAGGTACCAGAGCAAGGAAGACAGAACGCTCTCCTGCAGATACCCCGCCGCGATCCCCGCCAGCAGAGTCCCTCCCACGAGTGAAGTGAACACTGCCCTATCCCTGAGCATGGAACAGATCTATCTGCAGCAGGTCTCCTCTATTCCACGCTCCCTGACAACTGCCAGAACCGATCCGAATGAGATGTTGCTGAAGGCCCCCTCTATGTCTAGGAAGGTCCCCAGCGCCCCCCCGTTCTCCAGCGTATTCTCCAGTTTCAGCACCAGTTGGTGCAGTTGTTGAGACTGATGATCTGTATGCATATTATCCGCAGTGTAAGGGATATGCTTCCAGTACACATTAATCACGGTTACACACATAACGCATGTTTACAAATAAAACTTGACATGTTCGGGGGTTTTCTCTAAAGTCACCGATTTACGAAATGATGCATCTATTCCTTTTACTTGCACCATACTGTATATAAACTTCTAATGTACAGATTACGCAAATCACGAGATGCAGTATTTATGGCACTTAAATATATTAATATCAGTATTTTAATATGATGATTAAAGGTGTTAATGCGATTAAAACTGTCATTAGAAGATAGCAAAATAGAAAAAAAGTAAGAACTCCCACTTAATTATAGTTGCTTGTTACAGTAATGACTTGCGTATATTTCATATGAGTTTTCCTATATTAGTGTAAAGAATCACATTTAATTATGTGCTTTAATTTATTGCTATGATCAATATTTCCGTGATAAGACATAACTTTGGCTTAACATTTTTTTTACTAGGTCTGAAGGTTGGGATATTTTTATTGTAGCTAAATAATCACAAGAAACCCATTTTTATACATTTTATCTTATTTTGCCATATTATACTTTCTTTATTTACCTGTTTAATAATATCATGTATATATTTCATTTTATAATTTGTGAACATAGTAAATCAAACAACATAAAAAGTAAGTAAGTAGTCTGATTCAGCCTGAATGTCGCTGTTTCCCAAGGAAGACTTGATTTATAAATAAACTCAAGTCCACCGATGCCTTCTGATGGCATTCAGCAGCAGGTGGTGTTTCCAGGTGGTCACTCATATAAATACTGGCCGTGCCCGACATTGCTTGCTTCTAATGTTTTTTTTTTAATTTTGACAACACACCAAGAGGGCTTACTGCCTAAATACTATCGTACCGTGGGTGTCGACAAGGAGGAAAGGGGCAACTTGTTAATTCTGGACTTGAAGGTTTGGAGGTTCGGAGGAGAAGGAAAAACATGTGCCGGCAAAGAATTCCATAACTTGGAAGTCCTCGGGACAAAAGAGCGGGCATAACAAGATGTTCTATGTCTGGAGACCTGGACAGTAAAAGGATGCATTCGCTCTATTCCCCTGGTAGATCTGTTGGGGGCAGCAGGTGGAGGAACTATGGAAGAAAGCTCCTCTGAGCACTGCCCGTGCAGATATCTATAAAAGAGAGAGCGGTCACCAACGGCACGTCGGTGGGCAAGGGATGGCAGCCTTTGGGTGAGTGTAGGGTCACCGATGAGACGTATAGCTCTCTTCTGAATGGAGTCCAGGATAGCGAGTGTAGAAGCGGCAGCGGCACCCCAGATGTGGGAGCAGTATTCGAGGTTTGGCCTTATTTGTGAAGTGTATAAGGTATAGAGATTAGCTGGTGAAAAGTATTTGCGAGCCCGGAAGAGGAAGCCTAATTTCTTAGCAGCCGATTCTGCAATTGATGTGACATGTTGGTGCCAATTGAGACCTCGATCCACAGAAATGCCAACAAGTGAAAAGTACTCATTACTTTGGATAACTTGGTTGTTCATTGTGATGGGTCTAGGGCTGGTGTATCTCTTATGAGTAAGACAGCAAGACTGAGTTTTGGTGGGGTTGAATTGTACAAGATTTCTACTTCCCCAGTCTAATATTCTTTGGAGATCCACGGAGACAGAATCCTCCATGAGTCTGCGATCCTCATCTAGTTGGGCTAAAGAAACAGGCTTAGGATATTGTATATTTGAGTGCATGGTGCTGTCGTCCGCGTAACTGTGAATTGGGTTGGATGTGCTAGAGAGGAGGTCATTGATGTGGAGAAGAAACAAAGTAGGGGCTAAAGCTGAACCTTGAGGAACTCCTGCATTAATTGGATATAGTTTAGAGGAATGGCCATCCACGACAACAGAAATGCTCCGGTTGGAGAGGAAATTTGCTGTCCAGGTACAGAGTTTTGGTGGTAGGCCATAGGCCGGGAGTTTATTGAGCAGCGTTGCGTGCCAGACCTGGTCGAATGCTTTGGATATATCTAGAGCGACAATCTGGGATTCACCGTGTAGTTCCATAGACTTGTACCAAGAATGGGTGTCAGAGGAAAGGAGGTCGGCAGTTGATCTGCGCTGACGGAATCCATACTGTCTATCGTGAATTAGACTGTGTTTTTCGAGAAATTTTAGTAATTCGGTGTTTATATACTTTTCCATCACTTTAGAGACGACTGAAAGGAAAGAAATAGGCCTGTAGTTGCTAGGAAGCGCTTTGGATCCTTTCTTGGGGACGGGTTGTACTCGAGCAGTTTTCCAGTTACTAGGGAATATGCCTCTATTGTAAGATGTCTGAAACAGACGAGTCAGGACAGGAGCAAGTTCTGGTGCGCATTTTTTTTAAACAATTGCTGGGATATCATCAAAACCAGAGGCTTTCTTGGTATTAAGAAAAGAGAGCATCTTTCGTACCTGTTTAGTTTTGAAAATGATATCCGTCATTTTGTGCGCGACATTGGGGACTGTTGGTGGTTGAACATTTGGAGGTGGGTTGAGAGTAGAATTGGCGGCAAATAACGAGGCAAAAAGTTCAGCCTTGCCCAGGGCGGTAGAAACAATTTGATCCCCTGAGACAAGAGGTGGGAACGTGCTCTTGCAGAAATTATTCCCAATAGATTTAGCAAGAGTCCAGAAGGGTTTGCTGCCGTTGGAGCTTAAGAGGACTTTGTTTTTGATGTGGTTATTAAACGAGTTTTTTGCCTCAGAAAGAATGCGGACATAGCGGTTTCTTGCGTCGTTAAATGCTTGACGGTTTTCTTGACTGGGATTGTGTAGAAGCGTTTTGTGAGCTTTGACCTTTTCAAGTCTGGCCTTGTCACAGGATTTAGAGAACCAGGGCTTTTGAGTGGTTGAAGAGGTTTTCTGTGTACGTGGAATAAATAATACCATGCCAGCTTGGATAATTTCGGTGACGTTTTGTGAGATATCAGAGGGGTCAGGATGAGAGAAGCAGACAGACGCCCATGGAAATGAGGAAAAGTAATCCCGCATTTCGTCCCAGTTTGCGGAGTTGTAGTGCCAAACGATACGTGGGTGTGATGATTGTGTGACCTCGGGTTGCATTGTGCAGGTAGCAGTGACCATGCCGTGGTCTGAACGACCAAGGGGGGCGGTGACTGATATCTTGTAGCATTCAGGCTTTTTAGTAAGAAGGAGATCCAAGGGATTTGAGCTGTGTGTTGCGATACGAGGAAAGTAAGTATGTTGCTGAACCATATTGGCTAAAGAATTGCTGACTGCAAAGGCCTCCGCTGCTCTCCCTTGTGGATCGGTTTTGGAAGATCCTAGCCATTCCTTATTATGGACATTGAAGTCACCAATAATGGTGACCTCGGAGGAAGGATATTCAGAAATCAGATGGTCGATATTTTCAATAAGGTAGTCAAAGAGCTGGACAAAGTTGTTGTCAGAAGGTGACCGGTAAATGCAACAGATGAATTTAGTCGCAGCCCTGAGAGAGAGAGAGTTTTATCCATAGAATGTCTTTTCTTCCAGCTTTTAAATTGGGAAGTCTGGTGCAGGGTAGATTGCTACGGACGTATGCGCACACGCCTCCATGCAATCTAAAGGAAGTAAGCAGCTCATACCCCGGGAAATTAAGGTGATTAGTGGCTGTTTTGGCACTGATTTGGGTTTCGGTAAGAAAGAGGAGTTGGGGCCTATTAGCCTGGAGGAAATGGTGGACGGAATTCAGGTTAGAATTTAGGCCACATATATTGGAGAAGGATATGTTAAATCTTGATGTTGGCGCCCCCCTGTACACCCCTCTCCCGGAGATCCGAATGGAGGGGTATTTTACTTCCGGAATCTTTTGTACAATGAGGAGCCATCATCATTTTTGTTTATAAGGGAAACCGACTCATACACCGGAAACGTCCGTTGGGACTTCACCGGCCCCTTGATGCATGGGGTGGTTCCTCCTCGGGCGTGAAAAAAATCCTCTACTATCACGTAAAGGAAAATTCCACTACCACCTGCTAGTTGCTGTATGCCTAGCCAGGGGCCCTTACGGGGTGCTACCATCCGGGCCAGACGGATCCTGGTTTTTTAACGTGGTTGTTACTCCACCCCCTCCTCCTTTTTCACCCGGGCTTGGGACCGGCGATGGCGGAGTTGTGCACCCTTATCTTTGACACGCTGCTTTCTTACTGCTTAACTAACAGTTCTGTATGGAGAAATATTCCAATGAAAGTAAGCTACCATCACGCACTTTTCGCGTCAGGATGTTTTGTCCTAGTAGTTTAGAATCATGATCAGGTGACTATTTCTTATACAAAACACAGTCAACATAATATTTTTGAATGGGAGCTTATAATTTTCATCACAAAAATCGAAAGAGCAACAAATTCGACCTTTAGACGTCACCTGAAGCAGTGACCCTTTCAAATTAGCTAAAGACTAAGATCGCGTCAGAAAAATGGAAAGAAATAGTAGGTTGATTGGGGAAACTGACACTTTACTATTAAAAGTCGAGTAATACATCCTTCAGAAGTTTATGGGTAGGGCAATACGAATATTTTTTTGCTCAAGTCATGGTCCCTAAAGTTTTTATCTTTTATTTATCTTTTTATCTTCATTCACTACAGAAAAAACAGTTGTTAAAAACAATTGTAAAAACTGTTATTATTTCGAAAACTACGGAACATATTTTTTGACTCTTTATATATTGATATATTTACATTCAGTACACTTTTAACGAGTAAAAACGTATATGTAACTATACAGGATGGCTGAGAAATAATACCAACTTTGTTATTTTAAATCGAACACCCTGTATATTTAACAGATTCTAATAAGCATTTAAGAGATAAATTCAATTATGTGAGTTTTAAGTGTTTATTCGCCTACATAAGCGGAATTATGGTATTCGTATTACAATGTCAAAGTGTACATAATATCACATAACACAAAAAACAAATTAACGATAATACACAAGTAAAAATTGGATTTAGTTACTTTATGAGATGTTCAAAATGTCAACCATTAGTTGCTAAACAATAGCCAAGTCTGTGTCTAAATTCCTCGCCAGACGTAACAAAATTATTTTCATGAAGTCAATTTCTAATTCTAATCTGCAAATGTTCAATATCATCCGGTCTATGCTTGTAAACTTCACTCTTTAGATGGCCCAACAAATAAAAGTCCAGAAGTGTAAGGTCTGGGGATCATGCGGGTCACTCAATTGCACCTCTTCTTTCTATCCATCGATTTGGAAATGTATGGTTCAAAAATTGCCGAACTTGTAAACCAAAATGTGCAGGAGCACCGTCCTTCCAAAACCAAACGCCTCTTCGGTTTGGGTACAGGGTTTCTAAAATTGTGGCCTGATATGTTCACGTAACAACTGCAAATAAAGTTTTTACGTAAGGTTTTCGTTAATGAAAAATGGTCCTATGAAGTTATGGCCTATTATACATATCCAAACGTTGACTTTTCTGCTGACCAATATATATATATATATATATATATATATATATATATATATATATATATATATATATATATATATATATATATATATATATATATATATATATATATGATTATGCCTATTGACGGTGTCATTAAGCGTAAATGTAGCCCCATCGGAAACGACTATATTAATCACAAAGTTGGGATCAACATTGCACCTCTCCAAAATAATTTCACAAAACTTCGTTCTTCTGTCAAAATTATCCTCTCTAAGTTCTTGAACCAGATGTATCTTGAAGAACGTATCTTTTCGCTTTTGAATAAGCTTTTGACTGGCATGTTAGACATATTATGTTGTTAGCCCATCTGTCGAAGCGAATAATTGTGATTGTCCTATAAATCAACGAACACATTTACAGCCACATCACCACAAGTAGTGCTTTTCGGTCTGCCTGTTTTTGTTCTGTCTTGTAAACTTCCTATTTCATTGACTTTCTTTACAAGTTTGCTTACACAATATTGGGTAATCACAAGCCAATTAAGGTGAACTGGATTAAATCAATCGACAACTTTCACTTGTGTTTTCTTGCCGTCACTATATCCAACCATCATTAACACTTCATGTTTTTTTTCAATTAGAGCTACCATCTTAATTTCCGTTAACTGAGGCGTACGCTTATCTGGGTGCTTAAGAACATTTGACAAAAACTGTCAAATCTATCATTGCAGATTAGGCACCTAGCAACATTACAAATGAGATGACTTATCTTCATAGTTTCAGTGTATTCATGCGACTGAATTCAGTTTGAGTACATGAATGTCTCATTGTGACGAATAAACAACTTAAAACTTACATCATTGAATTTATTTCTTAAATGCTTATTAGAATGATAACGTAATATGTGAATTTCATAGTAAAATAATTCATTAATTATATCAGAAATGATGTGGGTGCTCAGTGGAAAGAGAATGAGACCTATAGTAATTAAAACAAATAACATAGGTGAGTTCGGGCCTTATAGTTGGATGGTGTCAAATGTCCAATTTAAAAACATGATTCGGCTAACTTCATTTATTAATAAGAAGGTGAATTTATATAAAGCAAAATTCTTGTGATCGGTTGAAGCAGTTATGAATAAAAATTTTCCATTAAAAAAAATTAATACAGACTAATAAAGTACTTAACTGTCGTGTCTGCAGCGAAGCTTCTTGGATAGGCTGGGTCTGCGAAGGCCTATGGCTATTTGAGGTTAGTCCCCTGTGGGTCCGGGGACTAACTAAAAGAATAGACCCAAGGTAACTCCTGCCTGTCGTAAAAGGCGACTAATTGAAATCAAACACTGGCGAGGTTCTTGTCCAGGTGGGCCTGGAGGGAGGCAGATATCTCTGGGAAGTTATGTACACCCGGATTTTGAGGCGTCCATTTTGGGCTTAGAAATGGACAGTTTCCCGCGCTTGGTTGTTACTCGGGAGTGGGGTTACGGATGGGTACCGCCTTGGGTTGAGTGCTAGCGGGTGTCGTGTGTCACGATCTGGAGGGGGTTGACAACTGTGATGAGTGGAAAACACCCGGGGTTTGAGGCCTCCACTGTGTGCTTCGGAACGGACGGACGGCCTCGTTTGTGCTATGCTCGGGAGCGGGGCTCCTTGGGATGCGGCCTTGAGTCTAGCACTGGTGGCTGTCGGGTCTAGACGAACCCGGCGGAGAGCTGAGATCTTAGGGGTGGAATACAACTAAGGGTTGAGGACTCTTCTGTGAGCTTCGAAATGGACAAGCGACCTCACTTGGATGCTGCTTGGATGCGGGACTTCATGATACTGCCCCGAGTCAAAGACTGACGGATGTCTGGTCCAGACGAACTCTGAGAGAGGTTATGTCTCTTTGAGCTTTGAGACGGGAAAGCGACTTCGCTCAGATGGCAGTACATCTGTCAAACAAAGTTTCACTTCGCAGGTGTCGTCTCCTGTCGGAAGCTCAATTTGTTGGGTGAAATTTGAGCTAACGCTGGCAGGTGTTGGGCCTGGACGAACCCGGAGGTGGCTGGGGTCTCTAGGGGTGGATTACACCTGGAGACTTGGGTCTACCCTTTGAGCATCGATACAGGCTAACGACCCCGCCTGGATGCAGCTCGAGGTGGGGACTTCATGATACCGCTTCGAGTCAATGAAACACTGGCGGGGGTCTGGTGCAGGTTAGGGGGGAGGCGGATATCTCTGGGGAGTGATATGCACCCTGAATTTAACACCTCCACTTTGGCCTCAGAGACTGGACAATTGGCCCCGCTTGGTTGTTACTCGGGAGCGGGGTTCCAGATGATACCGCCTTGGATTGAGCCCTGGCGTGCGTGGTGTGTCCAGTCGTCCCGGGGGGCTTTGATCTCTGATGAGTGGTAAACACCCGGAGTTTGGAGCCCATACTGTGTGCTACGAAACGGACGGACTGCCTCGCTGGGGTGATGCTCGGGAGCGGGACTCGACGGGATGTTGCCTTGAGTCTAACACTGTTAGGTGTCAGGTTTAGACGAGCCTGAGGGGAGCTGAGATCTCTAGGGGTGGATTATAACTGGAGATTAGATGCTGCTCGAGAGCAGGACTTCATGATACCGCCTCGAGGCAAACACTGACGGATGTCGGGTCCAGACTAACTCGGGGAGAGGTTATCTCTCTTTGAGCTTTGAAACGGGCAAGCGACTTCACTCAGATGGCAGTACACCTGCCAAACAAACTTTCACCCTCAAGAAAAGATCGACTGCCTCAGGGAGCTGGAATTGGTGGGTGAAATCTAAATAATTAGACGTGAGCCACAATAGACCTAAGGTCGCGGTGGAGGGACTGGTATAGCCCACTCACAATAAAATATAATCTAATCTAATCCAGGGTTAGCGAAAACTCTGGAAATTTTATGGGGTCCATTCAAGGCTCTCCGACTCATTGTGTGACTTTGGCCGGTACTCTGCCTGACCTGGCATTACCATAAAGAAACTGAATGAGGCTTTCCACACGACGACGATAACTGAGACTGCTCAGACAGTGGTCTTAAATGGTGCTCTTCAAATGATGTTGTTTGATGATGCTTCGAAATGCAGACAAATGTTAGATTCTACTAGGTGTTATCCATTGCCAAAAGACGTGTTTTGTTCCATGAAGAAAGGCGTTACATTTTACAGTTTATCTCATGGGGAAGACGGGATAGCTAAAAATAATTGAAATCGTCTTAGTACACTGTTTGAGTTTGAAGTTTTTCATTGTGACGTGCTCGTGGGGTCTTCACGGTAAGAACAAGGTTATTCTGCATGTTAATTTTGAAAATATAATTCTTTACTAGTAATCAAATTGCACGAGAAGATCGCTACACGCTACCGCAAGAAACAAAAGCCTTAAACAAAGCAATCAGATAAGCAGTTATTGTTACAATGCAAGCAAGCGTTCAATTAGTATTTAACCTAACTAACTCACATCATATGGGCGTGTTGCGGTTTCTATTAGCCCATAAATGCTCTCAACATTTTTATTGTTACTATTTTGTCAAACAAGAGGGTGAATGTGACCGAGTATAAACTGTCACTTCTAGAATATTTCCGAATAAAACAAAAGAATATATGTGTTCCTATGGGCATGTGTACACGTTTCGGTATTATAAGATCATTGACTAAAAAATATTAACTTTCATTGACTACGACCATGGTGAATTTCATTGACTACAAAATAATGTGATCATTGGCCAAGAAAACAATAGTTATCGAAGGTATAATTGAATTTATTATGATTAACATATATGTTGTAAAAAGTGTAACACGTTACAGAATCTGCAAAATATACAGTGTTTTATTTAAAATAACAAAGCCGGTATTATTTCTCAGCGATTCTGTATAGCTACACATATTTTTTGCTTGTCGAAAGTGTATTGAACTTAAATATATACTAAGTGTCAAAAAATGTATTCTGTAGTTTTCGAAATATTAACAATTTTTGAAAATTGTTTTTTACCACCATTTTTTCAGTAGTGAATCAAATACAATGAGACCTTAAATTAGATGTAAACTCAGAAAACGTAAAAACATACAGGCTGTTTCATTTGAAATAAAAACGTGGGTATTATTTCTGAGCTATCCTGTATAGTTATACATACTTTTTTACTTGTCAACAAGAGTATTAGATTCAATAACATCAATATATCAAGTGTCAAAAAAATATGTTAGTAGCTTTCGAAATATTGGCAAAAAATACACTTTTTTTACACCGTGTATAAGATACACTAATGAAAATATGAAATAGGCGCATTATCTTAACATATTGTCATCAGTAAAGCTCTCTTAGCCTAGGTATTTTATTATCCAGCTTTTCTCCCATAGCTTTTATTCGTAATAAATAAAAATCCACAAACAACGCCAGCAGATATTCTGTGTTTATCCCTTGAGTATTATTAAATAAAATATTAACATTGTGTTTTTACTGAAACCTGCCTGAAAAACCCCGAAAGGGCTATTACAAGTAAATCCGATCTCTTTAGTATTATACAAAATTGCCTATTTACTTGGCACTGATACTGATCTCTGTGATATTGGAAAAAACGCAATTTTTAAATGAGAAGAATACTCTGTTAAGCTTTTAGTTATATGGGCCTTATCTGTTTTTAATGGTGACTTGTATCAGCTCAGGTCATATATTTTTATTTTTATGGTTTTTTTTATGCCATACAGAGAACTTCACTGTAACGAAGTTTACAAAGTATAGAGGAACGAAAAACTTTCAACATATTCAATAATATTAGAAATATTATACCGGGTGTTTCATAATCATGTGTATAAGATTGAAGTGCATGTTCCTTAACTAATTTTAAAAACTATGGACGCAGCAAGTGCGTTATGGCAGTAATTGTTTATAAAAATGCTTTGAATATCAAATATGCCTTTTTAATGCAAGCAGTCATCAATTTGGTTACCGGTATAACCTATATAGTAGAAACAATGTGCCATATTTTATCAAAATATTGAAAATGTACAACAATTTTCCGACAATAAACTTTAAACGTTGGTTTCCTAGCCAAATTACCTTAGGTTAATTGCAAATTGAGTTATTGAAATTTGAAGCATTTAATGAAAATTTGCTACCAAAAAGCACTTACTGCGTCTTGATTTTTTTTCTTACAAACATATTTCGATAAAAAAATGCAATAATTAACTTATACCATTTTTTCTCGTCTCTTGTATAATAATAATAATAATAATATTTAGCTTTACCGTAGAAACGCGTCAGTCTATATATATGTAAGCAGATCAAAACTGAACGTAAACCCGGATATGGATTCCAGGGGGCCTAGTTTGCGCTAATTTAAGAAATCTTTTTAAAATTCTAAAGCCGCGGTCTCCTCATTGACGAATTTTTTGTACGAAAATTAGCTAAAAATTATGGACCGTTAAACCATAAACTTAACTAAAACTACCGCCAAAGCATCAAAGAGAAAATAACTAAACTATTGCATATCAGTCCCTTTTGTAGAACTTGGATCATTTATATGTGTGGACAAAACATAACAAACACTGTTTAATCCACCCACTAACACTAATAACGGAATAATTTGCACTTGTATATAAAAATTTCCCAAATAACACAAATAATTCGTCGACTCAAACAAAGAAACATATAAACACTCTTATATCATACGATAAACGTCAGTTACAGCGTCTAACAGACCTGCGCAATAATATCAAATGTTCCGTTACCAGGGCAAAGACCTACTAGATCTCATATAAGCCATTGACAATGAAACGCGGTGATTTAAAAAAAATGTTTCAAATTTAAAAAGCTCAATTTTCTGTAAACCTAGAAAGCTGAATTTTGGCACATGGTTATGTATTTCCCAAAGCAATATGTACACCAAATTTTATCGAAATATATTTGTAATTTTCGGAGAATTTTTTTTTTCAAAAGTAAACTCAAATTTTTCTCGGAAAACCTTGTCCCATTTTCCTGGCTAACGAACTCGTCCAAGCTATTGATAAAAGAAAGGCACTTGCCGAGTTTCATCAAAATAGGTTGATTATTTTTTGAGTTATCGATTGGATACATACATATATATATATATATATATATATATATATATATATATATATATATATATATATATATATATATATATATATATATATATATATAAACATATAAAAATCGAAACTGACCGCGAATATGGGTTCTAGGGGCCCAAATTCGCGCTCATTTGCAAATATTTTTGCAAAATCTTACTATCGATACCTCTCTATTAGTGAATTCTTTTTTAATAAAAATTCACTAAAAATGAAAGATTTTATAAACGTTTGCTTCGTTTCAGAGTGTTGTGCTTAAGACGCCTTATCAACTTGCTGTGTGATTGTACCCGCATGAAAATAGTTGTCAGTTGTTAGCTGCAACTGAGAAACATGGTTTATTCAACAGAAATGTATAAAAAAGCAATTCCACAGGTGATTGGTTGCGTAGATCAAACCCGATCACAGATCGTAATTCCTCGCGTATTTCAAAAATCACTTCCCGATTTGCCGCCTATATCCCAAGGGACAATTAGTAAAATTTAAAAGCAATTTCGCGAGCTTAGACATGTGGGACAGATACAAAATACCGTCTAATGCACTGATTTCCAAATTGGAAATAATGCTTGAGGGAAAACCAACATATTTCGAGTCGACAGGCAGCCACCACATTCGATGTTGTTCAATTACCAAAAAAGCAATAAGATGCACCCCTGTCAATTGATACAAACTCAGGAGCGAAATGAAGACGATTTTGATAAAAGAACGTCTTTTTGTAAACACATGATGGAAATCTTAGATAACATTGTTATCCAACTAAAACATGTCTTGTTTTCTGATTAATGCAGCATTGCAATTCACGGCGATGCTAATAGTCAAAATTGTCGCTACTGCTTGAAAGAAAATCCAGACTGGATGAAAGAACAACATGCGTACATCATTCCCTGAAAAGGTTAGTGTTTGAGCAAGAGTAGCTAGAATCCGTATCATTGGTCCCTTTTTCATTGTGTGCAATTTGAGTGGAGATAAATATTTAAAACTGCTCCAAAATAATTTCATGCCAACTTTAGCAAATTCTGTCCTGATCGAGCAAGTCCACAAATTCCAGCGAATGTGATACAGCTTTAGCAGGATCGAGCACCAGCAAATTACCAAATCAAAGTCCTGTGGTACATTGACTTATTGTTTACAAATCGGTGGATAGAGAGGCGATTATCGTTTGGATGATGAAATTTCATTAAAATAACTATGCTATTTTTTGAGATACAAATTTAATTTCAGAAAAATCAAAATCTTTTTTGAAAAACTGGTCCGATCGGGCTGGCTAAGGAACTCATTTACGGCCTTCACAAAATGACGATATGTACCAAGGTTCCTTCAAATCAGTTAGTATTTTTTGAGTTATCGCTCGAATACATTTATATATATATATATATATATATATATATATATATATATATATATATATATATATATATATATATATATATATATATATATATATATATATATATATATATATATATATATATATATATATATATATATATATATATATATATATATATGGCGCAAGTATGGGAAAACTGGTATAAGTCTGATATATTCGATATTGAGTTAAATAGTGGAACATGTCCGAAGTGACCAGAATAACCGCGTGAAAACTGATATAAGTAGACAAATACAATTCTGTAGGCGATATTACTTGGTGCATATGGCATAACTCAAAGTTTTTGTTGTGGAAATAGATACAAGTCTACTTGACACACTCAAATCAATCTTTAGTTGGTGTATGTCGACATAATGGTGTGTCCAATTTATTAAAGAATCACAGTATGTAAGGAAAACTGGTATATGTGGACATATTGAGTTTTAAGTATCTGTAACAGTTGATATATGTATACTTATATCACTTTACACCAAAGTATTGCAACTTTTTAACAATATAACTCTACATGTATCAGTATACACAAAGTATCACTACAAAATGCGTAGTGGTACCTATACTTATGTCAGTATTCTCTGTGTTGCTTGAAGTTACGTGTTTGTTGTGAGGTGTTAACCACATTATTGGATTTTTTGTTCAAGTTGAAAGTTGCGGAGTGTTGTTAACGCGAATATAAGAGTGAATTTGCCAGGATGTTTCACAGTTAATTAAGGTATTAATAACTGTTTCTTCACAAAACAATATAATACTTGACCTAGGTATTTACATTTAGTGAGGTTATGGCGTATTCAAAAAGATCAGAGTTTTTGGCTGAACTTCGAAAGAAGGTGGAGAATGAAAAATATTCCTCTAGGATTTTAGATGGTAAAAACAGTGTTCGTAATAACAAACACATTAGGTATATTTGATTTTTATAAATTTTATTACAGACGGCGAGAATAGTAGAGGCACGGCAATGTTAACAACGGAGGTATCAGCTGACAATACTAAAAGTGATGACCATATAATATGCTCTATTTATAATGGTAAACCCACTTCAAATACATCTTCTATGATATATATGTATTCTAACAACAATAAATTTCAGATTGCAGTCGTTCAGAAATCGGAGAACTGTATACGTCATCTAAGGTTACTGTTGAAGTTTGCTCCGAGGATGACTCACAGTGTGATTCACACGATTTGATTCAAGATAACGTCTTAAAATCAGTTGAATTTTTGGGAATCCCAGAAAGTATCTTGATAGATCAAATCGGAATGAGGGGATATAACAGTACTCATGAATTGGGCGGAAGTCATTGTTCACAAAGTGATAATGTGAGCCCGGACAGAATTCTCAGAACTAAAAATGAAAGGAATGTGTTGAATGATAATGGAAACAATAAAAACGAGGAGATATTGAAAAGATCTGAATACAATGAGGCAGAAAGCATCCTATACGCTGAAGAATATAACGAAGATGAGCCAATGGATGATAGTGACGCAGACCCAGATTATACTCCCGAAGTTGAAAGTGCCGATATAAAGCATAAAGAGCAGCTGGTGAAAATTGCCCAAGACGAAAACAAAGCAGAGATATCAAAACAGCCAAATCGAGAAACACGAGCAGTCCGAAATGATCGAAAATTAAAGAGAAATCTTGGACTGGAGTACAAAACAAAATATGGAAAAACAGTCAAAAAGAGAACGTGTCAAGAACTAGCAAACTGTAGACTCAAATGTAAAACCACCATACCTGATGAAAAGAGGCAGCATATATTCAAAGAATATTGGTCTATGGGAAATTACAATAAAAGGGTTTCTTTCATAGCTTCACTAATTACAGCGCTACCCAAAAAATGTTGTAAACTGAAAACTGTTGATCCCGCGAAACAAGAAAATAGAACTATAACTTATAATTTTCACTTACCTTTAGATGGATGTCAAAAAAGGGTTTGCAAATCCTGTTTCATGAAAACATTTGGTGAAACAAACAGGTTCATATCTGATGTCCTACAAAATAAAAATGCCTGTGCATCCGGAATTACTCACGGTGATTTAAGAGGAAAATCAGCACCTGCTAATAAAATTCCAGAAGAAGACATTGATCTGGTTCGTCAGCACATTCTTTCGATACCGTCTTATGAAAGCCATTATTGTAGGAAAAAGTCAGATAAAAAATACCTACCTCATTATTACTCTCTGTCCAAAATGTACGATGAATACAAAAAATGGATCCCTCCAAACAAGTCGCCTGTGTCACGATTTGTATACCAAGCAAAATTTCATGAATTAGGAATAAAAATCAAATCATTGAACAAAGACACATGCGCTTTGTGTGACAAATATAACATGCAACTCAGAATAACGTCCGATGAACAGGAAAAAGACAAAATACAAGACCAACTAGAAAAACACCAAAAGGATGCAGAGGATGCATATGCAGCAAAAAGAAAAGACAATGAAGCATCAATGACTGACCCATCCAAACAAGTAATAACCTTTGACCTGCAACAATGTCTGCCAACACCAGCTATCGAAACTTCAGTAGCCTTTTACAAACGGCAATTGTGGACTTACAATCTGACGTTGTATCGATGTGGTGATAAAGCAGCTTTTAACTTTATGTGGCATGAAGCCGTTGCAGCAAGGGGTGCCAACCAAATAGCGTCTTGTCTTATTAAATATCTAGACCAGACAACAGATGTGAAGGAAATAACATTATATTCCGATACATGTGCGGGGCAAAATAAAAACTCCTATCTTTGTTTGATGTTCATGCTTGCTATCAAGAAACATCCCCACTTAGAGCACATTAATCATAAATTTCTCGTACCTGGGCACACCCACATGGAATGTGACGGGATTCATTCCATTATAGAGAAAAAGAAGAAGAAATATCCCCTTTCAATAGAACACCCAAGAGATTGGATGAATTTGGTCCGACTTTGTGGTTCTAAAAGACCATTTCACGTGACGGAAATGAACCAAGAGGATTTTTTTGAATTTTCAGCACTCTTCAAAAATCAATTTCAACTGAGAAAAATCGACACAGATGGCGATAGAGTTTACTGGAAAAATATTAAATGGTTAAGGTATTCTCAGCAACCTGGTGTGGTAGAATATAAAACAAACCTTGATGATAATACACCATTTAAAAAAATAAATTTCTTACGAAAAGGATCATCATGGCCAAAGACTATAAAAGTTCCACTTTCATACAGATCTTCAAATCCCATAAGCAAAGAAAAGAAAGCAAATCTCTTGGAACTGCTGCCTTATGTTGATAAGACGTTTCATGATTTTTATAAGAACTTATTGACCAAAGAAGATCTGCAGAATACTTTACCTTATCCTGATTCGGATGGTGACAGTGAAGAGGAAACAAATTAATTAAAAATTATATTTGACGTTCAATTACGTTAAAGAAATTTCATTGTTCATTTCGTTTTTTTTTTTTTTGCTTGTTTGTGAAAAATGGTATAAGTACTTTTCTTTTAATAAATTTTGTGAAAACTGGTATAAGTGAATTTTTTTCTCTCATATACTTAAACTATTTAGATTTTTGAGAAAGCTATCAAATACAGGCCTGTTTTTTAAACAACTTCAGAAAAAATTACTAATATATTTAATCATATATAGATTTGCTAGACTTTAAACTTTACAATGCTTTCCTGAAAACCTGTGAAATTGGACATATACCAGTTTTCCCATACATGCGCCATATATATATCAAGTTTATTACTGGAATATAGTATCTTCGCTCTTATTTGAGCTATTCAATGTGTTATACCAGCAATAATCAACATATGTAAATTAATTGGCTTAACGTGGCTCTAATCTGAACGAAACGTGAGCTGTACAAGCTACTGACATCTAGGACGAAACAAGGAACTTTGTCTGTAAGACGACTCCGGCACCTGACGTACAGAATTTGTACCGGAATCGTATATATATATATATATATATATATATATATATATATATATATATATATATATATATATATATATATATATATATATATATATATATATATATATATATATATATATATATAGATATATATATATATATATATATATATATATATATATATATATATATATATATATATATATATATAAATTCAAATGAACCCTGGTTTCGTGTTCTAGGGTATCAAATTCGCGATCACCTGAAAAAAATTGTTGCAAAATCTCCTCATCGATACCTCTCTATTAGCGATTTTTTTTTAAATCAAAATTTGCCAATTACTTTAAAGAGGTCCAGTGGAGTGCTTAGGGGATAAACTATGTCATGTTATGTATTACAAAAGTTATTAAAGTCCGCTAATATAATGCACTTGCTATGTCGCGACTTTTTAATTTTACTTTTAAGTAACGAACTACCATCTATTTAGATCTTTAGTGATTTTTTTTAGAAAAAATTAACTAATGTGGAGATCCCGACTTGATTTTGAAAAAAGACAGACAGATTTGCGTCCAGAGAATTTTTTTTAAGAAACGCTGAAACACGTCAATTTTAATATTAAGGGGGGCATGTTTTGACATAAAACTCAACTTTGTCACATCAACCCCTTAAGGGTGGTGATAGCAAGGCTTATATTTTAAATAGGGATTATGGGTCGAATGTTACATCATTTGAAAGCTCTTCCTTTTCTGAATTGAGCACACAATTTTTTTTTGTAAGTTTTATCAACTCCTTTAAAAATTATTCACAGTTGGAGTTGCAAAAACGTATTTCATTCATTGTGATAATAAATGCACTAATTAGTCAATTTTTCGTTAGAAATAACTAAAAAACAAAACCAAACGTTCAAAAATGTTTATTTAGTTAAGTAAGTGTTTAAATTGTTGACCACCAGCTTCCATACAAAAGTACAAATTTTGTTTAAAACGAGCTCTGATATTCTGGAGCATTTGTGGAGTTATTAGACGGCATTCTTCAACAATGCGTCATCGTAATTCTTTCAGAGACTCCGGTTCTGTTGCAAAAATTCTACTCTTTAAATGGCCCCATAGAAAGAAGTCTAAAGGAGTTAAGTCCGGTGATCTAGGGGGCCACTCAATAGCACCTCTACGCCTAATCCATTGCTCTGGAAACTCTCTGTTCAAAAACTTCCTAACACGTTGTGAAAAATGCGGTGGAGCTCCAACTTGTTGAAACACTAATTGATTTTCTTGATAGCGATCATCATTTTCAACAATGTCAATTAGTATAGGGTAAAGGATATCTTCTAGTAACTCCAAATATGTTTCTCCATTCAAATTGCCATCAAGAAAAATTGGTCTAATTAAACGGTCTCCAAAAATGCCAGTCCAGACATTCAATTTCTGTTTAGTTTGAGTGTGACTTCGTGAAAATTTCTTCGATTATTATCTGCCCAATAACGACAATTGTGACGATTGACTGTAGAGTTTAATAAAAACGTACACTCGTCTGAAAAACAGATATTGAACAGAAAGTTCCCGTTATCAGCTATTCGTGCAGTCATAACTTCACAAAACTCCAGCCGCTGATCAAAATCACCTTCATTCAGTTGTTGTACAAGATGAATTTTATACGGGTGAAATTTATGATTCTGCAATATTCGCTGAATAGTTCTTCTGTTGATGTTTGAAACAGTGGCCAATTTGCTCATGCTCAAAGTTAGATCTGCAGCAATTTGTCCTAAAACTTCAATTTCAGTAGTCTCATTTCTAACCGGAAATTCACGTTCAGGATCCCGTTTTTTGTTGGCTACTGAACCACATTGTAGAAACTTTGCAACTAACTCCAAAATGTATTTTCTGTTAACATGTCTGTTCGGATGTCGTTCATTAAACAAATTTGCGGTACGGTTGGCACAGTCATCGTTTTTGAAAAGAAGAGTAATTATTTCAACTCTTTCTTCTACAGAATACACCATTGTGAAATTAATTTTCGGTAGTACTATAAAGTATCAAACCGGCCGATATACTGAAATAATAAACCGCATCTGTCTCATTCCGATAAGAAATGTTCTGATAGTCAATTTTTTGTTTACAAACCAACAAAACATTGACTATCAGTATATTTCTTATCGGAATGAGTGAAATGCGTTTTTACATCTTCAACTGTGAATAATTTTTAAACGAGTTGATAAAACCAAAAAAATTTGTGCGCTGAATTGAGAAAAGAAAGAGCTTTCAAATGATGTAACACTCGACCCAGTTCCCTATTTAAAATATAAGGGTTGTTATCACCACCCTTAGGGGGTTGATGTGACAAAGTTTAGTTTTATGTCAAAACATGTCCGCTTCAATATTAAAATTGACGCATTTCCGCGTTTCTTTAAAAAAAATTGTCTGGATGCAAATCGGTCTGTTTCGTTTTCAATGCGCCACCCTATATATGTGTGTGTATCGCACTGATAACTAAAAAATAAGTCCGATTTTGATGAAATTTGGCGTGTACCTTCCCTTTGTAAATGGCTTGAATAATTTTGTTAGCGAGGAAAATCTAATTAGGTTTTGCGGGAAAATGTTGTTTTCTTTCGAAAAAAAATTTTCATCTCAAAAAAATGAAAAGCTAGGGAAACAAAATTTGGTACGTATATTTATGACATTAAAAGTAAACTATATACCAAAATTAATATTTCTACGTTACAAGAAAAAAGTTATAAAAAAATATTTGCTGCCAGATCATTTCTATAAAAATTCACTACCATAACGCACTTGCTGCATCGAGACTTTTTCAAATTTGCACTTACTTTATGTACTGATTTAATTTACAACCACTTGTATAATTCTCTCTTGAGACTTTCTAGGACTCTGCAGTAATAATAGCTTATGCAAATCCATCATGGGATAACAATACCATGAAAATATGCAAATATACATAGTATCGGGATATACCACAGGAAGAGTCATCGATAATCCTTTGTTGTGGGTATTCAATTAACCAGATAGTGTAGTCTGGCATTTGCCATCTACAAATGTAACTCAGCTATTAACAGTAACCTACAAGCGTATCTTATCATCTGTCCAATAGATACGCTAATATGCTCTACTGCCTGTAGATTAACGCGCTGGGTTTTGTAAAGCGAGGTACATTGGATAGAGTAGAAATTTCTTAATGTATAGTATAGATATAGAAATATTTAGTTACATGATATAACTTTAAATATAGACATGTTTATTTTTCTGTTAAAATATGAAGCCGCATTCAAGACAGTTAACTAGTTATCATCAATATACTCTTCTCACTAGAAAACATTTCAACTTGGACCTGAAGCAGAAGTTGATCATATAATCCGTATGGGGTGTTTTAATAAATAGGCCGGAAAGTTAGAGCTTGAATATACATAAAAATAGCAGAAACTTCTAAAACGTGAACATGAAGAAAAATAACAAAAACCAGGTGGAAAGAAAGTCGGGATGTAGCAAATGCGTTATGATAACAAATTTTAATAAGAATGGATTTTATAAAACAACATGTTAGTTAACTGTTTGATAAAAATTTAAAGATACAATAATAAAATATTTGTTGTAAAAAAATACATACTCAGTATAATGAGGAGCACGCATTTGACATGTAAAAAATTCTGACGTTATTAAATCTGTCAGTTTGTATTTAGATCTGGTTCTATTTGTCATTAATACCCAAGCAATGCAACCATTTATTTACAAGGATAATGGTGTTGGGGTGTTTTTCCGTTTTTAAAGAGGTGGAATGTCAACTGATGATAAATCTCGCTCTGGTCGCCCTTAGATGGACCTATCCGATGAAATCGTTAAAAAAATTCGCAAAACAACCTGGAAGACGGATCAAAAAGTTATTGAGTCGCCTGGAGTGACTTGGAGTTTAGTTCAGCGAATTTTAACGAAAGATTTGGGGCTGCCAATCACGTCCCTCGGTTGCTGACTGCTAAACAAAAGCAAGGGCGCGTGTGAGCAGGTTGTGCTTTGAAAGAAGAATTCCGAAATGCTCCAAACTTTTTTTGGAAGATCATTACAGGTGACAAATATTGATGCTACGGTTACGACCCTAAAGCGAAGCAACAATCATGCCAGTGGGAGACTTCTCTTCGCCCCGCAAAAGCTCACCAAGTGAAATCAAACTCTAAAACAATGCTGATTTGTTTTCTCAATGTTAGAGGAGTTGTCAATTTAGAGTTTGCTTCAGAGGGTCATATAGTTAACCAAGCTTTCTATATAAAAGTACCTGAAAAATTGCGCAAGAGTTTGTGGCGGAAGAAGCCTGATTTGTCGCAGGTTGGCGACTCGTTTTTTACCACGATAACCACCCCGTTTACACAGCCTTATCTGTGCGTCAATTTTTGACCAAAAATGGCATGACTCATCAGCCCCAGCCCCCTTCATTCACCCGACTCTGCCCTCTGCGACTTTTTGTATTTTTCCAAATAAAAAGAAATATAAAAGAGAAAGCGTTTTGGCGACTTTATTGAAGTGAAGAAACGTGGACGCTCTCAGGCATCACAGAAGACGAATCTCAAAAACCCTTTGAACAATGGAATAAAAGCTTAGACAAGTGTACTGGTGCCAGTGGAGAGCACTTTGAAAGGGATTGGAGGTTTTTTGTTTAACAATTAAATAAATAAAAATGAGTGGTAGGGTTTTAGAATGGAATGAGGTAGATAAAGTTGTTTTCTGCTATTACGTACGCTGAGTCAAACTGATTATTAAAAATTAGCTATCTGGATGGCTGCGACACTTTTTTAGTGCTTATAAGATAGGTACGGCCTCTCCTGTAAACATATTGCAAAATTGTGGAATGCAGGTTGTGAGTTTCATGTCTTTGAAAATGATCGTTGCTGCATGACAATCATTTCTTGATCCATTAGTAAATATAAGTTAATAGTTCCAATATGTTATCCCTCCTTTTAACAGTACATTTTCTATTGTTAGTGAATTTTCTTACAAAAAAATCACTAAGGAGGAGATTCCGACTTTTGAATTTTAAAAAAAATTCTTCAAATGAGCGCTAATTAGGCCCCCTAGAACACATATGCGGGGTCAGTTTGAATATATATATATATATATATATATATATATATATATATATATATATATATATATATATATATATATATATATATATATATATATATATATATATCACACCGATAACTCAAAAAATAATAGGCCAATCTTGATGAAATTTGGTAAATACCTTCCTTTTGCAAGTGGCTTGGATAAGTTCGTTACCTAGAATAATTGCCCCAGGTTTTCCTGGAAAATTTTATATTTTCTTTCTAAAAAAAATATATCTCCGAAAATAACAAAGTACGTACAACCAAATTTGGTACGCGTATTTGTATTATAAAAAGCATGTACCATTTAGGTCTCTAAGTTTAAACACAAAAAGTTACGGGCAGCTAAAGAAGCAAATTTTGAAGTTTTCCTCAAAACGTCAAACTCGCAATTTGAAACGTCAAAAATGGCAATGTTTAGGCAAGGAACGTGAAACAAATACGGATTGTGAAAATAAAGTATTGCAAGAAGAGTGGTCTCTGAACCCTTAGGTTTCAGATTCAACCGTCAGTGCCCTTCATTTTACTAAAATATTTACAGAAAATTCATTTCAAATAGACCCTTTCTCTGATGCTTTAGCTCTCGGTTTAGTTAAGTTGATGCTTTCGCTGTAGGTTTAGTGAAGTTTATGGTTTAACGGTCTATAATTTTTAGCTTATTTTCGTAAAACAAGTTCATTAATGCGTTTTTGCTTTTTTTTATCGAAATGATGCATGTTTGTAAGAAAAAAAAAAGACGCAGCAAGTGCGTTATGGTAGTGAATTTTCATAGAAATGATCTGGCCACAATATTTTATTATAACTTTTTTTTCTTGTAACATAGAAATCTAAATTTTGGTGTATAGTTTACTTTTTATATCGTAAACCTACCTACCAAATTTGGTTGTCATAGATTTTATATTTTTTAAGATAAAAAATTTTTTCAAATGAAAACTCAAAATTTTCCCGGAAAACCTCGTCCAATTTTTCTAAATAACAAACTTGTCAAAGGCATTTACAAAAGGAAGGTACATGCCAAATTTTATTAAAATCGGGTTATTACTTTTTGAGATATGAATTTTTTTCAAATGAAAACTCAAAATTTTCCCGGAAAACCTCGTCCGATTTTTCTGACTAACAAACATGTCAAAGCCATTTACAAAAGGAAGATATGTGCCAAATTTTATTAAAATCGGCTTATTACTTTTTGAGATATAAATTTTTTTCGAATAAAAACTCAAAATTTTCCCGGAAAACCTCGTCCGATTTTCCTGACTAACAAACATGTCAAAGCCATTTACAAAAGGAAGGTATGTGCCAAATTTTGTTAAAATCGGTTTATTACTTTTTGAGATATGAATTTTTTTTTAATGAAAACTCAAAATTTTCCCGGAAAACCTCGTCCGATTTTCCTGACTAACGAACTTATCCAAGCTATTAACAAAAGAAAGGTACATGCCAAATTTTATCAAAATCGGCTTATTATTTTTTGAGTTATCGGTGTGATACATATATATATATATATATATATATATATATATATATATATATATATATATATATATATATATATATATATATATATAAACATATAAAAATTGAAACTGACCCCGGATATGGGTTCAAGGGGTCCTAGTTCGCGCTCATTTGCAAAAATTTTTTCAAAATTCAAAAGTCGGGATCTCCCCATTAGTGAATTTTTTCTACGAAAATTCACTAAAAATCTGGACGCAGTAAGTTACGGGCAGCTAAAGAAACAAATTTTGGAGTTTTCCTCAAAACGTCAAACTCGCAGTTTGAAACGTCAAAATTGTCAATATTTAGGCAAAGAACGTGAAACAAATACGGATTGTGAAAAGAAAATGTTGCAAGAAGAGTGTTCTGCGAACCCTTAAGTTTCAGATTCAACCGTCATTGCCCTTCATTTTACTAAAGTATTTACAGAAAATTCATTGAAAATAGACCCTTTCTCTGATGCTTTGGCTGTCGGTTTAGTTAAGTTGATGCTTTCGCTGTAGGTTTAGTGAAGTTTATGGTTTAACGGTCTATAATTTTTTGCTAATTTTCGTAGAACAAATTCGTTAATGCATTTTTGCATTTTTTATAGAAATATGATGCATGTTTGTAAGAAAAAATCTGGACGCAGTAAGTGCGTTTTGGTAGCGAATTTTCATTAAATCCTTGAAATTTCAATAACTAAATTTGCTATTAACGTAAGTTTTGTTGGTTAGGAAACCAACATTTAAATTTATTTTCAGAAAATTTTTGTATACTAACTCCCTTAAGTATGAATATCTCCAAATTTCCACGGTCTCCCTCGTGGGATACCTGAAAAATGCTATAAGAAACCTTGAATTTTCCTGGAATTGCAATCAATCCCAAACTAATGACACGAATCGGCTTTTTTGAGCTTATCAATATCGGTTGATATGCAAAATAATATTTTTATGTACCCACCAAAAGTTTTTGGCACACTGCAAAAAAAATCCAGGAAATTGGCAAAATTTTGCGGTTTTTTAGGATGTAAACCCAAACTTCGCCAAAGCCAAGGTCTTTTTCGGCTAAAATGCAGTTATCTGCACGAAAAAATGACTAGCGATGTTAAAAAATTAACATAAATTTTAAAGAAACCCTAAAAATCTAACAATTTGTCATTGATGATATTGAATTGCGATACAATGCACAGAGATCATGGATATGTGTACCCTATTTATCGTGATTTTCCGTCTCAGGTGCTTAATCTTTTTTTTTTTTATAATATTTTTTCTTTTGTTTGTGCACACGAAAACTATGCTGTGGTGTTGCATGGTGAATATGGGAAGGTCCACATAAAACTACCCAAACCGCCTATAACTGTTACAGAAGATGTTGTTTGTCGACCAAAAAGACACTCAGGAGACCGTGTGTTTGAGTTTAAGACTAAGTATATCTTTTGTGGAGAGAAAACAGACGCTACATATCCCGATCACAACCCGTTTAGTAAAGTGGAGTACGTTGAAGTCGTGGATTGGAGAAGAAAAGTTCATTTAAATTTAACTGTTTTATCAGATCTGGTAGCTGCGGAAAGTAGATACCACTGGAAATGTTACACCTACTTTAAACGGCCTTGCTCCTCCGTTCATATAAGTGCACACAACGCAGGAAGAAAAGAGGACGCTCAGAAGAAGTCAGCTTTTGATTTCATATGTCAAGGACTAGAATCTAAATCTGCTGATTGCCAAGTTACCCTTGCGGCACTTATAAAAAAAGTGGAGAAACTGGAATCCAGCAAGGCGTGCACGGCCAAACACTCGAAATCAAAATTAAAAGACAAGAACGGTGAGGCTATAACATCCACGGAGCTACCTGGTGAATATTGCATTGTGTGTTTTACGCGATTTGCCCATAGGATTCTAAATGAGAGTTGGTATATCGCGAAAAGTTACGACCCGGAGGTGGAAAAACTACGAATAATATCCACCGCTAAGAAGCTTATTCGAAGAAATATTAAATATCGGTCATATCAAGACACCGTTTACCCTTCGGTTGAAGGAATGGATCCTGGAAACCAAGAGTTTAATTCCAGCAAGCCCTCGACTGTTCATAAAAGAGAAAGCGATAGGAAGAAAGCTGACAAGGCTTGCAAACGGAAAGCTATATCGGTCTGGCAGTCAATCGTGTCAGCTGTGTGACGTCGCTCTTTTTCACCCCCTATCCACATTTGTCGTTCTTCATAGGCGCTAAGGGTCCAGATTCCTTACCGATATGCTTCACAGCTTAGGCATCTGCGCATCCTACAAACAAGCTGTAAAGATTGAAAATTCGTTAGCGAAGAGTGCACTAACAACTTTAGACCCTGAAACTTATTTCCAAGTGGTATTTCATAACGCGAACCACAATGTGGACACTCTCAATAAGCACGGAAATGTTCATGAAATGGGGGGGGGGTCTTGTGTGTCACTCCGAAATCCCACTACATGCAGACGCTCGTGTTCCTCGGTCCACAAGTCCGGAAAATGAAGATATCAGGTCGACTCCAAAACGATTTATTCCTGTGACGCATTATTTCAATACAGATTTCAATGGTTACTCCAAGAAAGTTGCAAAAGACGTATCTACTATGTAGCTCAGTAAAATCAGTGTCGCCAAAGCACCCTCACTCGATATTCTCTGGTCGTTGGGATTGTCGCCTGGAGCGTCGCGTCGCCCTAGTTGGAGCGGTTACATGGAGTCTGCTCATCAAGATGCTGCCATGTCTTCAATGATTCATATTATTCCAGATGGCTTTAAATTCGATTCATTTAAAAGCTGTTATCGCTTAAAAAATGCAGTCCATTTTTTGCTACTCAGCTGCCCACAAAAAAATCGAACTCCAATTTACATTCACCAATTTATAAATAAAATGGCCTGAAAAGAATCTGTCGAATGAATTAAGTGTTAAAAGACGATGAAGGGTCAGTGAAGTGGGTTGGTAAATATTTTTTGAGTGAACAAATAAAAGAAAAGAATATTGTAACGCCAAAAATAGATTAAGCATCTGAAACGGAAGACCACCACAAATAAAATATTCCTTGTATTCGCGATCTATGCGCATTGTAGCCTGATTGAAGGTCACCAAACTCAAGTTTTTGGATTTTCAGCGATTTTTAAAAATTTATGCTGATTTTTTAACATGGCTAATAACTTTTTCGTGTAAAAATCTGAATTTTAGCGAAGAAAAGGTTCTTATTTTTGGCAAAATTAGCGTTTACGTCCTAAAAAACCGCACAAGTTTGCAAATTTCCTGCATTTTTTCTGCAATGTACGTAATTTTTTTGGTGGGTACCTAAAAGATATTATTCTGCATACCAGATAATATTAATAGGTCCAAAAAAGCCGATTCGAGCCATTATTTTGGGATTTATTCGCGTTCCAGGAAAATTCCGGGTTTTCTCAGGTTTTTCTAGAATTTTGAAAGTATCCCATCAGGCCGTAGGATTTTTGGGATGTTCATATTTAAGGATAGTTGAAGTTCACTTTTCGTGTTGAAGACAATTGTCATGGGAGATGAAATTATGGTTCTCTGCTATTATCCTTCGTGCAAAAGGAAATCGATGGAATGAAGGCATAAAGGAGAATAACCGCCAGGAAAGTTCAAGGTCTGTCAGTCGACAAAAAAGTGACGACCACATTTTTTTTTTGGATTCGGAGGGTATTCTTCTCATAGACTTTAAAGAACGCAACACCAGAGTCAACGGGGAATATTATGCAACACTCTTGCATAAATTACGATAAAATATTTGGGAGGAAAGACGTCGGAAACTGACCAGAGGCGTGCGTTTGCTCCATGGCAATGCAGCCGTGCAAGGTGGGTCCCCAAACATCTTTCAGCAGTTCAGTGTCGTGTTGAATATGCCCAATCTCTTTGGAGAAAACCCTGTGGACGTGTTGAAGACAATTGTCACGGGAGATGAAACCATGGTTTTCTGCTATTATCCTTCATGCAAAAGGAAATCGATGGAATGAAGGCATAAAGGAGAATAACCGCCAAGAAAGTTCAAGGTCTGTCAGTCGACAAAAAAGTGACGACCACGTTTTTTTTTTTGGATTCGGAGGGTATTCTTCTCATAGACTTTAAAGAACGCAACACCAGAGTCAACGGGGAATATTATGCAACACTCTTGAATAAATTACGATAAAATATTTGGGAGGAAAGACGTCGGAAACTGACCAGAGGCGTGCGTTTGCTCCATGGCAATGCAGCCGTGCAAGGTGGGTCCCCAAACATCTTTCAGCAGTTCAGTGTCGTGTTGAATATGCCCAATCTCTTTGGAGAAAACCCTGTGGACGTGTTGAAGACAATTGTCACGAGAGATGAAACCATGGTTTTCTGCTATTATCCTTCATGCAAAAGGAAATCGATGGAATGAAGGCATAAAGGAGAATAACCGCCAAGAAAGTTCAAGGTCTGTCAGTCGACAAAAAAGTGACGACCACGTTTTTTTTTGGGATTATGAGGGTATTCTTCTCATAGACTTTAAAGAACGCAACACCAGAGTCAACGGGGAATATTATGCAACACTCTTGCATAAATTACGATAAAATATTTGGGAGGAAAGACGTCGGAAATTGACCAGAGGCGTGCGTTTGCTCCATGGCAATGCAGCCGTGCACACTGCTGGAATTGCACATGCCTCAACTTGTGACTGCGGTTTCAAACAAATTGATCACGCTCCGTATAGTCCAGGTATAGTCCCCAGTTATTACTATCTATTTGTAAATTTAAAAAAGGATATTTGTGGACGCCATTTCACTGATGACGAAGAGCTAAAACCTGAAGTTTGGGCTTTGAGGACAAACCGAAAGAATATTTTTAGGGGTACCTATCGAAATGTTGCTGACACTATGTGATAGGTGCACTGACGTTAGAGGAGACTATATTAAAAAATAAAATTTAATTGTGAGTTTACGCCGTTTTTAGCTAATTTGCATTAATAAAAATTCGCTAAGAGAGAGAGAGAGAGCGAGGTCACGATAAAAAGCTTTTGAAAAAAATTCTTCAGAGGAACGCGAATTTAGATTCCTAGAACCCAAAACCAAGGTCCGTTAACATTTATATATGTATCTATTAATGTATGTATGTATCCGAGCGATAACTTAAAAAATACTAAACTGATTTTAATCAGACTTGGCAAAAATCTTGTTTGGGCGAAAATCAAGGTTGAGTTCGTTAACCAGCCTTTATGCTCAAGTTTTTCCGGTAGAAAATCTGGGAAAGCTTTTTAAGAACGCTATCTTTTTGTAAATATCAGAGTAACTCGAATGAGACTTTACATCTGGCTAGAAATAGTTTAAGTAAACTTATGTTGTAATTTTTAAGTAATTTGGTACATAATATTTAGAGTTTTTTCCAAATTAAAAATAAAATCCCAAATACATGCAATGAGACGACTTATTGGTTAAAGTCCAATGCCTGACAGACATAGTAGTTAACTGCCAGGCGTAGATTGATTCATACAACAGGTATAAACCATACATCAACGGTAACCAAACTTAATATATACCAGGCATAACACATACTGCCCGAAACAACAATCGTAAAATCTCGGCCGCAATTATGGAAAATGACAGACAACATGAAATTAAAAATTTGCCAAATGATTGTTGTTCAACTAGGGGATTCAATCAATTATTACAAGACACTATATTTGTAGCTTTATGAACGACCTCATACCAGTTTTAGCGCAGCATAGATATATTATGCTGTTGCATAATATAGTACGAATGTAAACAAAATCAAGCTAAGTCTGTATAAGAATGATTCTAAAATAGTTTCTTTTATCTTTAAACTTAAACATAAGACGTCATATAAGACCGAAACAGTCGTGGGACGTGTTTCAATGGTAATTCTACTAATTGTTACGTATACTTTGAATATCATATCCCGGGCATGAAACAAAACGTTTCTTTTACGTATACCCAGATAGCTCAGAGACGTACCGCTTTACCTCATGAGCCGAAGGTTACGCGATCGAATCCAGTTCGATAAATGCATGTTTTTATGTTTTATATTGACGTTTGGAGAAACAATAGTGCACAGATTTCATACATTTTGAACAGGATCTCATTTTGGTTTAAAACGCCTAAATAGGTTGTCACCATTGAGTCTGAAATTATAATTTTGTTATTGTTGATATTGAAAAAACCAGTTTGATTAGGTTGACTAAAATGAAATCATACTGGCGATTAATAAGGAAAAACAACTGCTGCGTCTATAATTTGGCAGATACTTTACTTTTCTAAATATGAAAGATCTGATTTTTGTTTAAACCCCCTAAATAAGTTTGTCACCTTTGAGTCTAAATTATAATTTTGTGATTGTTGATATTGAAAAAACCGGTTTTATTAGGTTGACTAAAACGAAATCGTACTGGCGATTAATAAGGAAAAATAACTGCTACATTTATAATTTGGCAGATACTTCACTTTTCTAAAAATGAATTAAGTTTCCTTCTGGAAATCTTATGTATAACTTCAATGAAATTTGTAATACAAGTTTCTTTAAAAGAAATTTACACTGTCACAGAGCACAATTTAGTTCTTTACCTTCATAGAAAATTAAGTTTAGAGCATCTTTCATCTTAGAACGCAAGATTTTTTTGTAATAGAGAGATATCGACATTTTCGAAAGAATTCTTCAAATGTGCGCTAACTATGACCTCTAAAATCAATCTTCAAGGTCTGTGTAAGTTTAAAGTATTAACTTTACTAATATGCCAGATAATAATAGTGTACAATTCTTATGAAAATTCGCTACTATAACGCACTTGCAGCGTCCCGAAATGTTTTTACATAGTCAGGTCGGGAAATTTTGGCGCTTACCTCGTAAGGGCGTGTATAAATTGAGGATGTAATAAGATAATGAGTTGATGTATGTCAATATTTTCGTTGTATAGAGACTGCTTTTATACTGTTATTGTTTAGTTCTTTTATTTTTGTAACTTTTATCATAGTTATTATAGGCTAGTTCTATTTTTATGTTAAATATTGACATACATCACGTAACAAACTGTAAAATTAACATGAACCGAGGTTCTGGCATTGTATTTGAGCAAATTGAATGTCTGCACGTTCCGCCCTTCGGAGGGGGCGTAAAGCCGTCGGTCCCGTGTCCATAGTATGTTGGGCACGTTAAAGATCCCTACCCTCCTTACAGAAAGGCAGGGGTTCGGCAAAATTTACAGGATAGTAAGGTAAAACTACTCCCTGGCGTCGGTGATTGGCCATAGTCTCGGAAATAGGCCGATGTTAAAGAAACAAAAAAACACACGCACACATATAGACATTTTGAAAGCCTCATCTGCCATCTGTGTTTCATTTTTATTTTCAATTTGATAAATTTTTTGATTAAAACATCATATCATAACATAGCAACAGATATTTATTTGTAGTTGTCACGATTTCGTACTAATTCAATTTTAATCTGTCTGAGAATGCTGTCAAGCAGCGAAACTATAGTCACAGAAACGTTGAAGAACATCCTAGAACATCCAGAATTGATAAGGGCCATTTGCTCAAGTTAGCTTACGCGCTGACTACGTCCTTCACCAACGAAAACCAACAGTGAAGCCAGAGAAGTAGTCTCCAAGTCTGTATGTAATATGTATAAGTTTCACGAAGTAAGGGCAACAACAATCAATGAAATGATTTGTGGATCTTTTTGAAAGGGAGATAATGGATTTGTCAATTGAAAAATAATATATTTTCCAAGAAAAAAATTTTATTGCAAGGAAAATTTGAATTGTTGCAAATCAAAGCCATAGTTTTTAAGTTGTTCCATGAGGTAAAAAGTTTGGCTGATCTATGGTGACTTTTAAGAAAATGTCAAAGGGTATGATATATTGTGTTGATTGGTGAATATTTTCGCTGAATACTTTAGCAATGAAAGCTGTTTTTGAATTAGATGGGAATGTTCGCCACCAAAAAGGTTTGTTATTGGGCTAAACCTATAGACTCTTACTTACAAGGATTTTAACAAAAACTTAACGCTTTTCGAAAGTTATAAACAAATGCAGACTACTCTATTACGGCTTATCTTCTACAAATTCAGTGCGATTTTCTATAATATGATTTTCTCATATAACAAAAGAATATAAGCAAGCTGAAAGTTTTTGTTTTTTCATACAAAGGTTGTAGCACGTACCTGGCTTGCTACAGCTGCGAAACCTTTAAGGCGCTTATTTGTAAAGCAGTCACGAACACAAAATTAAACTTGTAAAGACACCGAAGTGTTCTTGATAACCTACCTTAAATACCATCGATTAGCTAATGCCCTGAGTTACAAAATAATACAGCTCCGTGATATTTTGTTCATATTAAAGAAGCTTTTGTAGTATAATGCCCTGTGCCGGGTTAAAGAACTTGCTTGATAATATTCAGTTATTTACCTTGCATACTCAAGATCGTTTCGTAACCGAACGGCATAAATTTTGCTGCCTTAAAATAAAAGTTGGGATGAAGCAAGAGCGTTATGGTAGCGAATTTTCATGAAAACATTTCAAATTTTTTAAACTCAATTTTAATTAAAGCTGGAAACTTGAAGTCTAGTCCATACTATAGCCTCTATAATGACAGTGTGTGTCCCGAATTTAATTAAACTATATTTGTTATTTTCAAAATTTTGAAAAGTCGCTGCCAGGCGTCATCATGCAGGGTAACGAAGTTATTTGAGCTAAGGCACACATTTTTCAAATTTCAACAAATCGAAATACATACAGGGTAGCAAAAAGTTTGTAATATTTCATACATCTTCGAACTGGCTGAACTAACTACGACAATTTATCTTGTGTTTATGAAATAAGTCAATTCGTACTTGGAATTTTATATATTTCAACAACACACCACGAGGGCTTACAGCCTAAATACTATCGTACCGTGGGTGTCGACAAGGAGGAAAGAGGAAACTTGTTAATTCTGGACTTGAAGGTTTGGAAGTTCGGAGAAGAAGGAAAAATATGTGCCGGGAAGGAATTCCACATCTTGGAAGTTCTCGAGACAAAAGAGCGGGCATAACAAGATGTTCTATGTCTGGTGACCTGGACAGTAAAAGAGTGCATCGCTCTGTTCCCCTGGTAGATCTGTTGGGGGCAGCAGGTGGAGGAACTATGGAAGAAAGCTCCTCTGAACAGTGCCCGTGCAGATATCTATAAGAGAGAGAGAGAGAGAGAGAGGTCACCAATGGAACGTCGGTGGGCAAGGGATGGCAGCCTTTGGGTAAGGGTAGGGTCGCCGATGAGACGTATAGCTCTCTTCTGAATGGAGTCCAGGATAGCGAATGTAGAAGCGGCAGCGGCACCCCAGATGTGGGAGCAGGATTTGAGGTTTGGCCTTATTTGTAAAGTATATAAGGTATAGAGATTAGCTGGTGAAAAGTATTTGCGAGCCCGGAAGACGAAACCTAATTTCTTAGCAGCCGCTTCTTCAGTTGATGTGACATGTTGGTGCCAATTGAGGTTTAGATTCACAGAAATGCCAACAAGTGAAAAGGACTCATTACTTTGAATAACTTTGTTGTCAATAGTGATGGGTCTAGGGCTGGTGTATCTCTTATGAGAAAGAAAGCAAGACTGAGATTTGGTGGGGTTGAATTGTACAAGATTTCTAGTTCCCCAGTCTAATATTTTTTGGATATACACGGAGACAGAACCCTCCACGATCCTGCGATCCTCATCTAATTGGGATAAAGAGACAGACTTAGAATATTGTATATTTGAGTGGAGGGTGCTGTCGTCCGCGTAACTGTGAACTGGGTTGGGTGTGTTAGAGAGGAGGTCATTGATGTGGAGAAGAAACAAAGTAGGGGCTAAAGCTGAACATTGAGGAACTCCTGCATTAATTGGATACAGTTTAGAGGAATGGCCATCCACGACAACAGAAATGCTCCGGTTGGAAAGGAAATTTGCTATCCAGGTACAGAGTTTTGGTGGATGCGGATTTCAATGTGCATAGACATACAGGATGCTCCATGATGATGATCAACTCTTTACTTGAAATTAAGTAGTCTATATATTTTTATGAAATTTTATAGTACTCTTACAGATAAACGATATAAAATGCATTGTATCTAGCTATCCAATTGACAGACCTGTGACAAGAAAAACAATTTGTTAGATAGTAACGTATTTATTTGCAAGAAAAGCAAAACTGACATGAAAAGAAAATAGGAGCAACAGGAAAGATGTGACAAAGAGATGCCCAAAATGTCTACAATTGTAGACCAAAGAGTGAGCAAGTCTATACTGGAATTCCTTAATAACATCTTTTAAGTTGTCTGGAGGGATTTCTTGCATTTTGGTAGTAATGCTAGCCTTCATCTCTTTAATATTTACTGGTTTATTTTTATATGGTTTATATTTTGTTGCGTCACAAGAACACAACAAGAAAGACTAGTGGAGTCAGGTTAGGTTATCTGGCAAGCCACTCAATTTCACCTCGCCGACCTCTCCACTGATTATGAAATGTTTGTTTCAAACATTCAGGAACACGGTGTGTATAGCCTGCTGGGGCACGATCTTGTTGAAACCAGGCGATCGGCCTATTAGGGAGAATAAATTTCAAACTCTGCAATAATTGTACGATATAAACGATGTAAGATTATTATCAATAAAAAGAGGGTCCATTCACATTCTGGCTAATAACACATGCCCAAAAAAATCATTTTTTTGTAGCCTTTGTATACGACTCTCCCTGACGATTAACTGCAGACTAATATCTACAATTATAGCTACTAATACAATCATTTAACATAAAATATCGTCAGAGCAGAGTATTATATTGGAAACACTCGGATTTTTCCATGAAAATCTTGCAAAATTTCGATCTTCAGTTAAATTCGTCTTTATTGGGTGCTTGAAGAACATTTTTTCCTTTAAAGTGAATTCAATAAAGACTTAAACAAACGTTGTGGTCAGCTCCAACGAAACGATCTAGCAATATTTTGTCGCACGTCAAGTACACGTCTAAAGCTTTATCACAATCACGTGCTGTTTTTGATTGTCCAGAACTTGGTCGATCTTTACCACGACAGGTTTCCCTAACGCTTTTGCATAGCCTGCTGAGGTAATACTGTTCTATATTAGGCATACTACTGTGAAGCTTTTGGAAAAAATTGCATACATATGTCTGCAACATTTTTCCGTCACAAAATCCGACCATAATTATAATTTGTATTTTTTTGCACCATTCAAACCTGTGTGATGTGATAATTTGTTAAAAACTTTAAAAAATCTAACAGTGAAATACTACCGCCACAATTGACAGTTATAGTAATAATTCAAACTGCTGTTTCTGCTGTCATCAGAGTCATCAGAGCCTGCTAAATTTTAGAAGTGGAAATGTTGATTCTCTATTATAGATCACTCATTTTGATAGCTAGATGCAATAAACTTTATATCATTGGATTTGGCTCCAAGGGTACTACCGAAATTAATTAAAAGTTGATCATCATCGTGGAGTACTCTGTATCTGTGTATATAACACCCTGTATCTTTATGTAGTTATCATATCTATGCACATAAGGATACTGCTCCCAAGTCCGAATTGTTCTATTGCATAAACACAAGGAAATTCGTCATCAGAAACGTTCCTGGCAGTCGAAGTTTAGGTATTAATAAATTAAAAGTCTGGACGCAGCAAGTGCGTTATGGTAGTGAATTTTCATAGAAATGATCTGGCACAAAATATTTTATTATAACTTTTTTTTTTCTTGTAACATAGAAATCTAAATTTTGGTGTATAGTTCACTTTTTATATCGTAAACCTACCTACCAAATTTGGTTATCATAGATTTTTATTTTTTAAGATACATTTTTTTTTCAAATGAAAACTCAAAATTTTTCCGGAAAACCTCGTCCGATTTTTCTGATTAACGAATTTATCAAAGCCATTTACAAAAGGAAGGTACATGCCAAATTTTATCAAAATCGGCACATTATTCTTTGAGATAAAAATTTTTTTCGAATGAAAACTCAAAATTTTCCCGGAAAACCTCGTCCGATTTTCCTGACTAACAAACTTGTCAAAGCCATTTACAAAAGGAAGGTACATGCCAAATTTTATTTAAATCGGCATATTACTTTTTGAGATAAGAATTTTTTTCGAATGAAAACTCAAAATTTTCCCGGAAAACCTCGTCCGATTTTCCTGACTAACGAACTTATCCAATCCATTTACAAAAGAAAGGTACATGCCAAATTTTATTAAAATCGGCCCATTATTTTTTGAGTTATCGGTGTGATATATATATATATATATATATATATATATATATATATATATATATATATATATATATATATATATATATATATATAAAATCTCGGGACGCAGAAAGTGCGTTATGGTAGCGAATTTTCTTTAAAATATTTTTAATAGCAAATGTCTTTCTTTGATGAAAGCAGGCATCAAACTTGGTTGCCTATATAGTAGAAACAATGTATCATATTTCATTGAAACAAATTTATTGTTTGAAAATATATAAACATTTTTCAAAAGTCTAGATGCAGCAAATGTGTTATGGAAGTAATTTTCCATAAAAATATTTTTAATAGCAAATGCGAGCAGGCATCAATCTGATTACCGGTATAGCCTATGTGGTAGAAACAATGTACTATATTTTATCAAAATTACTTATGGTTTGAAAATATACAAAAATTTTCCGAAAATTAACTTAAATGTTGGTTTTCTATCCAACAAAGCTTACGTTAATAGCAAATTGAGTTATTGAAATTTGAAGGATTTAATGAAACTTTGGTAAATTTGCAGATTAGCGCCCGAACGCTTTTCAACAAATTGTTTTCAGAGACATTACTAGGACCTCACCTGCAGGTTTCTGAACAGTCCTTTGAAAAACGTTCGGGAGCTAAACTGCAAATTTACCGAAAATTTGCTACCAAAACGCACTTACTGCGTCCAGATTTTTTTCTTACAAACGCATCATATTTCGATAAAAAATGCAAAAATGCATTAACGAATTTGTTCTACGAAAATTGGTTTAAAAAAATTATACACCCCTACTCACTCCTGGTCCCGTAACTTTCTTGGGGAGTGTGAACAAGAAATTTTTTTTGGGGTTTGTGGATCCAGAGGGGTGGGGGCCTAGGCAGGTTTCTGAAAACAGTTTTTTGAACGCACAGATTTTTTTCTTGCAAACGCATCATATTTCGACAAAAAATGGAAAAATGCATTCACGAATTTGTTCTACAAAAATTAGCTAAAAAAAGTATGCACCCCTACTCACTCCTGGTCCCGTAACTTCCTTGGGGAGTGTGAACAACAAATTTTTCCTGGGGTTTGTGGATCCAGGGGGGGCTCTAGGTAGGTTTCTGAAAACAGTGTTTTGAAAAGCGTTCGGGAGCTAAACTGCAAATTTACCGAAAATTCGCTACCAAAACGCACTTACTGCGTCCAGATTTTTTCTTATAAACGCATCATATTTCGATATAAAATGCAAAATTACATTGACGTATTTGTTCTACAAAAATAGCTAAAAAAATTATGCACCCCCTACTCACTCCTGGTCCCGTAACATCCTTGGGGAGTGTGAACAACAAATTTTTCTTGGGGTTTGTGGATCCAGGGGGGGCTCTAGGCAGGTTTCTGAAAACAGTGTTTTGAAAAGCGTTCGGGAGCTTAACTGCAAATTTACCGAAAATTCGCAACCAAAACGCACTTACTGCGTCAAGATTTTTTTAAGATAAACGCATCATATTTCGATAAAAAATGCAAAAATGCATTAACAAATTTGTTCCACGATAATTAGCTAAAAAAAATTATAGGCCGTTAAACCATAAATTTCACTAAACCTACAAATAAATATCCAAACAGCTACCAAACTTAACTAAACTGACAGCCAAAGCACCAGAGAAAGGGTCTATTTGAAATGAATTTTCTGTAAACGTTTTAGTAAAATGAAGGGCAATGACGGTTGAATCTGAAACTTAAGGGTTTGCAGAACACTCTTCTTGCAACATTTTCTTTTCACAAATGGTATTTGTTTTACATTCTTTGCCTAAACATTGCCAATTTTGACGTTTAATATTGCGAGTTTGACGTTTTGAGGAAAACTCCTACATTTATTACTTTAACTGCCCAGAACTTCTTTGTCTTTAAAGCTATGGACTTAAATTTTGGTACAGAGTTCACTCTTTATAATACAAACACGCGTACCAAATTTGGTTGCCCTTACTTTGTTATTTCCGAAGATATGAATTTTTTTTATAAAGAAAACACAAAATTTTCCGGGAAAACCTGGTCAGATTTTCCTGGCTAACGAACTTATCCAAGCCACTTGCAAAAGGAAGGTACTTTGCAAATTTTATCAAGATCGGTCCATTATTTTTTGAGTTATCGGTCGGATATATATATATATATATATATATATATATATATATATATATATATATATATATATATATATATATATATATATATATATATATATATATATATATATATAACACAGATCTCCCCATAAGCGAATTTTTTTTTAAAAAATTCGCTAAAAATTGAAACTGACCCCGGATATGGGTTCTAGGGGTCCTAGTTCGCTCTCATTTGCAAAAAAAAATTTCAAAATTCAAAAGTCGGGATCTCCCCATTAGTGAATTTTTTCTACGAAAATTCACTAAAAGGACAGAAACCTGGTTATTTTAGCCCAAACAAAGAGATTTGTGAATTATGTGAAAACGTATTTCAGGTAAACATGACTATTAATACTATTTTAAATGGAAGTGAGTTACATCACTTTTGAAATGCTAGAATCTGTAATAATCTAAAACTTGTGGAAAACGATGCCGTAGCACAGAACATTGTATACTATACGCGAAATATGCAAAATATGCAGGTGTATGCGGTTTTCCTATACTCTTTGTCTTAATAATAATTTGAAAAAAACTAACCCTTTGCAACTTAAACATATATTTTTGGAAGTTCGATAACCCTACCCTCTCTATTCGTGATTTCTAAAATGAATATTTAATTATAGGGAATAAACACAATAATGTTTTCTTAACAAAGGTTGCTTTATAAAAAAACTCATCCTACGACTGTTTTACTTAATATACGTATGCTTCGTACTACTTAAAATAATCTAAAGCCTACACATAGTTAGTGACATTAGACTAATTAAAATCCAATCTAAGAACAGTGGTAAAAGAACCGAAAAATTCGTCGTGCCTAATTAATAGGTCGAACTCAGTTAATTTTAAATATCTCAATTGGGAGTAATAATAATTGATTGAATACGCAGTTTATGTTGTCATATTAAGTGAACAGCTCTTTTTGTTATAAAAAAAAAGAAGAATTGTCTTCAAAATATTTAGAAAGTAGTATTCTTATTTTATTTAGACCATGTCGATAACTTAAAACATTGGCTGTATAAACTATAAGGACGACATTTCCAGTTATTATCGGAGTTTCCAAAATATATTACTGCCAGCGTTCGGATTTGAACCCATGGAATTTGTGGTGTCTTCGACCTTACAGGCTACAAAAGTTTTTATTAACCTAACAATTTTTACCTCATTGGAATTTATTGAAATACGAAAAGGTGTGTTAAGACGTAATACACTCTGCGCTGAAGAGATTTTCTCTGTACAAAAAGGTTTCCAATTTGTTTTCAAAAAAAATTAAATATGCTAATCAAGTTTTGTCATACTTTGTGCAAAATTGCTCAAGTTTCAATATTTAATAGCAAAATTTGTTTTATTAATTTTTTTCACAATAACAAAGATCCGATAAACCAAAATTCCCTAATCCATTTGACAATTAACAAACCTCCAGTTCTCTATGTGAAAACTGGAACCTGTGATGAGCACTAATAAGTACACTTGGAGAACACCCAAATCACCACAATACATATTTCAGAGACCTTACGATCGTTTCGTTGACAATGTCAACATCTTCAAAGGAAGAAAATTCTAACATAAAAAACTAGATCCCGTATATTTATATTCCGTCAAGGTAAACCAACTAGTCCGAAGTAAAGTTGTTGTCCAATTTATAACCCTTATCTAATATAGGTTTAAGAGGACCAAAGTTATTTAAAGAATCAACACGTTTCCTTTCGATCTATAAATTTACTATGTGGATATTGGATCATGCCGATAAAGACACATATGGTGAGATAAACAACATCAACTCGACTCATCTTTTTTTTAAATAGAAATCTGGGTTTTTAGTTTTCAATTTAAAAAAAAGATGAGTCGAGTTGATGTTGTTTATCTCACCAGATGTGTCTTTATCGGCATGATCCAATATCCACATAGTAAATTTCTAGATCGAAAGGAAACATGCTGATTCTTTAAATAACTCTGGTCCTTTTAAACCTTTATTATATAAGGGTCATAAATTTGTCGACCAGAAGATTAAAGCAGGTCTCCGACCTAATAGCTTCACTGCGGAAAAAACAAACGATCGTTCTTGGACGACAACTTTACTTCGGACTAGTTCGTTTACCTTGACGCGATATAAATATACGGGATCTAGTTTTTTATGTTAGAATTTTTCTTCCTCTGAAGATGTTGACTTTGTCAACGAAACGATCGTAAGGTTTCTGAAATATGTGTTGTGGTGATTTGGGTGTTCTCCAAGTGTACTTATTAGTCCAGTTCTGACTAAATTAAATTTATTTTTTTGGGCTAATATTTTGACAATTAAGAACAAAATCAAAACTGATTACCAATCTTGACCAATTATAACATTTATGCCTGCCGTCGAGCTCAATGTAAATGGTTTGGAAACTTCGTTGACAGCATTCCTTGAAAGTGGGGACTAATCTTTGATCCATATCCTCAAAAAACGGTGTCCGGATAACCAGCATCTCAAAATGGTCTGCGCTTGTATACTTTTTGATTCAAATACCCCCAAATAACAAATTTCTAGTGAGGCTGAGCTGACGACCGAGTTATCCAGGGTTGTATCATATTATTACGGCCAATTAACTGATCACAAAATAATGCCAGGACAAATTGCTTTACATCTACCGAATTATAAATTGTCACTGCATCACATTAAAGCAAAAAGTTGGGCATTCTATTAAGGTTCATATCATCTAAAACATGGCCAATGTTATCATTTAAAAGCTGCAAGTATCTCTTTGAAGTTAAATTTTCTCAAAAGAATTATGGATCAACCACTCTTTTGTTTACAATACCCCACCATACATTTGACTCAAAAGAACATTGGTCTTGGCATTTAGCCCTCAAATATTTTGTTTTTTTTGTGCTCACCATGTAAAGTCTTGTAAACTGGCCACCCCATTTGATGTAAAGGAGCCTCGTCTGTCCGTAAAATTGTACAAGGAAAGTTTGCATTGTTTCATAAATGTCATGCTAAATATCAAAGGTCTGGAGTTTCAATAATTTTTAGTAATAATCTTGAAGATTTTACAGGCCATCTCTATTTTGTATGTAACAATAATAGTGAACTTCGTTAATATATTTCTCAAATTTTATAAAAAATGTAAATGAAATATGTAGATAAGAGTTAAAGTCCTTGAAACAAACAAAAATTGAGACATTCTTTAAAAGTCTGGACGCAGCAAGTGTGCTATGGTAATGAATTTTCAAAAAAATGTTTTTAATAACAAAAATATGTTTATTAAAGAAAGCAGGCATCAAATTTGGTTACCAGTATAACCTATATAGTAGAAACAATGTTCATTGTTTCATCAAGATAATTTTATTCTTTGCAAATGTACAAACATTTCCGAAAGTAAACTTAAAATGTTCCCGAACAAACTAGGTTCTTGGCCAACGAACTTTATAGGTTAATAGCAAATTGAGCTATGCAAATTTGAAACATTTAATGAAAATTCGCTACCAAAACGCACTTGCTGTGTCTCAAATTTCTTTACTTACAAACATGCATTATATTTCGATGGAAAATGCAGAAATGCAATAACATAGGGTGGGTCCGATAAAAAAAAGAAAATTTGTATCACCAAAAGCTTATGGGCCAACTTGTGATTGTATAAATAATCTTTTAAGATGTAGCTCAACTCACCGTATAACTAATGTACACAAATTTTTTCCGTACCTTCCGTACAACTTCGTTGCTACGGCAACTAATTTTCTTTGTTAATGGTAATATATGTTTTTTGTAAGTCCGGAAAGAACGTCTCTTTCTTGATAAGGGTTCGATAATTGGGTTCCATAAGAAAAAACTGAAAAAAATTAACATTAGTTCTAATAGAACAAAAATAAAATAAAACAAATAATAATTATTGACTAATCAAAATTTTCCAAATGTTGTCCATTATTATCAACACACAATTCAACTCCCGTTTCAAATGAATGTATTACATTAATTTAGCTGGAATGAACAGTCCGTCTTGTTTCGGCAATAATATCAGCTTTTAGGTCTTTCTGATTTAATGCTTTATCTTTGTAAACAATATTTTTCAAGTGGTTCCAGGCCCAGTCCTTTTTCTTGCGAAAAATTCATCCAAATATTGCCGCAAACGTCTCCCAAAATGACTGAGAGCTCTAGCTTGCTGAAACCAAACTTCATTAACTGAGTCCACTGCAACCACAGCGGGTATAATTTCTTCTGTTAGTAAATTTATATATTTTTGAGATGTTATATTTTCTTCAATGAAGAACGAACCAATAATAATGCTGTCTAGTATACACATAAATTATTTTTTTGGCTGCTGCGTTTGGTAGCATCCAATGTAGGTTTTTCTGGGACCAATAGCAATAATTTTGTTTACTAACAAATCCATGCAGTATAAAAGTATTCGTCTGAGACAAATTGGTAGACAAATGAAGGATTTAATGAAGAAGACAACAATACATCTAATGTCTTATTAACAGCTACAGTCTTTTATTGTTTGGTACTCCTCCTGTTAGCGTATCTTTGACACTTCTAAATTCGTTAGATTTTTCAATAATTTGGAAACATACCCTTCATTAATTTGTGGCCGATAGAATACACTTAATAACAAAGCATGCACATCTCTTTACAACGTTTCCTGTCACCGTAGCCTGCCATTACTAATATTTCAAATCCTAGGTTTCCGCTTAATTCTGCCATAATAGTACAATATTACATTGCAGAAGTTCTCAATTTTCTGATGTGAAGCTCTTTATAAAATTACAAAATGCAGATAACTGACAACAAAGAATGTTTCCAATTGACAGCTACCAATACTCACATTTTTACAATGGGTAACTTGATATGAAATTGAATAATGAAGTCCGACCGAAGCAGATGATTTTTAAGTTACTTTTTTCTCAGATTTTGTCCGATGGAACCTGATTAAAGTTTTATAATGCCGTATCAAGAAATAGAGGTTCTTTCCAGAAATGCAAAAAACAAATCGTGTTATAAAAAAGTTACTGCCATAGCAACGAAATTGTTTACGCTGAAAAAAATTGGACATCGCCAGTTTGTAGCAAAAAGTATGTCGAAAATTTTTTGTTGAAACATTTTTTTTTTGAATAACGAATATCTCAGGAAAAGTGCCTTTCCATACTTTTTACTAACCGCGATTTAAATAATTAAAAATTTACTAAAGAAAAATTAATTTTATTTTCAACACGAAAATGGTAATTGGAATATGTATTATACAGGGTGTGCCAACTAAAACTCCCCACCTGGAAAATATCAGAATTAAAAAAATCTGAGACACGTTGACCTTATTGTCAACGGGAACATGGCGTAAAGTTTGGTGTCTTGGAACCTGCCCCTTAGGCAGCGGCGTAAAGTACCCTAAAACTTTAAAGGGCAGCCCATGTTAAGTGACGCCTCATTTTAAAGCTTTCTCAATTCTGCTCACGACAGCACACGACTTCTTAAATTTTGGTTTCGATATGGCAATAAAATCATGACTTAAGGAATAAGACATAATATCAGTAAATAAAAGAATGTTATGTAATTAAGTGTTTAAATTGTTTTCCCTCCACTTCTATTCCACAATAAAATCCTTGCTCCACTTCCCAACGAACATTTCGAAGCATTTTGAGCGTTATCTGACCCCAATCTTTAACAGTTTGCCGACGAAGCTCCTCAAGTGAGTCTGCTCGTGTTGCAGTAATTTTAGACTTCAGGTGTCCCCATATAAAAAGTCTAAAGGTTTTAAATCTGGCAGTCTGGGAGACCACTTAATTGAACCTCTGCGTTCTGTCTAGTGATTAGGAAACTTCTGTTTAAGAAAATTACGCACAATGCGGCATAGTGTGGTATAGCACCATCCGGCTAAAACCACACTTCTATCAAAGTGTTGACATTTTCCAATACTTCCACAAACGTGAGGTAGGGATGCATTTCCCAGATACATGTTTCCATCCAGATTTCTCGCTAGGAAGAAAGGCCCCGAGAGGTGGTCTTCCAGTATGCCCGCCCAAACAACATAAAAAACAACTTTTCCGATACAAAAAAATCTACAATAGAGAACAAAATAGTAGACACACAACACGCAATAAACTCAATAAATAACCCAAACTTAGAACCACGGAAAAACCAGCTAGCAACAGAAATAAACAGAATTATTGACAAGACTAAATCAAAAAACCATACACATGAAAAAATGATCAAACAAATAAGAAACAAAGTCACATATAACGACATAACAATAGCAAAAACAGATAAAAGCGACGCACTAGTGGCAATAAAAACACAGGACTATATAGAAAAGACAAACACTTTCGTCTCAACAAAAAAATGCAAGAAACTGAACAAAAATTTAAACATCATACTAAAACAAAATTACTTTGACTTCAACAGAGAATACTACATACAAGAAGACGGACTGTCAGTGTGATATCCACTATCAAGCATCATGGCAGAAATATACATACAACAGTTAGAAGATATCAACACCATCCTAAAAGAAACAGACCCAAAGATCAAATGGATAAGATACGTCGATGATATATTAATAATGTACGACAATGAAAAAACCAACATAGACAATATCCTCGAAAAAATCAACCAAATCAACAACATAAAATTTACAATAAAAAAAGAATCAAAACACCATAAACTTCCTAGATTTAACACTAATCAGAAAATAAAATCAGATTGAATACAAAATATACAGAAAACCTACACAAACAGACATCACTATACCTAAACACTCAATACACCCACACACACACACACACACACACAAAATGGCCGCATACAGATACCTAATAAACAGAATGCTAAATGTACCATTTCATAATGACGAACGAGAAAAGGAATACAACATCATAATACAAATAGCACAAAGAAATGGATACAACAAGAAAGCAATAGAAACGCTAGTTAAACAAATCAAAAACAAACAAATCAACAAAACCGAAAACAAAACACCAGAAACAATCACAAAATACACAACATTCACTTATAACCACCACATCAAAAAATAACACAAACACTCAAACAATATGACTTAAAAATGAGCTACAAAACCAATACCAAAATAATAAACAAAATAAATAAAAAACAAGAACACAACCCACATGAATTAAGCGCAGTATATCAAATAGAATGTAACACATCCAATAAAAGCATATAGGAATAACACAAAAATCAATAGAAACAATATTCAACGAACATATAACAGCATTAGATAAAATCCACATACCTAGCTACAAATCAAACGTAGCTACACACATTCACAACACAAAACACCAAAAACCAGATATCACCCAATAACAACTAATGAAACATATTAAAGACCACAGAAATGGAAATCTGGGAACAGTACTACATTCAACAAATAAAGAATAAGAAGCAGTTAATGCAAGAACAAATCCAAGTACAAACATTTAAACAAAACTTAAAGGCCATACGAATAGACAAATTATCAAACCACAGTGATCAAGACAGGAGACGGATCCACACGACTCAGCCCGAAGGCACAACCAATCAGAGAACAGTAAACCGACCAATAGAAGCTCAACGCGCAGACGCCATGTACAATCTCAGACGTAGGTTCGAAACTGCAGTCCACGCAAACCACTACACCATCACAAAAAGTACAGCAAACAAATAAAGTATATATATATATATATATATATATATATATATATATATATATATATATATATATATATATATATATATATATATATATGTATATGTGTGTGTGTGTGAACTTTCTCACCGCCTGGTATGGCAAGTCGGTTGATAGATCACTTCACAAGAAAGACCGGCAGAAGCACATCCCATAGATAATAAAAAGTTTAGAGATTTTTGACAAACGAACTTTGTTAATCTTTGTGTTGTTAGACCACCCTCTATCGTTATGGACAGACTACCTGCGCAAGAATATAAGCAGAGCTGTATCTGTAAGATATTTGCAATTATTCACCCTCTGATGATGCTAACTTTGTCAGTGAAATGATCGTCAGGTTATTAAATTGTGTTGTGGTGATTTGGGTGTACTTATTCTTTCATTCATTGATAGTTTATCTTATTCTTTAATTCATGATTTTATTGTCAGATCGAAAACAAAATTGAAAAGGTCGTATGTTGTCGTCAGCAGTATTGAGAAACCTATAAACTCAACAGAGGGTGCCGTTTAAAATGTAAGGCTACTTTACGCCCCTGTCTAAGGGGCAGGTTCCAAGACACCAAAACTTGCCTCATCACGTGCCTCCCTTAAAAACAAAGTTGGCGTGTCTCGATTTTCTTTAATTCCTATATTTTTCAGGTGGGAAATTTTAATTGGCACGCCCTATATGAATGTTGTGTTTTGTATTCGTTATGGTGATGACCTGCCAATTGCGACGACTACTCTATAAAGGTCAATAATTCTAATTTTGTAGGTGGCCATTATAGACAGGCTTTTGTGTACTATGACTCCTTTGAAAAACCACCGTCAACACGGTAAATGGTTCCATAGATTTTAGCTGTCAAAAGGCGTCATATAATTGGAGACCTGAGTTTTAATTTTCATGTTCGCGACAGCACTTCGAGAGTCAATCTTGCTTATAGATTCTACCCTCATTGACATAGCTCAACAATTATGAAGAGGCTGGAAGCGAAGCTGGAGTATTCGTATTAATTGCTACATCCCACGTACATATAAAGGGAACGCTAAGCTCCCTTTATACGTGGTGTTTGACCTAGTATCACTTGCTACACAAATTATGGAAGATACGACAGACTTCTAACAATTATGACGGCAATAGACAGTCTTGCGATAACGGAAAATGTATCGTTTAATTTATATTAATCAAAGGAAATAATCTACGTATTATAAGACAATCATTCATCGTAAATTTGTCAGTTTGTTTTTAAATGTTTTATAATAAATACTAGTGTACAACATTTCTGTTTTTAGTAATTTTTCGTAGAAAAATTGTCCAATCTCGTGGATGGGTGACTAGTCAGTAAACTACTCCAAGGCGGGTGTTTGGTAAATTATGGTAGAAAATAGTTCTAGGCGAATTTTCGTATAAAAAAAAAGTTGTTAATTCTTGCAGAAAAATTTTTGGCAAATTTCCGACCAAAATTTTGGCTAAAATATATCTTTTATATTTTTAGTGACTTTGCGTGCGAAATTGTCCTCCTGAATAATAGGGGCAACAATACTTTTTACGAATGTCAATAAACCCTATGGTAAACTGTTTTAGCATATTTTCGTACTATATTTTTGCGTATTTTGTGAAAAACCCCTTTTGCCAATCTTAAGGGAAGAAACTGTTTAAGCGAGTTTCTCTATAAAGATGTTGTTTTGGCCCATGTAGTTAAATCAGTTGTATTTATTACACAAATCTTCAAACTTATGCTCTCTTTTGGTCTCCTAAATATATATATATATATATATATATATATATATATATATATATATATATATATATATATATATATATACGCCTATAACTCAATTTTCTATAAAACTAGAAACCTAAAATTTAGAATGTATCTATAAAGGCAACTTGGAGCTCAGAATTTTATTACATGTATCTGAAATAAAGGCAGTTAGCTGATAATAGAGCATACATTTAGCAGATAATTTTTTTATATATAAATCACAGAAAAATTTATCTAGTAGTTTATAAATACATGTTACGTAGAGTATTAATTATAATAATAAGTGACTCCTTTATTTTGTTGTATACTTAACCTTGGTGTATTTTATCATACTACGTTAGAAAAATCATGAGGAAAATAAAACTGTGAAAATGAAACCTGTAGTATAGTAGTATGTATGTAGAGGCAGAATGAACTGTCACAGATTGATTTATGTTGTGATGAATTTTTATTTATCTCAAAATGTGCAACTACAATAGGAATGCGCTATATATATATATATATATATATATATATATATATATATATATATATATATATATATATATATATATATATATATATATATATATATATATATATATATATATATATATTGCTATGTTATGTAGGCTCACAGAGAAACACTACACACATAACAACGTTTATTATTATTTAAAAAAATGTTAAAAGAGAAGATACAGCAAATTTAAATCCCATGAAACTCCTCATGTTAAAAATTAAAATGAAAGTATGTGCCATGCACTATCGAGGTTGTGTATATTTTATTAGAAAAAACTAATAAAACGTTAAAACAGCATGGACTTAAACATCCAATGATACGTCCATAACTAATAAAGGTATTATTAAATAATTAAGACTAGAATAAGTGGTGAAGGGTATAAATAAGTGAAGTATATAGATACAACAAAAGTTTAGGAGTTAATTTGTACAGACAATTTCTTAAAAAGGATAAGATTATAAGAATTTACTTTATAATAAGAATTTGTTAGACTGTAATTATAATAGTAGCTATAATAAGTAGAAGGCGGGTTGTCATATAAACGAAAAATTTGTCAATTCAGTATTTGAAGGATTTAAAAGGAGATGCCAGAGGAGAGATATGTTGTGAATTTGGGGGAATTTTAACTAAGAAATTAAAAGTAAAAGTCAGTTTGGAGACAATTTAATAAGGAGAAAAAAAGCAGCGTACTTTCTAGGTAGAAAGTTGGTACAAAAGAAGGCAAAGTATAAAGTTTTGAAAGAGAAATAGGAAATAAAAAGTAAGCTTGAAGATATTACAAAGGAATTGGAATGAAAAAAGTGAGTTTGATCAGACCAGAGAGAAATTAGAAAGCACAAGTAAGTTTGGAGAGAATTTGATAGAGAAATTTGAACAACAATAGAATATAGTTGAGAAATTTAAAGGAAGAAAGCAGCGTTATTTTCGAGGTCAGCTGATATCAAGCAAAGCTGTGACGGTATAACACAGGACTACTAGTATTATAAGGGATGATGGAAGAATGTATTAAGGTATTTATAGTTTAAGTAAATATTATTATATAGAGTTGGAGATGTAATCACGGAATAAGGGTTGGTGTAAAATATATTTGTGTTTCCTTGAGACTGATTAAATTTTGAGTTTATGAGAGGGCGATTATTTTATAGTTAAATTGAAGTATAGAGTCTAGTAGAAGCCATGCCTTGAGAAGAGAGAGTCAGCCGTAGAGAGAGAATCAAACGTAAGTGCATGGCATAAGCCTTATAAATTTTAATAAGGGCATTTACACTTTGTTTTTTCTTATAGTAATGATAGTAATAGATCTCATAGAACATTATATATATATATATATATATATATATATATATATATATATATATATATATATAATAATATGTTTATTGTATTACAAGAGGAGGTCTTATTACAAAGGTGTGACACTTCTAAAATCGATCCACTTTACAGTAAGCAAAATTACCTGCTTAAGAGATGAAGTGTGTTTCAAAAATAGTAATAACAATAAAAACATTAAATCCCGGATAGCATAGCTAACTAACATTGGGAATAGTTAAATACAATTCTTAAAAAATAATAAAGTTCACCGTTATTTAACCTACAAAATAATAAAAACAGTCTAGACAGTTATTCGCTCCTTAAAAAAGCTCTTAGTTTCAAAAGGTTAATTACAAAATAGTATATACTTTTCAGACATGCAATATCCATGGCATCGAGCGCGGCGACCATGCCGTCTAAGTTTTTGAGACTTTTAGTAAATGCAGGCCTAAGTGAATCGTACATAGGGCACTCAAAGAATAGATGTTCGATTGTTTCACTATCCTGTCTGTTACACACTGAACATAGTACATCTGTTTCTATGAAGTAACAGACCTTTGTAAGTAAATTTTATACAAGATTTATTGGACAGGCGAATTTGATCAACTATCCTTATCAGAAACATTGACACGGCAAAGCCAAGATACCTTTGCTACTATTAAGTTGCAAATATGTAGAAGGACTTAAACGCCCCACATCTCTATGAAACAACCAACCCTCAAAATCTTCCATCAACTTTTCCTTTTTCAGACTCAGTGATGAAGGAGAGAGCGATTCCCACTGCAGACTTGCACCAAACAATTCACACAACTTCTGAAATTGTGAAGCCTATATATATATATATATATATATATATATATATATATATATATATATATATATATATATATATATATATATATATATATATATATATATATATACATATATATATATATATATATATATATATATATATATATATATATATATATATATATGTGTGTGTGTGTGTGTGTGTGTGTGTGTGTACCCCCCCCCATTAGTAAGGATAATCGAGAGTATACTGTATTTTTTGTTTCCTTATGCCAAAAGCATCTTATCAAAACTTGCGTTGGTTTTTTCGAGTGCCAAAAGCGTCTAATCAAAAATTGCGTTGATTTATTGTCGAGTGCAAAAGCGACTAATCAAAACTTGTGTTGGCTTCCCGTTGTCTTCCGCACACATTACGAGAAAAAATTTAAGTGTAGAGAGGAGAGCAGGTCATATGGAAGTGAATATTCGGTTGTTTAAGAACATGGAAAAGGAGTTTGTTGGGCAGCAGCATAAGCTCCTTCCGTTAGTCGCCTGTTACGACAGGCAGAATATTCCTTGAACCTATTCTTTTCAAGTCCACGGGGTAATATTTTTGAATATACAAGGTGCCTCACCGGGAAGTCCATACATTAAATGCACGTCGGAATATTCAGCAAACGTAAATTCCATTAGGGCAAATAAATGAAATCAGAGGAATGAGAAAAATAAGAAAAATATCGCAAGATTCGAAACACTTCATCGCTAACTGACAAAGACTTGCATATTTATTCTTATTTACTGCGGTACTTGTCATAAATACAACCATAGCAACAAAAAGCAAACCAAAAAATAAATCTAACAAAAATTGCCATTTATTTAGTTGAGCACCGAATGAATGCAAATTTCATCGGTTAAGTTATTTTAACGAATGTAATAAAAAACATGTTAAACGAAAAAGGTTTGCTCGGAAACATTTTATAAATATCAACCAAGAGTACCTTTTGTTTAGTATAAGGTTCAAAAAATTATACTACTGTCAATGGTAAACCAAATACTAAAAATAGTTTTCGTGGGTCCTTTTAAAGGAGTCTACATATTGTCTCATTAGAAAAATATAATTAAATTACACAAAATATTTTAAAAGTTATTTAAAAAAAAATCAATTTTCTAGATCGTCCTTTAGCGGCCTGCGTGTCCGTAGGAGGGCTGTAGGAAAAAAATCATAGGAACTTGTCATGCTATTTTTTTGTGTTTTATCTGAGTCTGGTCGATTGCCCACATATGCTGGGAGACCCTATATATATATATATATATATATATATATATATATATATATATATATATATATATATATATATATATATCCCAAAAGTCGTAAATTAAACGTCACACGAAGATAGGCTGTCTCATGCCCTTTCAGAAAAACCCTATATGATCTTATCAAAAAGTTTCTAGTTCTCAAGATATTGACAATTTTATGTACAAAATGAAAATTGACAAAGTTTAAGGTATTTTGACACCACCCACCGCCCCACCCCCATGCAGAAAAAACATTTCCGGAATATGATTTTTGTGCATGTTAATCCTCAATCATGGCGTTATCGAATCAATCTGAATTATTTTCTGTTATTATTCAGAAAATCTGAACAAAAAATAAATAAAAATTGGACTGTTCTTCCCCATTATTTTTTTTTTAATTTGGAATAAACTTCCGTACTGACAAAAAAAAATTGGTTAAATTTTTTGGCTCATAATTTCAAAGGCTTCCCTGTTTTATGGACATTCTAAAAAGGTATAAAACATTATCAATATTTCTAAAAGTAATTCGCTTTCGACGATTGAAAGTCAATTTGGAAGTGAAATCAGATAGCTAATAAATAAAAACAAACAGACATTTACTAGAATTGGTTTATTAATAATAGATGCTCAAATTGACGGCCATTCTGTCTTATCCATAAACGACATCGTCTTAGGAACGATCCTCTTAATCTTCTTAGACTGCTTCGTAAAATTTCTTGAGCTGGTGTTCTGATTCTTTGACATAACTTCTCTTGATTTCTTATTGGCTTTTCATAAACTTTATCTTTTAAGCATCCCCAATAAAAAGAGTCTAGTGGATTCAGGTCCGGTGAGCGAGCTGGCCACAAGGTAGGTCCTAGACGGCCAATCCACCTGCCCGGATATGTCTGATTTATTGTCTTACTTCTAAGGCATAGTGGGTTGCGCGTCCATTATTTTGAAGCCACATTGTCCTACAAAGTTCTAATGGGGTGGCTTCCAGCAGTTCTGGCAAATTATTTTGTAAAAACGACAAATATCTTTGGCCGTTTAACATAGGAGGCAGTTCCATGGGTCCCAAAAGTGTTCTTTTAAAAACACCGTCCCAGAGGTTCATCTTAAATTGATGCTGTGACCGATCCTCTCTGAGCTCATGTGGATTTTCAATTTTCCAACTATAAAAGTTGTGAAGGTTCATGTATCAATCATTTTTATATGCCGACTCTTCACTCTATAAAACTTTATCAAAGAAATTGGAATTTTGTCTGATTTTTCTCAACATAATTTCGCAAAATTGCTTGCGCTTTGCGTAGTCACGCGATTTCAAAACTTGGAACCTCTAAATATGGTAAGGATGGTACGTATACCTTTTTAAATTCTATGAGTAGTAGACTTCGGGACACCAGTTCGTCTCTGTACTGTCCCCGCCGAGTTACCAGGTTATTCGATAACAGCATCCAGGACAACATCCTCGTCTGCGGTTCGTGGTCGTCCAGTTCGAGCAACAACACGATCAATGCCAGGCATTCTACCAGCGCTGTAGGCGTTATGGGTTCTTATGAACACGTCGTAATATGGATGTCATCGGTCTGGGTAGCGCTGCGCATGAATCCTTGCCGCTCGTCTGGCGTTGTGAGTCACACCACCTCTGAACGGCACGTATAGAGTGTCTTCTTGATGGGTGTAATTCACTTGATTTTACATTGTATCAAAAATCTAGAGTAAAACTAAATCCGTTAGTGAATTAATTTACCGAGAAGTGAGCGCGTGTGTAGCAAGTACAAATTAGTAATCTTACTGACACTGACAGAAATAATTTTTATAAATGTCAAAATATGTTTCTTTTTGTTTATTAGCCACTTCCAAATTTACTTTCAATCGTAGACAGTGAATTAGTTTTAGGGATATTGATAATGTTTTATACCATCTACATAAAACAAGTTTTTAAAATTATGAGCCAGTAAATTTTAAAAAATCTGGGAAGAAAAGTCCCATTTTTTTTTCACATTTTCTGAATAATAACACAATATATTTCAGATCGATTCGATAACGCGATTATTGAGGATTGGCATACACAAAAATTACATTCCGGAAATTGTTCTTTTTTGTATTTGGGTGGGGGGTGGCAAAATACCTTAAAATTTTGATATTTTTAAATTTTTCTTAAAATTGTCAATATCTTGAAAACCGCAAACTTTTTGATAAGATCATATAGGATTTTTCTGAAAGGACTTGAGCTAGCCTATCTTCGCGTGACGTTTGATTTACGACTTGGAGACACCATATATATATATATATATATATATATATATATATATATATATATATATATATATATATATATATATATATATATATATATATATATATAATGTTTAGCGAAGTTTTGAGAAAAATGGAACATATTGTAAACAAAATACGTGATATAAATTTTCCTGCAACATTTCTTTTAGGGGATTCCGTGAAAAATAATTTTTTTACGAAAAATTTTTTTAGACAATATTTGCGGAAATAATAGTTTTTTGCGAAAACAAGTTTTGCCGGATTTTCATCAACAATTCATGTTTGTGGATTTTGTAATTTTCGTCACATTTTTAGCCATTCTGCGTGGAAAGAAATAACTTAGAACGAGCTCACAACTTTGACACCAAAAAACGCCCTCTGGTAAGTGTGATTAGAACGCATATCTGAGATCACTTTAAATTTTTATATGTTATATATAGAGGCGTTTGGAAACTGTTCTGCCAAACTGAAACCTCTCTGACTGTGCGTGATTTTATGTCGACTTAACACCATTTGCTATAGCTCTTTGAAAATGACGCTTTTACCAGTTGCCAGGTTTTTAAAAATACTTTTTAAAATTGCGCTACTTAAAAATTTTTAAACTTTACGCAATAAATGAACTTTAATGACAAATCGGCTGGTGTAAATAAAATATTTCTATTGCAAAGAAGACTCTGATTTATTGCTTTTTTCTTTTTAAGTTTTTTACATTTTTGTCTCAAATTTAAAAACTCCAAAGTATTTCCTAACAATAATGTGCTCTTGTTTTAAATCGTTATGTTGCACCATTTTCAAGAAAAAAATATTTTAAACTTTCTGGGTTCCTAGCATAAAATCCCAAACACTTTGAATTGATTTTTCTCAAAAATGGTGCAACATAGCCAATATCAGGCACACTATTATTAGAAAATTCTATGGAGTTTTAAAAGTTGCCACTAAAAATGTCACAAACCTAATGATTAAAAAAGTTTAATTCATAATGTCTTTGGCAAACCCTGCCGCCCATATGAGACACTCGTGACATTTTATTTACATTGGCAGGTTTGTTATCAAAAGTTTAGGTATTCATTGTGCTAAGTTTTAAATTTTTAGGTAGCGGCATTTTTGAGATATCCTAAAAAAACTGACTTGAAAGCGCCCTCTCCAAAGGGCTCTACCTCCATTAGCACTTTTGAATTCAGGTAAATGGGGTTAAGCGACACAAAACCACGTCTAGTATCCGAGGTTTGAGTTTTTGAACAGCATATATATATATATATATATATATATATATATATATATATATATATATATATATATATATATATATATATATATATATATAGGCTGTTCAAAATCTCAAACCTCGGATACTAGACGTGGTTTTGTGTCGCTTAACCCCATTTACCTGAATTCAAAAGTGCTAATGGAGGTAGAGCCCTTTGGAGAGGGCGCTTTCAAGTCAGTTTATATATATATATATATATATATATATATATATATATATATATATATATATATATATATTGATATGGTATTTATAAGAGGAAGGTAAAAATGAAAATATCCACACCTATATACTTTTACATGAAAGTCGAACACCATACAAGCCAACAAACAAAATACTCTAGAACAACCCATATAAAGACTAACAAAATTAAATAAACAAACAAAAACCTACTCTTAGATGTATAATGTCTAGCCGTTGAATGATTAAAGTTCATGAACTGCTAGTCTGTTTGTGAAATTTTACAGGCATATCATACGACCTGGTATAAAAAAATTAAATCCAAGTCAGGATTTATTCCCTAATATGTTGTATGCATAGATTAAGGAAGGTAAGATGGGAATATAATAGTTGTAAATTAGTTTATAGTAGTGAAAGGTCTACACGAAGTAAAAATTATATCCAGGACAGAAGGGACTGCAGAAAAATGATTTAACTTAGTGCGGACTGTATAAGTAGTTTTAGGAAATTTAATATGTTATTGTTTATTAGAATTAAGAATATTAAGATGTAATAACCTAGGATTTAGAACAGATGTTTTTGTTTAACATAAGACGTCAAGTCTACAATATAAATAATTTATATAGGTTAAGGAATGTTGTCAGATGATTAAATTTACGGGCAGATGTCAAAGTGACAATACAAATAATTTATATAGGTTAAGGAAGTAAAATCAATGCAACAACAATCAAGTAAAATGTCAAAATTATAGTAGTGATAATTTTAATATTAGTTAAGAAATTTGGTGTTATATTGGAATGAGTTTTCTTATAATGGTAGTGGAATACTAGTGGCAGCTGCAGGAGTGTTATTGATAGAAATGCAGAAGGAAGAAACATACGTTGAACCAAATTTTTAAAGTGACATTTTATAAAAATATTTTGATAGTTTAGTTTAGAACATGAAATGAAATTGTGTTAACTGCAAGCACAAGCTTATGCTTATTTGTGGAACATACTGTAAAATTTGAATGAATAAAACATACTACTATACTACTATACTATACCATAAAAAAAAAAAATAAAAAGGATTGTAAAAATCTTAAGATGAATTTTGAAGTTGGCCAACAAAAAATTTTCGATTGGTTACGGTCGTGATGTAGAAAAGTAAACAGATAGAAGAAAAATTAATAGTTTTGGAGGAAGAATAAAATTAGGAAGAACAGCAGAATCTTATAAGTTTGGAACAAGGTGTTAAAAAGCAGAGAGTTTAATCTAACAACACACTGTGAGTGAGTAGAATATAAATACTTACTTTTTTGTGTGGCTAATTTCACAGCTACAGGAAATGTCGTAAAAAAGGCATTAAAACTGTTATAAAGCTCAACTTGAAAGAAGTCCCAACTGATTGAAGCGACCATATTTGTTTTACATCAATCACAACAAGGTGCTTGTGGGGCCATCTTTCGACCGTAAGACAAGTGGGCATACTTTGCCAAGAAGAAACATCCATTGACTACACATCAAAGTTAGGGATTTAACTATGCTAAGCGGTTACCATTTCTTGTTGTTTTTTATTAGTCTGTAATTGTAGAATAAGAGACCTATATTATACCTAAGCAATTTAGAAACTTTTGTAAACCAAAAAACTAGCCAGTCATTTTCTTTCCGGGGGTTGAAATTTGTTAAAAAGAAGAAAAAATATCTATATTAACATTAACAGATAGTCGAGTTTTGTGTAAATATAAAATCTTTGCTTTATTTTGGTTTATGCATATTATATAAGTACTAGGGAAATTCATATATTTAAAGTAGAGGTGTGCGAAGCTTCGAAATTTCGAACCGAACCAGAACTCGAACCGAACCTTCGGTTCGAAAATATGTTCGCACTAGCGATGTTGAAGTTGTTCGAAGTTCGAAATATGTAATTCTCCTATATATCCTAGCCTCCCAACACCTTCTTCAGTAACAACATTATGATGGCGGTGTTCGAAAGCGATCGGTAACGTAAAGTTTCAGAATTTATGAGGATAATTGCAGACTGACTTTGGAAAACACTGGTTTCAACATGATTTATTTCACCATGAGCCAAAACGATCATCACCAGAAGGCATTTTCACCCAATCAACCTCAAAATTTGCCGAACTCTTCCTTTTTGTTAAAAGAATGTGAATCTTTCACATATCAAATATTGTATGGTACAATATTCCTAAATGTTGTGTTTAAGGAAATGATATATGAACACTGAAGAATTTTGGGTAGTTCGATGTTCGATTTTAACATTCTAAGAAGTTCGAAATTCGACTGTGAACCTTAGACATACTATTTCAGAGGTTCGAAGTTCGAGGCAACATTATTGCTTGGGTTCGTTCATAGTTCGGTTCGAACAAAACATGGGTTCGCACACATCTAATTTAAAGTCATACAAATTTTTAAGGACTTGAACCCACTAGTCCCTGTTTTGAGAGTCAAATTTATTCATACAACCAATTGTATGTGGCATACAGCAGTATAAAGGCATTCAATACACCAAGGTGTAATACATACACAAACCTTTGGTGAACACACATTAACAACACATTACTCACTAAACTTTACAGGCAAATAAAAACTTAAAAGCTATAATACTTAAAATCTAACTAAAATACTAAATCTATATCAATTAACACCCAATCGTGGGTAATATTCGTTAGTAACGCGAAATTTTAAATTAAAATCAATTATTTTAATATACCATTCATTATATTAAAACGTAAGTAAAACCAATATCTATTATATATTAAATTAAATTTAAAAACCCTATCATATCTGAAATACTATAATAATTCAATAAAACTTCCATAGCTTAACCTCTTTATATCAATTGACACCCAATCGTGGGGTAATTCTATATAAAATCAAAATACTAAACGTCAATAAAACCCAACCACTAAACCTTTCTATTTCAACATATATATATATATATATATATATATATATATATATATATATATATATATATATATATATATTCGCTACCATAACACACGAACCAAGCAGGCGTGTCAATTTTGACTAGCCTACGTCAACCAGTTGGTCCACTAAGCCACGACGCCTGTGATATTTCTATAAATATAACTCACAACGAAAGAATGTATGACCTATTCGATCACGTATTCTTTACGAACATGCTGTTCTTCCATCATTTCTCATTTTTGTTTGTTTTTGTCATGGACCTTATTAATATTTCATACATCCCAGAATGTATCTCTGAACGTAATAAAACATTTACTTCACAATTTTTGTGTGTATGTATTACGACATAGGGAGGGAATGTCTCATTTATATGTATGTGTTTTTACCCGTGCTGTGAAACCAACTGTATTCACTCAACCTCCAAGGAATCTAAATACACGCTCACTGGCATACACGCACATGTATCCACGAATACGTGGTTACCAAATCAGAACATCAGCTGGGTCGTTTTGCATTCTAACCAGATTTATATATATTCTATCAGAAATGCATAGCTCCTGTGACAGGTATGGATACCTAGGACTGACTTCTATAGCCGATTGATTGATTTGTCTTGTGTCATTTCTACCAGTATTGTCATTTTGTAGCGAATTTTCGCGATTTTTTTTTATAGAGGTGATCATGGTAAAACTTTAAAAAGATTGTTAGGTGAACCTTTACCCAACTAGCAATTTGATGTTTTATTGTGGTCATAAGAACGTTTATAAAACAGTTTTTATAAAACATGACGGTTCCAATAAACGTTTTGGTAACGTTTATACAACGCTTATAAACGCAAAATGGGCGCAAGTTTATACAACACTTTAGTTCTTTAGTTTATTTTATAAGAAATGTGTAAAGTGTTATAGAATAGTTTTAAAAATGTTTACCGAGCTGTAAAAGAATATGATATACGATACTTATAAAACAGTTTTATAAGGAACAATAATAAAACTAAAAAGCATTTACCATGATGCCAGCTATAGAGCCTTAATAGAGTTACTATAGAACATGTTTTATTAGAATTTCTTTATAGTTTACTTTGCAACTTTTTGTTGCATACTGCAATACCTATAAGAGTGATATGTCTTTTAAATGTTTTTGTTAGAACTATTTTATCCTAAAATTGTTTTCTAATATTATGAAAGTAATATAAGTACTAAAATATGATGGCGTAAGAAATAATGTTAGAACCGTGTGAAAATTTAAACTCAAAAAGTCTCTTTTTGGCTACCAGCAAGATGGTTTCACCTGCGAAGAAAAATTTTCTGTATAAAATATGCTACATATACGATAAATTTTGAAGGGCCCTCGAAATAATCAACATTTCTTTAATTTGTAAAAATCAACTCGAAATTATTTTTTTTCGTTTTATTGACCTAAACCTATACTGTTACACATTTCGCATGTTTTATATTCATAATATATTGTGAAAATTGTCAGTTCACAAATATTTCTATATTTATTAATTGATTTTTTTTCGTTCAAGATGGCTACCAAACAAATACAGGAATTACATAAAAACATGGCGTCTGCTGTATAAATCACTTTTATCACGACTGCAACCATTACAAAACTATTTTATCTCTTAAGACACTGCTACAAAACAGACGATATATTAAAACCTGTAATATGAACAGAGACGTATTTAAATAAAAATAAAGTAGGCTTGGCATTGACTTTTATTGTCAATTTTAAAGTTTAGCTTTTACAGTAAAAGTAGACTAGCGCCACCAGTATTTTCCAAGTCTCTATGTATGCTTTACATTATTACTACATTTTTTCTACCCATTCCTACAAGGGATCAAAAAGTTTTAGGATTTTGATATTTTCATTTTACTATAATCCGCTGCGGTTAATAACAACAAAGCCAATTTCTTCACTTAAATTAATTTTAAGTAAGAAAATAATTTCGGATCTTAATGCCTGCACGTGCGTGTGTGAGGATGTGTATGTGCGCAGAACGATTTTGGAAACACAATAACGTTCGATAGGTTTGAGCTAATAAGTTCATTTTTTGGTAACAGTTACATAGTGTTACAAATTAAATCATGACTTCCACATAGCTGTGATAATTTATTCTCTTTAGAAAGACATTCTCATGGAATGAATTTAGGGCCCATGAGTTGACCACAAAGAAAATATTCGTATTCCGTACTCATAAACTTTTAAAACGTTGTATTACCCGAGTTTTATTGAAGAAATGACAATTTCCACCAAATCACCCCTTATTTATCCCCTGTCCCCTGAAGTGATCTTGTCTAAATACAGTTCGAAGCGTTCTTTGTCGGGTGCTAACTGGGTACCAAATTTGAAGATGATACATCACTTCGTTCGAAAGTTATTGCACCTATTAACAGAGAGACCGACCGAACGAGAGAGCGACAGACAAAAAAAATTCGTTCCAGAATCAAGTTTCCCATATGTTTTGAGACCTTTTACGTCGTTACCCAAAAAAAAATACTTTGCGTGTGTACAAACAAAATGTATTGTAATACATTTCTAAATCTAATAAACAACGGTTTCCTAATCTCGTTAACACGGTAGTCGCATGTTTAGAGGAAGACAAGAGACAATGCGTTCAACTGTCAAACTCCATTAAAAACTCCACATGACATCATGCACGTGGTTCTGCGAAAACCATGTAATATCTCTACTTGTTGTATCATGATGGTGGGTAACTAATCATTAACAACTATTTAGGCTAAGTACGGTTCTGTGCCCTAATATTTGGGCAAACTGGTGATCATATTGACAGTGTGGCTTCAATGGCGCAGTAAGCAGATTGTTACACAAACAGCACTTATAGAGCTTTAAAATAATATGTTTCCCATTGCTGCACTAAGAAAGACCGGCGCGTAGCTCTATAACACATATAGTATATTTAGTTGTTCTATAAAAGCATTTTCGGCAACACTTACACATCAGTATATGGCTAAACTCGCGTTAGCTGCGATATTTTTGCAACATAAATGTAGTAGCAATGTGACTTAACCTCAAACCCAAATTGTTGTTTGTTGTGCTGCTTACTATGTAAAACACTACTAACATGTTTATTAACAAATTTGCTACTACTAAAATATTTTTATATTTATTGACTTTCCTTCGAAAAGCACCGCTTCTTTTTACCTGTTTCTTTTATTTATTTATTGCAAATTGAACATGTTTAGAAATTACACGCTACAGAATACACAACTTGCCACGAAATAAAAAGTATATAACGGTGCTTCTTACAAAAGCTATACTATGTTTTATAAAGATTCCAGCGAACACACTTTAATGCAAAGGAATAAATTTGTACTATAATTGTTTTCTAAGTGTTCTATTACAGTCGCGTTCCATCCAACAATAAAATAGTTTTTTAACACCTGCGTTCAAGTAGACTATGCTATTTATAGCTATATTGAATCGTAGAAAATGTTAACAAAACTATTTTATAATTGTTCACATAATCACTTAAAGAAAAGCCTTATAAATGTTTGCCAGTTGACAGATATGTTTGGAAGATCGTTGTTATAAAGCCGTTACAGAACTATTTTGTTCTGTAAGCTAATATATTCTATAACGATTGTTGTATAGACGTTTACAAAACAACGAAAAACGAAATCTCTAAAATGTTTTATAATTCTCCTCTAAGAACATTCTAACAATAAATTTAAAGAAGCATTTTGCTGCGAGAAGCTAAATACTCACCTTGGCAGTCTTAATAGAACAAAACTGCTTTCGAAGAGCAGTAATATAACAGTAACAACAAATTTGCACTATTGCTTAAAAATTATAGAACATTTTTGTTAGTTGGGTATTGATTGGTGCCTTTGACCCTACATCTTAATTACAATTTATTTTATACAGTATGGATAAAAATTCATAATTCTAAGAGAAGAGTTTTTTATGAAAAACGCTCGGACACATCAACAATTTTTTCTTGACACTCTGTCGTATCAGTTTATAATTTTCACCCCTAACCATTTCACCCCACGATTTGTCGTATTTTTTTAAATAGCAACCCCATAATTTTTTGATGGGAATTCAAACACCCCCATCATTTTTCGACGAAAATTCAAAGAGCATATTTATTATTAACCAAAAGTCATAGACCGCTACACAGGCTGGAAATTTAAATACTGACCATAAAACTGAAACCGTTTATTCCGAAATTCATAGTTATCAAATAGTCCATGACAATGACTAATTTTTGCATGCAACCTGAGGCGAGAATAACCCTGGGTCTTAATAACAAATCAACAAATATTAGATTTGTTACATTTTCATCTGCAGAATCAGGTTTCGTACATAATGATTTGACCTGGTTTTTTTTCTCCCTCAGGGCTTGTCCGCGTCATTGCCGCCCCGATAGCACCGCAGCCTTTGGCCTACTGTACATGCCATTTGTCTCTACCCCACCCATTCCAAAATCACTGTGCCTTGAACTAGTCTGCACAGCAATTGGTAGGGTGAAGTTTTATATTACTCTGTCTCCGGTCTAGGCTGACCATAGATCAGTTGTCTTTTGTGGTCCAGACTTATACACTCGCACAAGAGGTGCTGGGCTGTTTCCTCCCTCTCGCTGCAGAGTCTGCATGCCAGGTCCTCCTCGAACCACCCTATTTTATGCAGGTATTTGTTGACGGCAATGTGTCCCGTCTAGAGTCCTGTTATGTTCCTGAGCTGTCGTCTGCTAAGATTTAGCAGCTCCATAGCTCTTTATGAACTGGGTACCTCAATTATTGGTTTCCCATGTCTGAGACTTGGACAATCCTCTTAGTACACCTTATGTTCGTTTCTGACACAGCACTTGATGGTTCCCCTGGCCGTTCTTTTCGATACGCCCGGGACCGGTTATAGTCCCATAAATGATTCTGATGACCCTCCCTTTGCGAAACTACCAGCTTCTTCATTGCCTTTAACTCCCGAGTGACCTGACACCCAGATGAGGGTGACCTCATTCGGCCCAGCCAGGTCGCTCGTCTCATCTCGGCATTCACTTACCAACCTGGAATTTACTCGTGGGCTACTTAGGACCTTAGGGGCTGCCTGGCTGTCTGTGGCTATGAAGATCCGATTGCTGGTGTAGCTTCTCTCTTGTTCTCCCGTACACAGTGCAGGATGGCGTACATTTCGGCCTGAAAGACCGTTGCATGAGCTCCAAGGGAAATACTATGGCTTACAAAAACCACCACATCAAAAAAATAACACAAACACTCAAACAATATGACTTAAAAATGAGCTACAAAACCAATAACGAAATAATAAACAAAATAAATAAAAAACAAGAACACAACCCACATGAATTAAACGGAATATATCAAACAGAATGTAACACATGCAATAAAAAAATATATAGGAATGACAAAAAAATCAATAGAAACAAGACTCAAGGAACATATAACAGCATTAGATAAAATCCACATACCTAGCTACAAATCAAACGTAGCTACACACATTCACAACACAAAACACTAAAAACCAAACATCACCCAATTACAACTAATAACACATGTTAAAGACCACAAAAAATGGAAATCTGGGAACAATACTACATTCAACAAACAAATAATCAGAAACAATTAATGCCAGAACAAATCCAAGTACAAACATTTAAACAAAACTTAATAAAGGCCATACAAATAGACAAATTATCAAACCACAGTGATCCAGACAGGAGACCGATACACACGACACAGTCCGAAGGCACAACCAATCAGAGAACAGGAAACCGGCCAATAGAAGCTCACGGCGCATGCGACACGTACAATCTCAGACGTAGACCACACAGGAGCGATAACAGTCAGTAGCGTGCTGATGATGAACCGGGACGGTTCGAAACTGCAGGGTACGCAAACCAATAAGAAATCACAAACGTACAGCAAACAAATAAAGTGTATGTTTAAAAGTGATAACAGTGTAGTGCAATATTAGGTTTAGATTCGCTCTGTTAACTTAATTTGTAAGAAATATGATAATGAATCTATCTTACTCTGATAAATGTTTATATATATATATATATATATATATATATATATATATATATATATATATATATATATATATATACACATATATATATATATATATATATATATATATATATATATATATATATATATATATATATATATATATATATATATATATATATATATATATAGATTGACGTTTAATGTCAGTTTGGTCTTGTACAAAATTGATAATTTTGGAAACAATATGGTATGTGGAGATTGAGTTATAGTTGCGATGGTGTATTGAAATGGTTCAGATCTATGATAAATAAAGGCAATGGGTGAAGCATTAGGTGGAAGAAATGAAAGTGAAGAGAATTATTTTTTCCTGGCTTGTCAAAATCTGAAGTTTGCCGAATTTGGTATATAATTGTCACATTCCTTTAGATGTAACTTTTAAAATTATGCAAGTGTACACCACAAGTCCTAGACTTATTGTATTGGCATGCTGTATGATTTTTACCAATAAATAAATAAATAAATATATATTAGTAGCTAGATATATTAATTCAATATAAGCGTATAAGTGGTCTATATATTTATTTAGACGAGACAGCAAAGTCCCTACTCATTACATTAGTCAGACACTGCATTCATTAGGTTAGATCAATAATACAGAAAAACTTTTCATCCTTCTTTTGTGTTGAATAGCGTACAGAAAATTACAGGGAATTTCATTTAGCCCCGTTGGTGGTAAGAATTTCGGTAGGGCGTCTGATTGGCTTTGTCCGATGAGTATTGTTGAATTGGTTCATTCTGAAGTATTTTACGAACCGACCGTAATTCAAATCATTTATTCTTTTAAAGGGACGGCTAATATGGCACTACTAAATTTACACTTCGTCTTCTTCGGTCTTTTTATTGCAGAAAATCTTTTGATTTGACTTTAAATGGGATCCTGTCTTACCTAAAAGGGTCAAAGTTAATTCAAAAAGAAGGCACGTGAGCAACATTTCTTTTTCTTGATATGTATAACTAAGATTAGTTTTTATTCTACACAATGGAATTTACATTAAAATAGCCCAATCTGTGTTTTAACTGGAAAAATCAATTCTGGTAGATCCATGTTAACATAGTGATATTAAGAACGCTGTACCAATTTTTATCAAAAAACTGTGTCACTTTCGAGATTATTCTCTGAAAGAATGCTGCATTTCTTCCCAAAAAGGTTAGTTCCTAACCAACTTAATCATCAAAATCATTAACACAGGAGATATTGCACATGTCAAAAAGTTTGCATGCACACACCAACGCATGTTCTAGAATCAACCAGTTTAAAAGTAGTGTTTACGTTAAGTAATGCAATCTCCGTGATTTGTATTTGTCAAACAGAAGTAGATCAAAGCGTGTAAAAGTATAATATAGCGTCAAAAAAAATTGACTCATGCCTGCAGAAAAATTGCAGACATCTTTCAAAACAAAAACCACGTGCTAAGTTTTCTTATCCCTGTAAGCAACAGGTTTGTTTACTATAAAAAAATGTGTACAAGTGAATAAACGATGGAAGTATAAATATGGTAACATTTTCTTTTCTTCGAATCCCTTTAGAACTGTTCAGAATTGTACAGACCTAACTATATATAAAGAAAGTCTGGACGCCAAATTTTCATTAAATTATTTTAAATAACGGAAACATTTTATTATAATTGACTATATAATCGTTGGACAGATCATTTGGGATGCAAGTTTCGATGGATGTTCAACGTTTCCTTGTTTGACAATCTATCTCATCTAATCTCTCAACATCCTATTTCAGAATGCCGAACGAATATGTGAGTACTGGGACAGCCAGAATAATCGAAGCAGCCACTTTGTTCTTAACCAACAGACAAGATTTCCAAATATGTTGGAGGCGTGCTCTGTACCGACTACGGAGGGTAGTTTTGACAGTATGTAGATCTTGCATGCCACTCTGCAAGATTCCTGGATGTTTATGTTTCTATCCAGCATCAAGCATGATGATGGTCCCGTACACAAGCTGAACATACTCTACCGCATACCCCAAACCTTCTTCAATGGTGGTAAAAATTACATTTATCGGCCCCCAAAATCATTACCACTGCCGTTGGGTAGGCGGACACTTTGTTGACTGCTTAGAGTTGAAAGCATAATGCGTAAGGTCATTCATATAAAGTATGGGTGACCTCGGATGTTTGTCTCCTCGTGGTATGACCAAATATCCTCTGCCCCTCCTCAGCCAATCGATAGGGAAATTAATGAGATACAGAAAAGAAGAGAGTTTAGTAAGTCACCTTGAAATATTCCTCTCTGCTAATTCACCCAACCTGTCGAGATGGTAGTTCGATTGTCCTGTTTAATAACAAATCTTGTCTGTCAGGTAAGGATCAGCTCTTAGATGTTGCTTACTAAGTTTCAGACATCTCAGCAGTTCTAACAGCAGTGTGTAATATGTGAAATCAATTGCCAAATAACTAAAAGCTTTTCCCTGCAATCCTCGGTGCTTCTCCTTGCTCATAAATGCTCTTCCAAGGAGACAATATTAAACTGAGGATTTATTCTTCTAACACACTGATAAAGATCTTATACAGCGTGTTAAGACAAGTTATGTGGCGATAATTATGGGGTAGGGACAGATCTATAACTTTTATAACAGGCACACTACAGCCTTCCAAAAACCAAGCTGGAAAGGTCATTTGTCTCTGCATCAGTGACAGGAACTTTCTCGCAATGTGAGAACGTACTGACGGGAATACTTTCCACCAGAACGTAGGTATGCCGCCAACTCCTGGCAAAGCAAAATTTCATTTACTTTAAGAGCTCTCACATGTTTTTCAATCGCAATCGGGGAGTAATCTGGTGCAGGTGATGGAAACCCACCACTAAACTGTACTTTTAAGTACTAACGATTGTGTTTATTCAATGCTTGGAACACGTCATGTATCCGCAAAAGTTAAAGAAAAGCAAAGCTGTTCGAGTGCACAGGAACGATGATGTTAGCACCTGTAATAATTATCCTCCACTGTCTATTCCTCCAATCATATCAAACATTCTTGAAGAGTTATTAAGAGAGGGATGCTTTAAGCCAGAGGCTCGATCTTGGATGGGAATCGGCACGGGTTCATATCCAATAGGTCACCCACAACAGCTTTGATCGAGTTATTGGAAACAATAGCCGGAGCTTTTGATGAGCGTGGGGAAGTCGAACTTGTATCATGTGATCTGAGCAAGGCTTGCGATGTTGTTGCGAGACATATACTTCTCTAGAAGGTGGAATTCTATAATATGCGGAGTAGTGCATTGTCAGTCTTCAGTCATACCTCACGGGCCGGATGCAGGGTGTCGTTTGAGGCAAGGTTTTGTCTGAAAAATTTGTAATTGAGCGGAATGTGCCTCACTGTTCAATTCTTGGGCTTTTACTATTTGTATTATACGTAATCGATATGCCTGTCAATATATTTTGTCACTTGCGGAGCCTGTATGCAGATCATGTCAGCTTCGTCAATAAAGCTGAGTCTAGTACAGAATTAAAATACCACACATAATCGCTTATGAGAGCAGAAGAGTGGTTGAGTTATATTTAGCTTAAGACCATTTGCTGCAAAATGGTCTTAAGCTAAATAGAGCCAAAGGCTTTTAGGGCGGTGATATCTGACCACGAGACCCTGGGAACACTGAAAAACACGCGAGACTACACTCTCTTGTGCAACCTACATAATAGCGTTAGCCAAGAAATCATATATAAAACGACGACTCACTAAATCGCAAAACTAGCGTATTTTTCAAATATCCACTCTCTGGCTGTGTACAGAATATTTTTGTGAAGTTACACTCTTTAGATAGTGCGTATTGTTTTAAAACAAAAAGAAGCACGAGGGTCATACGTTGTGTGTCAAGACTCGCTAGCTATCAATAGTAGTCTCAGTTCTTATATAAGCATGTGTCAAATACGTCCGCTGGAATGGTAGAAGTTTTTTAACAGGCAAATAGTCTCATTAGTACGACACGGGCAAGAAGAGCGAGTTTACTATAGAACGCCACCGATTCAAGGACAGTCAAATAGTTGCGAATGAATTACATGTGTATTATACAAGTTGCCAGCAGGAATCAAGGGTGTTCCCGATCGGATTTTTGTACAGGGTATCAGAAGGCTGCTTCTGCAATACTTATTTTATAGTGTGTTTCGATATCTGGACTGTGATATCGAAGCTTTGTGGTGTTGGTTGTGACGGTATTTTCCTAAAGCAAGCGCATTGCAGGGTAACAGGCAGAAAATAAGTGATGTGGAACATATATGAGGGGATATACTGCTCATAATAACCAGTCAAACTAGTAAAGATTTACCTTATATAATGAGAACCTTAATTTAAAACCAATATAATAACTATATTCCACCTTAATTGCAGTTAATGACACCCTCCAGCGATATTTTACTAGCAACAAATGTATGTGGTTTCATTGAAGTGTTGACATATTTACGTTTTGTAAACAAACAGTCCGTCCCTTTCTCTGTAATGACATTTCCTTCTCTCTTTGATAAACAACTTGAAATTTTATGTTTAATGAAATATTTTCAACTTACCTGTTGTTATCGGCCTTATCTTTATCAGTATGTTTCTTATATTCTTACTTGCAAATTTGTTATCCTGAAAAGAAAGACGAGTTTAAAGATTGATTTATTTAAAACAGATGGATGAAAGAACTTGAAAATATAGGTTGCAATTACCTGCAGCAGTTGCTGGATCTCATCAAGTTTCTTGTTAAATATTTGTATCGGAAGAGTTGTGCAATATACCACTTTAGTGGGAGTTATTTAATTCATCACAAGACACCATCTTTAAATAAATAAAACCTCTGGATATGTTTACATAGAGTAAGTTTAATTTCCATAATACCTCTGAATAATTTTATGTTTATTTATACCATTCCAATGTTAGTTTTTGGCTATACTTAAAGGATTTGTCAAACAGGCTGAAACTTTTTCAAATAGATTGGATTTGTTCTGATAAACCGGAATTTTCCTGTTATGGATTTTTCCATTTGATCACAACTGGATTGCTGCTTAATTAAACTCCAACAAAGACGTTTGGGTATAATGGTTACAACAGCTGAGAGAAGGCAGATAAGCTTTACCACCCCTTTTAATATTTGTTAACAGAGCCTCGGTGGTTCAGAGGTAAAAACGTGTGCCTCTGACCCGAAGGGTACTGGGTTCGATCCCGAGGTACTCCTTTCACTTTTTCAGTACAAACTGTAACATTAAGATCAACTGAGGTTCTGGCATTGTATTTGAGCAAGTTGAATGTCTGCACGTTTCGCCCTTCAGAGGGGGCGTAATTCCATCGGTCCCGTGCCCATGCAATGTTGTACACGTTAAAGATCCCTACCCTCCTTACAGAAAGGCAGGGGTTCGGCAAAATATCCAGGATAGTAAGGTGAAACTGCTCCCTGGAATCAGTGATTGGCCATAGTCGCGGAAATAGGCCGACGTTAGTGAAATAAACACACACACACAATATTTATTAACCACTTTACTGTTCAAGGCAACCACTATTTCGACATTTGTTGTTAGTTGTAATAGTTTTATTTTGCATGTGAGCCCTTTGATATCACAGGTCGGTAATATAGCTTGTTTCAAAAATCAAATATAATTACAATACTTTCAAATAATTGTAAAGTCTGTGGCTGATGGACGAAGAGTTCAAGGCCATCTCAAAACTCAACTCAACTCAACTCAACTTTCAAATAATTGTATTGCCACTAGGTACACAAACCATTATATTCATTTAATAACACAGCCATTGTGTTTATAACGTAATACATATATAGTATAATTCTTTGTTTCTCACATTTTTGATAGACATTTCTTTCTAATTTTTAACCAAACATATTAGACGTTGACCCTTGACTCTCCAGCCGGTGTGTCAACCATATAGCAGTGAACGAAACAGCCACAATAATTCAGTAGGTGTAATAATTAAATTGTTTTTTTATCGCTTTTAGGGGGTTATATCAAGGCTGACTTTCCTTGAATACCTAAAGTGCAGCGTAAGTTACATAAAAGAAGCTTACGGTGTGAATTTTCTTTACAAAAATTTCACTAATGACGAGATCGTAACTTTTGAATTTTGAAAAAATTTCAACAAATGAGCGCGAACTAGTCTCCCTATCATACATATCCGGGATCAGTTTCAATTTTTGTATATATATATATATATATATATATATATATATATATATATATATATATATATATATATATATATATATATATATATATATATATATATATATATATATACATCACACCGATAACCCAAAAAATAATAGACCGATTTTGTTCAAGTTTGGTGAGTCCCTTCCTTGTGCAAGTGGCTTTTTTGTGTATTCTTTTAGCGAATTATTTCTGAAAAACAGTTCGTTTTCGCAGAAATTTTGTGTTTCCGTAGAAATCAATGTTCGTAAGATTTCTGTGACATGTTGGTAATTAAGAACAAATGTTTAATAAATTGTTGTAAAAAATGTTTTCGGATTTTCGTAAAAAAAGTCGCATGCAAATTTTCCTGCCAAGTTTTTTTTGTGAGTTTTGTCGAAAAGTTTTTTGTGAATAATTATATTACGTTAGGTGGATATAGCCAGAAAAGGTTCGTTAGTCGGGAAAATCGGACCAGAACATTTTAAATTCCTCTTGGGAAAATTGTTGTACTTTTTCAAACCATAAAGTTATTTTGAGGAAATAAGGTACATTGTTCTACTATATAGGTTATTCTGGTAACCAAATTTGATGCTTGCTTCCATCAGAAAAAGATATATCTGCTACTAAAAACGTTTTATGAAAATTCACTACTATAACGACTTTTCTAATATTATTTGCACCCCTTTTTGTATGCTTGGAAAGTTTCTGACATATTGATTTTTTCTTCCATTTGTGTTTTAGTAAATTTTCATAGAAAAAATATCTTCAAATAAGCGTAAACTAGGCCCCCTAAAACACACATCCGGGGTCAGTTTGAATTTTTATATGTTTACATGAGTACCTGCCTTTTGCAAGTGGCTTGGATCACTTTGTTAACAGGAAAAGTCTGAACAGTTTTTCCGGGAAATTTTAGATTCCCTATCTGGAAATTTTTATATCTACGGAAATAACAAAGCTATGGCAACCAACCAAAAAGCCGATATATTGCAGACAAAGATTAAATTTTTGGCGCAAGAAGGTCGAGAAGTGTCAGAACAGGACTTTGAAAACTATATAGTTTTTCTTCTTAAAACGTCAGTCACGATTTGAAACGTCAAAGTTGGCAACTTTTAGACAAAGAACCTTGAACGCTTACGGGATATATAAAGAAAATGCCGCAAGACATATTTTTACAAAGCTTTGAGTTCCAGCTTTAACCGTCATTGTCCTTCATTTTACCAGAGTATTTGCAGAAAATCATTTAAAAAGACCATTTATTTCACTCTTTCGAAGTAGTTGTAGTTATAGAGTTTATTGTTTAATAGTCTATAATTTTAGCTAATTTTGGCAGAATAAATTGGGGAGACCGCAACTTTTGACTTTTGAAAAAATCTTCAAATGAACGCGGACTAGAACCCCTAAAACCCACATCCGGAGTTAGTTTCAGTTTTATCTGTTTACATATATGTGACGTATTTCTACGGTTAACTTCCATATATCCATTATTATACAAGATACGAGAAAAAATTGTATGGGTTAATTATAAAGTGTCTTGAGCTGCATCTTATAACATTATTTTGACAATCACAAGATACTCTATAAGTCGTTGCTGAAATAAATGTTCTCTTTTTGGTGAATTTTTGGACAAAAAATTCACAAAGGAGATCGCGACTTTTGAATTTTGAAACAAAATCAAATAAGCGCGAACTATGGCCCATAGTTTTTTTAGAAATGTTGTCGAAAAGCTTTTTGGAAATAATTATATTGTGGCAGATGGGTAAATACCAAATTCGTAGGCTATGGAAATCGGACCAGTTTTTTCAGGAACATTTCACGTTTATATTCCGAGAACTTTTGTACCTTTGCAAACAATAAAGTTACTTTGATCAAATATGGTACCCAGTTTGTTTTTACTATATGTATACTGGTAACCAAACTTGATGGCTGCTTTTATTTAAAAAAGGCATAGGTATTTGCTATTAAAACATTTTTATGAAAATTACTACCATAACTTGCTGTGTTCAGACTTCATCGGCCTGTATTTTCATTTTGTAGTTATGACCTACCATGTAATAATTGTGGGTAAGGGAGAGTGGGGGAATGGTGCGCGTCGGGTAATCGTGCGCATCAAATTTTTTCATACTCCGTGGCCTTTCAAGCGCAACCGACTAGTGTTGCCCTCTCTCCTGCCTACTATGAATCACCAACGCCATTATTTACACCACTTGTCTACGTTTGCACGGAACAAGTCTTGTTTATTTGAAATCCAACCAGTTCTTGTAATTTTCTGATATCGGATAAAAAATAAGACGGTGAGTCCTTTTCAATTTTCCTAATCTATAAGATATATTTATTTCATGGAAGAGTACGATCTTGTGTATCTATTGATGCTTGTCTTACATAGTTAGGTTAAGTAGTTTGCTAATTATATTAAATATTAACAGTCAATATCTAAAGGGGTAATGATGCGCGCTAATGCTTCCATTCTCCCACATGCAATCTAATTTTAACTATTTTACTTCAGATGCCGAGAAATTATACAAGAAAAACTACTATTCTGTCATATACGACAGAAAATTTACGAAAGGCGTTATTTGCAATAAGAAATGACGGCATAAAAACAAGGGACGCAGGAAGGGCCTTCAATATTCCTGAATCGACACTCAGGAAAAAACTGTCAGAATATCAGCCAAAGCCACTTCGTTTCGGTTGCAAGCCAGTGTTTTCAGAACAAATAGAATGTGAGTGGAGAGAGTACGTTTTAACGCTAGTCAAACTATTTTATGGCCTTACACCCAGGTGTCTTAGACGACCAGCTTTTGGATACGCCGAACAGCATAAGATTGCCCATAAATTCGACAAGGAGAAGGGATTAGCTGGGAAGGACAGGCTGTATATATTTTTAAGGAGATCACCTGACATAAAGCTAGGGCAGCCTGAGGGAACCAATTTGAATAGGATTGCATCTTTTAATAAGGACTCAACCAAATTATTTTTTTTGGGTCCTTCAAACTCTCATGGAAAGATTTAAGTTTGAACCGAAAGTGTTTACAACATGGATGAGACAGGCATCACCACGGTGCAGAATAAGTGCCCTAAAGTTTGTGGCCGTAAGGGATGTACAAAAGTAGGAGCTGCAATTTCGGGCGAAAGAGGAGGGACGATAACAGCTGTATTTTGTATGAATGCGGCTGGTAACTACATCCCTCCCATGATGATATATCCTAGAAAAAGGATGCCGAAAACTCTTGGGAAATGGTCCAATTGGGGCGTTATATAGATGTTCTAAGACCGGTTGGATCAATTCTGAACTTTTTATTCAGTGGCTGGGCCACTTTCAGAGGCATGCCAAGCCTTCTGTTACTGATCCTGTCCTTCTGGTCCTGGATAATCATTCTAGCCACATATCAATTGCAGCTTATGATTTCTGCAAAGAAAATAACATCCACATGGTCTCGCTTCCTCCACACACATCTGATCACCTTCAGCCTCTGGATCTGACATTTTTTAGTCCTCTGAAAAATGCACTATTCAGGGAATATGATCTCTACTTATCAAGTGCCGGACATGGAGAAATAACTGAATATGATGTATCCAAACTTTTGAATAAGGTCTTCATGAAAGTGGCTACAATCGAAAAAGCAGTTTGGTGGATTTCGGGCAGTGGGTATATTTCCATTGAACCTGAGAAATTTACCGATGCTGACTTTGAGCCTATCCAGTATGTAGCACAACTTACAGTAGAAGCAACACCTGAACTTGGAACTTCATCCAGCCAAGAGGATGCAGTCACTCTACTAGATAATCACCCATATCTCCAACATCGGAGAGATCCAAGCCCTCAACCGTCTACGTCTAACCATAATTATTTCATTGCTGGGTCTCCAATACCAAAAGCAAAGGTTAACCAGGCAACGTAAAGAAAATCTAGGAACAAGCAGAAATCCGAAATCCTTACGAGCACTCGCATAAAAACAAAACTAGAAGAAGCTGAGGTAAAAAAGAAACAACGAGAAGAGGCAATCAAAACCAAAGATAAATTGAGAGACAAGAATAATAAAGGAGTCATTCGTAAATGTTTTGATGCTGAATTTTCAATTCCATCAACTTCAAAGAAATTGAAAAACAAACAAAAACGACCACCAATGCCTTAATCATCTGATTCATCAGAAGATGATATGTCGGATATTTGTGACGACGAATTGGATGACGTCGAAGATGATGTTAAGCTTCATACCGCCACCTTTGAATCAGGTAGCGAAAGCGAACGAACTTTGTGGTATTTGCGGAGAATTTGGCAAACAAGGAGAATTATGGTACATATGTATGCTTTGTTCAACTTGGAATCATGCCAAGTGTACTGGCTCAGATACGCCGAAAAATTATATATGTGACTTATGCTCAAATTAGGAGTTATTGTAATGTTTTTTTCTTTATTCAACAATTTCAATAGATGTTTTCAAAGTCACGGTTGATTTTATTAAGCAATAAGTACTTTCAATGCGCACCATTCGCCAACATCTGCGCATCATTACCCGCAAGGATGGGGGGAATTGTGCGCCAGAGCACTTTTGTACTTTCAGCAATATTGTGCTTCAAATACATGATTTTTCCCTAAAATTGATTGACATGCTGAAAGTAACGTAAATAACCCTTCCATTTTTGGATGTACATTTAAATTATTTACAATGTTATCAGTGCTATAACGATTTTCGCTTAAGTGCGCACAATTCCACCACTCTCCCTTAAATAAATATTGTTATTATTATAACTCTATATTTGGTCGTATGGCAAGAAGTCTGAAGGTAGCTTTTCGTTTCCTTTACAGTTTAAATTTACATTTTCATCGAGAGATTAGTAACTGCCTCTTTTTGATTTACATCAAAAATTCGTTCATCCGCGACATTTCTCTGAATGTAACGATCCCTCATAAAATTAGCACGAATAGGTTTTTCCTTATTCATATTTTACTTTTCAGCTAAAAACACTTTCACGATGAATTTATTACTCTGGAAATAATGAAATTAAGTATCCCGTAAACACGCAGTTAGAGGTAAAAGTATCATTAATATACATATGGTGAAGCTATTGTTTACTCTGAAAAATTTACATATCCAGGGAGTCACACCGAGTCCCTTGAATGAATTACAGAAAAAAGTTTTGCATGCTGCGACTCGCGTATGTTCTAAATTTAGCCAGCCTACCTGGAATAAAGTCCACGTATATTATTAAAGTAATTTGCGGTGCTGGTAATTTTTTAGTTAAAACTTGGTATGTATGTCAGCATGATTTATATGCAAAAAAAAACATGAATTGACAGAGAATCCTTAAGACGTTAGCATCAAATAAAAACACCTGGAGAACCCAAATCACCACAGCACATATTTGTAAAGACCTTACAATCGTTTCACTAACCACGTTAGCATCATCAGAGGTTGAAATTTTCTAAACTAAATTAACAGCTAGAAATGTATTTATATGATACCTAGGTAGGCGAACTAAAAATTGTAGTCGGAGACCCATCGTTTGTCTATTGTGTCTATATTGCACGGACGAGGTCGACGAATTACTATAATCTTCTAGTCGACAAATTTATGAGGTTTTATTTAATTTAATGGATAATGGGCTTAAATAAAACGTGCCGCGTTATTTAGGGAAGCTCACGTTCTTTCTTGATCTTCAAATTCACTACGTGAATATTGGAGCCCGTGATGAGCGCCGACCAAGGGCGTACCCAGCGAGGGGCGAGGGGATCCAGCTGCCCCACCCCCTCCCCCGAAGCCTGGAAGCAAAAAAAAATCCTTATAAAAAAATAATACCACAAACAAATAGGATAATTATCGTACATCTCGCAAAGCTTTACACTGATCTAGAGCCATCTAGCGACTGGTAGCGAAATCTGTCAGCCAGTGAGTGGGATTCGAGAAAGACTGAGAGATCGCTAGAGTCTATAGGCGGCAGCCAATGAGAGAAAAGGAAATCTTCTAGAAAGGTATTTGCCTTCCCCTTAGATCTAGAGAGTTCCACATGTCCGCATCACTATATAAACTGACCCGCCCGCCGCTACTTGATCAGTATTTGTATGTTAGTTGAACTGTTGGTGTTTACTACTAAGTATTTTTTTAAACAACCAATTATTATAGTTTATTAGTTTACCTTCTTATTTACGTTTGGAGAACACTGAGGCTGCCTAAATGGATATAAAAAACTGGTTTCAAAAAGGTAAGTTGAGTAATTTCTCAATTTATGTAGAAAATAAAATTTTAAATTAAATTTATCATATAATATAATGAAACTTACTTCAAAATGAGATTTATACTTTATCAAAATTATGATTTTCATTTCTTAAATGAGTCGCGTAATGTGAAATACCATTATCCAAATCAAAACTTCTTTTGTGCTCTGAAATACGAGTTTAAAAAGTTTTTCCGATTTAAAATTTATCGCAACTGTCGCAATTTAGTTGATAGACACCTGATTTATTTTCTTTGAAACTCCTTGCTTTATTGTTCTTAATGTATTTACTGAGATTATTGTTTGTTATGAACGCAATATTTAAATTAAAATTTGATAAAAATGATTTCAATCTATTGCTGGATTTATTGATATAGGTTAAAGCAGTGAATTTCGTATTGTCTTCAACTAACGGATAAGCCTGTTTTATTGAAATTTGAATTATGTCAATTTCTATTATTTTCAGGCAGAAAACCTCTCAAACGGAAAAAGGATCAAGATGACAGTAGTGGAAGTGTAAGCAGTGATGGTGATGAAGATGGAACTAAACTGACCAAACCATCGGATTCTGTGTCTATTATGTAACAAGGGTCTAGTAATTCTTCACCTCTACACGTAGCTGTTCCTGGGACATCTAAAACGATTAAAGAATACGATGGCTACCATGAAAATGACATTGGTCGTTATGTTGGTCATGCCCTTAAGTTGCCGTCACAAAAAAGGAAGGATTTGCTTACAAATCCCTGGGTTCCACCATCAAATTACGATTTTGGTTCTGATGCCAGCCATTTGAAAAGAAAATTTAACCGCCGCTGGTTAGATCAATATACTCCTTGGTGGTGTACTCAAGTCGTTTGAAAGGTGCTCTATGTATGCACTGTGTTAAGGGCAACTACAGTTAAGGGAGTTTTGGGGTCATTCATGGTAAGGTCATACGTGAAGCTTAAAGATATACATAAAGATTGTAGAAAACACGTCGGCAGTCACTACCACAAAACTTCAACAGCTGCTGCAAAAGCGTTCCTTGAAAATGTTCCAGTTGATGTACAGTTGCAAAGTGGTCACCAGAATATGATTGAAGAAAACAAACAAATATTGTCATCAATTATTTCTTGTATCATATATTGTGGAACTCTTGATTTGCCACTTAAAGGAAAGGAAGGAGATAAGGGGGTTTTCTTTGACCATTTAAATTTGAGAATTGACTGTGGTGATGTGAAGCTAAAGAATCATTTGGATACGTGTCGAAAAAATGCAGTCTACACTTCACCAAAAATTCAAAATGAGATTATAAGATTATGTGGTGAAGTTGTCAAAGAAAGAATTATTGAAGATTGTAAACAAGCAAAAGCTTACGCTGTAATGGCTGATGAAACAGGAGATATCGCTGGAAAAGAACAGGTTTCTATCGGATTGCGGTTTTATGATGAGAATCAAGAAAAAATCGGAGAGGGATTTGTAGGCTATGTTGAGCTGAAATCTCAAGATGCCCCTACCATCGCTAGCACAATTCAGAATCTTTCAGCAGAGAATTATGTTGGATTTGGATTTGACGGATGTTCTACGATGGCTGGAAAAGAAGGTGGTGTACAGACCATTTTGAGGAAAAAGTACAATAAATCTTTATTTTTCCATTACTCAAGCCACAAACTAAATCTTGTGGTCAATGATGCTAGCAAACTACCGGAAATAAGAAACTTAATTGCATCAGTTAAGGATACAATATCCTTCTTTCGTGAGTCGCCAGCCCCCAGGAATTCGGCTCCTAATCTATCAAGGCTCAGTGAGACCAGATGGTCTGAGAAATACAAGAGCATTAGAAAGTTTTCAGACAGCTTCCATGAAATCGTCAATGCGATAGAACATCTCTCGGTCGAAGGAAACTATGCTACAAGAAAATGTGCCTATCAATTGCACTGTGCAGTTGCTAAACCAATTTTCATCGTAGGTTTAGTCATGATTGCAAAGTACTCTTCGATTTTGGAACCCGTTGTGAACGTTCCACAAAGTAAAAATATGGATTTGATTATGGTGAGGAAACATATTGGTGCAATCCTTGATGTCATCAATAAGGATCGACAAGAAATTGGACGTGTTTCTGATGAATTACTTGAAAAATCACATGATATCGCGGAGAAAGTCGGCGTTGAGTTAACAGTCCCACGAATTGTTCAAAAGCAAATACACAGAAGTAATTTGCCATCTGAAACTGCGACTGAATATTGAAGACGGTCGTTGATCATCCCTTATCTTGACTCTTTAACTTTATCATTGAATGTTAGATTCTCACAAGAAAATACACCTGCTTTTGCCTTATCCCAACTTCATCCTTCATACATGCTAAAAATGACTTCAAAAGATTTGGAGAAAAATGCAAAATCTTTCATGGAGTTTAATGAGTTGGATGATATCTCTGCAGAATTAGATTTGTGGTATAATCTGTGGAAAAGGAAGGATTTAGCAGGATACAAATTAAAGGATATTGAAGTGGCTGCACTATTGGAGGAGGCTAATATTTTTTCCCTGCAACAAGGCATGCACTCCTCATTTTTAATGCTTTCCCATTAACTACGGCTACTGTTGAACGATCTTTCAAAACTTTCGAAGGGTAAAGACCTGGCTGAGAAGTACAATGAGAGATACGTTCCATACCCTTTGTGATACGTTGTTCATAAGGTAGACACACATTTTTTCTCTATTTTATCTTTTATAAATATCGTGCATTAATATATCAATTTCTTTGTTCTGTGTTTGTTAACCAATTTTTCCCGTAGACTTTCCGAATAACCGTTATATCTCGCCACGTTTTTTATGCACTTTAATTCTCTATTAAATCTACTTTTCCTTAACGGAAAATTTATCAATCTATTTACCAAGAAATTTAAACTAGCCGTTGTTGTGCAAACGTATGATGTGAGTCGTTTGGAATGTAATTAATAGTGGCAGTTTCCTTCCTGTAGACATCGAATTTAAGCAAGTCATTATTTTTAATAACTAGTACCTCTAGAAAAGGAAGTTTATTGTTGATTTCTATTTCGTGGGTAAATTTTATTGAATCAAATTGACTATTTAGTTTTTCAGTAAATTTTTTAACCTTGCATATATTTGTGCCAAACACTGCAAAAATATCGTCAACATAACGAAACCAAACTCTAGGGAAATACCCATTTTTATTTATTTTTAATCCGTCTCGAATCTACTCGTAAAGAGGTCTACAATAAAAGGAGATGATGGATTACCCATTGCCGTACATTCAGTTTGTTCAAAAAACTCATTGTTAAATTAGAAAATATTTTGTTTTATACAAAGGCTAGTTAGAGTTAAATATTCGTTGCAAATGTCTTTAGTTATATTGTCAATTTTAACAATTGTTACAAATACTCCAGAGTTTGTTTTGTGGGTACACTAGAAAATAATGACGCCACGTCAAATGATATCAAAATCTCACCTTCCCGTAATTTTACATCTTTAATTTTATTAATAAATTCAAGCGAATTTAGCAACGAGCAACTTTGCTGATTAATGGGTATGTTTTTGACAACCACTTTGCTAGATTATATGTTGGAGAATCTATAGCCGAAATAATAGGCCTCATTGATTTTCCCGGTTTATGAATTTTTGGGTCACAATATCTTTTGGGGACTTTAGGATTAGCAACTTGTAAACAGTCCTTTGTTATGGAATTTGGACACTTCCTCAAACTATTTTTTACTTCGTTAATCATTTTTGGTAGCGGATTTTTATCTAATTTTCTATACGGCCCGGCTCTATTGCATTACCCACTCGCTCTTTATAATCACTTTTGTCCATTATCACAACTTTATTGCCTATTAATCAAATTTAAAGTTACACAGAGCATTGGGTCACAGTTCGTCGTTTTGTAAAGAGCAAGATAAATAAGTACCTCCAGCTACTAACAATAATAATAATTATTATAATATTTATAATTGTAGCAATAATAATAACAATTCAAAAAGAGAATGATATGTTTGACGCTGTAGTCTCGAGGTGGATAAAGATGGGCGGGATGCAAATATCTTGTTTCGCGAGGGACCGAGTGGGTCACGGGAGAATGAAAGAAAAATAATGTTTGAAAAATAATGGAGCATATCATAGATGGTTTCTCCGCCTTATTCAATAGTGCTTATCTAGGGGCACAACCAACTAGCCAAGATAATTCAGGGGCAGTTAGCCATGCAACATTACTGGATAATCTCTGCCCATCTTATTATTAGCATACAGTGTCCCACTGGGATTGGCATCGATCAATTTCTCAAAATGTAGCTGTTTTTTGAAAATTTGGCCATGTCCTAATGAAAATTGGAGCAAGTCGCCTAAAATATTTTTGATTATACCAACTCTTGCATTTTTAAATTGTACGACAAATTTAGGATAGATCTTTGTGCAATGTCCTATACCTAAGTCTAGCCGTTTTTAACATATTTCCAATTTTATGACAAGAATTACGTTAAAACAGAGTTATGAAATTTTCCTATCCCTACAGAAGCTTCTATTAGTTAACAAGAGTTGGTTTACTTGTAAAAAGGGACATGCTTCAGTATGTATTTCGTATGATACTTTAACAATTGACGGGGTGAGTGGATAAAGGGTGTATGTAACATTTTTACAAAAAATGAGTTATTGTCGTAGATGAAGGAGGTCTATTTTGTGAAACTTGCAGCAGGTGTCCAAGAGCTGTATGAACAGAAATACTAGTGCCATAAAGGCGGTATGTGACAACAACCATTTATATTTGTAGTGGATGAAGGACGTAGGAAACATAAATAGCACATACTTCCCTCTTCAAAGAGCACCGTAAATATGCTATAAAACATAGGTATCACCTCTATGCACTCACCAGCTGGCTGCGAAAAAGCTGTTCACCATTTGACAACGACGATGGTGCTCAGATGAAATTTGCTAACACTAGTGTCAAAGATAATTTATGCCTCGAAAATTGTCGCTGGCAGTGTTCTCGGGCATTTACAATTGAAGGCAATGAAGAAATATTGTCATCGTAGTTTAAACTGGATATAAATGCTAGAAACTCTTTACTATATAAAAAAATCCCCACAAAAATACAAAGAACTGGTGCTTTAAAATGCAAGACCGTCTCATACCAATATAATATAACATATCGGGTACCTCACCTAAATGAGCTTTTCTTTCGTTATACAACATTAGCATGAAAAAGGTTGACTTAATCCAAAAACAAATACACATGGATTTAGCTGCTCCTCTACCAGATCCAATAGGCAAACATAACAATAGATCCAACAAAACTCGTGACGATGTTGTACTTTATGTAATCCAGCATATTTCTGGATTCCCTTCAAAATCTTCGAATTATTCTAGGATGTTGAGGAAATGAACAAAATCAATTAATATACAGGGTGGTTTAGAACTGATTTAATTAAATGTGTTAAGAGTAAACTACCTTCGTTCATAAAGATACCGCAAAAAGTTATTAACAACACAAGAATTAAAATTTATGACAGGCTCTCAATTTTCAGCCAGATCAGCCTACTTTGAATTTTCAAGTAAAGTATTAACATTTTTTCCCTATTAACATTGAGCTTTTTACCTGTGGTTTTAATATTTTATTGGTAAAATATAAAACGCTTATTGCTAACAAAAATCAAAACGAACAGCGAAAAATAAAGAAATTATTCTAATGTGCTGCGACCAACCGATATACTCAGCCCGTTTAGTAAGTGCTTTGTAGGCATTTTGAATATGTTAAATTGGAATACCGTCAATTGCCTCTCTCAGCCTCAGTTACCAACAAATCAAGATCGTTGTTTAATGGAGCCGCGTAGACTTTCTGTTCGAGATAGCCCCATAAATAAAAGTCCATTAAAGTAAGATCGGGACTTCTGGGAGGCCAAGGTATTAGCCCATATCGACCAATTCACCGCCCGGGAAATTCGCGATCTAACCATTCTCGAACGATTCCTGTTGCATATGCTGAGTGGCTGTCATGCTGAAATTATGCTGTTTGTATATCTTCTAGTGACATGTTATGCAAATGGTCTTGAAAAATATTTTCCAACATTTCCAGATAACTGCACTGGTTGATATTCCGTTCAAAAAAGTATGGCCCAATTATCCCAGTGTAATATACAGCACACCACACATTTACTTTTTATGGCATTGTCTTCTGCAATTAACTCTATAATTTGGATTCTCCATAGACCAATACCGTGCATTTTTGAAATTTACTACCCCATTAGTGGTGAAAGTGGATTCGTCTGAAAAAATGATACTTCTGCCCAAATTGTGATTTTGTCGATATTGCTCGCCGTACCATAACAGTACAGGCAATAGAGGAGCCCGTTACTGTTGTCCATAATGCACTAAACTACAGGGGTAAATTTTTTTGATAGATAGGTTCAGAATCACGTACTGAATGTAAAAACACAAAATTCTTACAAATTAGGAAGGCGGAAGTGCCTCCATTTTGAGAAAAACCGTTTCGGCCTATACCTCCATAACCGTGCACTTTAGGCCAAAAACGGTAATGATCTTTGTTGTAGATAATTGTATTTCTCATCTTTTTTGTTAATTTTTTTTTGTATCACTCATTAGCATTAATTTATTGAATTTTTTTCCTATATCTTTGTTAATAATTGTTTAAAAAATAAAATGCTTATAACTTAACTTTTCAATCGATAAATTTACTACAACTTTTACTGAAAACTTTTTTATCTAAAATCAATATTTTCAAAGTTATAACGCGTTAAATGTTGCACTTTTCAACCGACAAATTTTTTTGAAAATATTTTAGTAAAATGAAAGACAGTGACGGTTGAAGCTAAGACTTCAGGCTTTGTAAAATACTCTTCTTGAGACATTTTCTTTCCATAGCTTATATTAGTTTCAGATTCTTTGCGTAAATGTTGCCAATTTTAACGTTTTAATTCGCGACTTTGACGTTTCGAGGAAAACCCTAATTATTTTTTTAAATGCCTATAACTTTTTGGCTTTGAACCTACAGACCTAAATTTTAATGGGTAATTTATCTATAATGACGTAAAACCGTGTACCAAATTTAGTTCCCCCTTACTTTGTTATTTCCGGAGATATGATTTTTTTCGAAAGAAAACACAAAATTTTCCAGGAAAACCTGGGCCGATTTTCTTGGATAACAAACTTATCCAAGCCACTTACCAGAGGAAGGCATTCACCAAATTTAATTAAAATCGGCCCATTAGTTTTTAAGTTATGGGTGTGACATATATATATATATATATATATATATATATATATATATATATATATATATATATATATATATATAAATTGAAACTAACCCCGGATATGTGTTCTAGGGGGCATAATTAGAGCCTATTTCAATGTTTTTTTTTCAAAATTCAAAAGTCGGGGTCTCTTCATTAGTGAATTTTTTTTAAGGAAAATGCACTAATAATAATTTTAGAAAAAAAAGTTTTAAGTAAAAGTTCTAGAAAATTTGTCGATTAAAAAGTTAAGTTATAAGCATTTTATTTTGTAAACAATTATTAACAAAGATATAGGTAAAAAGCTACATAGGACAATACCAACCAATAAGGGTAAATAGCCTTCGAACGCTTTATGTGTATATTATTATGTATACGAGTATAGTATAAATATTTTTCGATATTGTAAATACATACATAGATATGCATGAGATAAACGGCGAGAAACGGTGTAGGCAGATCTACAAGGAAAAGGAATTAGTAAGTGGAAAAAAGCTGCATAGGACAATACCAACCAATTTGCTATTAACCTATAAGGTTGACCAGAAAACCAGTTTTTTCGGGAACAATTTAAGTTTACTTTCGGAAATTTTTGTACATTTTCAAACAATAAAGTTATTTTGATGAAACATGGCACATTGGTTCTAATATATATAGATTATACTGGTAACCAAATTTGGTGCCTGCTTTCTTAAAAAAACATATTTGCTATTAAAAACATTTTTATGAAAATTCACTACCATAACGCACTTGCTGCGTCCAGAGTTTTTATTGATTGAGATGAAATCAAACCTACCACACGTTTAATTATGGTAAAGACTTTTTTTAATACAGTTTCAAGTATTTTTTTAAAGTACACCTAATTACAGAAGCCGTCGAACGTCATTTAAGTAAAGTCGCAGCTAAAAAAAATTCATAGTAAGCCGATCTTTTTCAAAATTTTGGGCCTGTCATAAATTTTAATTCTAAAATTTTTTTTAATAACTTTTTGCGGTATCTTCATAAACGAAGGTGATTTACTCTAAATACATTATCAGTTATAAACCACCCTGTATGTTAATTGATTTTGTTCATTTTCTCAACATCAAAATTTGTCCATTATTTTTTGAGTTATATATAGGCTGCTCAAAAACTCTCCTGGTTCAACTGAAACCTCGGATACTAGACCTGATTTTGTGTCGCTTAACCCCATTTACATTAATCCAAAAGTGCTAATGAAGGTAGTGCCATTTGGAGAGGGCGCTTTCAAGTCAGTTTTTTTAGAATATCTCTAATATGCCGCTACCTAAAAATTTAAAACTTAGCACAATGAATACCTAAACTTTTGATGACAAACATGCCAATGTAAATAAAATATCACAAGTGTCTCATGTGGGCGGCAGGGTTTTCTAAAGACATTTTGAATTAAACTTTTTTAACCATTAGATTTGTGACATTTTTAGTGGAAACTTTAAAAACCCCATAGAATTTTCTAATAATAGTGTACCTGATATCGCTATGTTGCACAAATTTCGAGAAAAATCAATTGAAAATGTTTGGGATTTTATGCTAGGAACACGGAAAGTTTAAAATAGTTGCTTCTTGAAAATGGTGCAACATAGCGATTTCAAACAAGAGCACATTATTGTTAGGAAATACTCTGGAGTTTTTAAATTTGAGACAATATATATATATATATATATATATATATATATATATATATATATATATATATATATATATATATATATATATATATATATATATATATATATACATATCAAAATTGAAACTGACCCCGGATGTGGGTTCTAGGGGTCCTAGTTTGCGATCCTTTGAAAAAATGTTTTCAAGCATCAAAAGTCGCGATCTCTCCATTAGTGAATTTTTTCTACGAAAATTGACTAAAACAGATATGCAAGAAATATACGGCGAGACAGAGTGTAGGCGGATCTACAAGGAAAAGGAATGAGTAACTGGAAAAAAGCTGCATAGGACAATACCAACCAATAAGGGTAAATAACAATTATTAACAAAGATATAGGTAAAAAGCTACATAGGACAATACCAACCGATAAGGGTAAATAGCCTTCGAATGCTTTATGTGTACATTATTATGTATACGAGTATAGTATAAATATTTTTCGATATTGTAAATACATACATAGATATGCAAGAGATAAACGGCGAGAAACGGTGTAGACGGATCTACAAGGAAAAGGAATTAGTAACTGGAAAAAAGCTGCATAAGATAATACCAACCGATAAGGGTAAATAGCCTTCGAACGCTTTATGTGTATATTATTATGTATACGAGTATAGTTTAAATATTTTTCGATATTGTAAATACATACATAGATATGCAAGAGATAAACGGCGAGAAACGGTGTAGACGGATCTACAAGGAAAAGGAATTAGTAACTGGATAAAAGCTGCATAGGACAATACCAACCAATAAGGGTAAATAGCCTTCGAACGCTTTATGTGTATATTATTATTTATACGAGTATAGTATAAATATTTTTCGATATTGTGAATACATAGATAGATATGCAAGAGATAAACGGGGAGATACGGTATAGGCGGATCTACAAGGAAAAGGAATTAGTAACTGGAAAAAAGCTGCATAGGATAATACCAACCGATAAGGGTAAATAACCTTCGAACGCTTTATGTGTATATTCTTATGTATACGAGTATAGTATAAATATTTTTCGATATTGTAAATACATACTTAGATATGCAAGAGATAAACGGGGAGATACGGTGTAGGCGGATCGACAAGGAAAAGGAATTAGTAACTGGATAAAAGCTGCATAGGACAATACCAACCAATAAGGGTAAATAGCCTTCGAACGCTTTTTGTGTACATTATTATGTATACGAGTATAGTATAAATATTTTTCGATATTGTAAATACATACATAGATATGCAAGAGATAAACGGCGAGAAACGGTGTAGGCGGATCTACAAGGAAAAGGAATTAGTAACTGGAAAAAAGCTGCATAGGACAATACCAACCAATAAGGGTAAATAGCCTTCGAACGCTTTATGTGTATATTATTATGTATACGAGTATAGTATAAATATTTTTCGATATTGTAAATACATACATAGATATGCAAGAGATAAACGGCGAGAAACGGTGTAGGCAGATCTACAAGGAAAAGGAATTAGTAAGTGGAAAAAAGCTGCATAGGACAATACCAACCAATAAGGGTAAATAGCCTTCGAACGCTTTATGTGTATATTATTATGTATACGAGTATAGTATAAATATTTTTCGATATTGTGAATACATAGATAGATATGCAAGAGATAAACGGGGAGATACGGTATAGGCGGATCTACAAGGAAAAGGAATTAGTAATTGGAAAAAAGCTGCAGAGGACAATACCAAGCGATAAGGCTAAGGTAAGATGCTTACTGGCAATTAGGCCATTGCTGACCCTTTTTTCTCATCTAAACTAACCTACCCTCCACCTTGAGCTCGATCTCAACGACGACAGTGATTTTGAAAAATCATCCGCCGCCGGTGAGGCTCGAACCGTCGACCCCCGAGTCCGTATTGGAAAGTCTGAATCGACTTTCCCGCACGGCCACGGAGGCGCTAGCGATAAGGCTAAATAGCCTTCGAACGCTTTATGTGTATATTATTATGTATGCGAGTATAGTATAAATATATTCCGATATTGTAAATACATACATCGAAAACTATTCCTTCTTTAAACAGTTTTTCAAGCACTACAAGAATGATGACGTTTCAATTTCGCAGAAAAATTAGCAAGGGGAAAAAGTGTGCGTTATAAAAACGTGAATTTTTTTGTCACTAGCTGATGAATCCCTATGGCGAATATTTAGCGTGGGCGTCATGATTCAATTAACCTTCATTATTTAGATATTATACGCAGAATTAGTGATTAAAGTATTATACACGTAAAGTAATTGTTTGCACAGAAAAATATTTACATATCTAGGCTGTTACAGCAAGACCCTTGAGTGAATAACGGCAACTGTTTTGCAAACATTAATCTATGTAGATTCTAAATTTAGCCACCCTACCTGGAAATAAATAACCTATACGTACCATAAAGTAATTAACTGTAACAGGGTAACAGTCAACTTCTATTTTAAAAGCGGTGTGTATCGGTTTCTACCAGACGCAGAAAAGTATTAGTTTAATGGCTGGCATCACGACAGTTACGAAAACAAAGTGGAATTATAAAATGTACATGTACTTGTTTCTTTAATTACTGTCGAGATTGCTATAACATTTTTTACACCGCAAGTACGCTACGTAGCAAATGGTCCTGAAAATTTACTTATATAAAATAATATATAGTCATTTTTTATTTATCTACATTTAACCCTATGCAAAATGAACAGTTTACTAATAAGTAGTATTTAAAAATTCTCAGTTAAATATTAATAAGCACTATTTACTTCATCATCTATTATGATATATTTCACCTCTATTTCAGCGTCTTTCGTAAAAAAATTCTTTAATGGGGAGATTGCAAATTTTAAAAAATTCTGATCAAGTGCGAACAAGAACCCCCAGAACCCAGTCAGTTTCAATGTTTATATGTACGTATATATATATATATATATATATATATATATATATATATATATATATATATATATATATATATATATATATATATATATATAAACTAGGAGGAGTAACGGTCGTACTGTTAGTTACCAAAACGTAAAATCCCAATAAGAAATACCGACCTCTAAAATTTGGGCAAGATCATGCAAGTTCTTTGGTAATGAATGCTTTATATCTCGCACCTACTAGAACCCTAGAACCCAGTCAGTTTCAATGTTTATATATATATATATATATATATATATATATATATATATATATATATATATATATATATATATATATATAAACTAGGAGGAGTAACGGTCGTACTGTTAGTTACCAAAACGTAAAATCCCAATAAGAAATACCGAACTCTAAAATTTGGGCAAGATCATGCAAGTTCTTTGGTAATGAATGCTTTATATCTCGCACCTACTTTGGTGCATTGAGTACAAAGTTCCCTTTATTCTATTGTTACTGTATCTTTATCAGTTAATGGTTCCAAAACCTCTTGTCGTCCTTAAATTGGGTGTCTACGTATCCTTATATACTTTGCTGGTTCTGGTAGTTTTTCTTCAAATGCCGTTCCTCTGTTGGCACTCCTGAGCCTATATGTCACCTCTAAGGACACAAAAGTCAGATGCCATTCACGGAAATCCTGATAGCAGGTAAAAATTGTGTCTCCTTTTAAATTTTAGCAATGTTTTTATAATTCTAACCATGCAGTCACGGGTTTTAGAGGTGCTTAGTTTTAAGTGTCTTTTCGATGTGATATATCTCCGGGCTTGTGAGATGCCACACAGTCTTCTTTTATTAGTATTATTATTAATTGCTTAAATATTTATTAGCAGTTTATATGTATATATATATATATATATATATATATATATATATATATATATATATATATATATATATATATATATGTATATATATATATATGTATATATATATATATATATATATATATATATATATATATATATATATATATATATATATTCACGGAAATCCTGATAGCAGGTAAAAATTGTGTCTCCTTTTAAATTTTAGCAATGTTTTTATAATTCTAACCATGCAGTCACGGGTTTTAGAGGTGCTTAGTTTTAAGTGTCTTTTCGATGTGATATATCTCCGGGCTTGTGAGATGCCACACAGTCTTCTTTTATTAGTATTATTATTAATTGCTTAAATATTTATTAGCAGTTTATATGTATATATATATATATATATATATATATATATATATATATATATATATATATATATATATATATATATATATATATGTATATATATATATATATATATATATATGTATATATATATATATATATATATATATATATATATATATATATATATATATATATATATATATATATATATATATATATATATATATATATATATATATATATATAGAGAGAGAGAGAGAGAGAGAGAGAGCAAAGCGCCATTTCTGTTGTTGGTTCGGTTCTAGGCTTCCAGGCTTCCAAAACAGTTGCCACGCACAGATAGTATAGCAAGAAGGCAGCTGTGGGAAGAAAAGTAGCGACGGTCATTGAATTTCATCACTCACTAGCCACCATCTTCTTACATCTACTTTCTGGTATTGGATTTCATAACCTACTATCCTCAAAACGGTTTTTCTCAAAATTGTCAGTGCAATTACAAGATTTCTCAAGCATGTTGTACATCGTTGGAAAGCTCTTTTCACAGGATATCACATGAAAAAAAATCCAATATGGCTGCCATAATAAAAACAAACGTTCATACCTGTAGCTCAAAAACAATTGACAATCCAAAGTTTAGAATAGCACAAAAAGATGACTCTGTAAAAAGTGTCCTGATAATGTACAAGTCTCAGACATGTCAGATCAACGCCTACTTATATATGAAAGAAAAAAAAATCGACCAATTTTGGTTTTTTGTTGTGTGTGTGTGTGTGTGTGTGTGTGTGTGTGTTTGTGCCCGTATAATTATGAGGACAAACCACATGCATGGACGTGACTTGTCGGGTCTTCCCAACTTGTCGGGCCATACACGCGTCCCGACAATTTAGAGACGTGGTTTTTCGAATTTTCCACCTCTTAAATAGTATAAATAACTAATTTTCTGACGATGTCCTGATATACATACTATATGCATGTGTGTATTTTTGAGTTCGTGTTACAAAAACTGTCGGGCCCTATAAAAGTGACTGATAAAAGCGACCTCCGTGGTCAATTTTTGAAACAGACGTAATTGTGTGTAAGGCCCGACAACTGTTTGGTAAAATTTGTGTAAGTCCCGATAAATATATTTTTTTTTTACCTCGTGCAGGTAGTAAATGATCTGTTTTCAAGTGACTTGTCCCTGGTTTTATAAATAGCGTCTTTGTTGTTATTTTTTACTGCTTCATCTGCAAGGATTGTTGACGGGGAATAACGGTACATCATTTTTCCTTGGGCACTAAAGCAGATAGCGGTGGGTTTTATGTAGTATGTTATATTTCAAAGAATATTGAGATATTGTTAAATTTATTTATTAGGGAAATTTCATAGAAAACATTTACTCTGTTCTTCAAACGAAACAGAACTCATATTTGGGATGGAAACATTAGTTTATATATTATTTAAATACACATATTTATGTATATATATATATATATATATATATATATATATATATATATATATATATATATATATATATATATATATATATATATATATATATATATATATATATATATAGGGTTAGTATAGGATGGATTTGTATTTACAGAAATATTCCTTATTCAAAAAAAAAACTTAAAAGCTTTTCGACATAATTTTTGCTACAAAGTGACGATCTTCAATTTATCATAGCGTAAACAATTTCGTTGCTATGGCAACTAAATCTTTCTTTTTAAATAGCAAGATATGATTTTTTCGCGATTTCGGAAATAGCGTCTAGTTCTTGATACGCCACTATAAAAATGTAATTAGGTTCAATTAGAAAAAAATGGAGAAAAAACTAATGTAATTATGCAGTTGATCGCAAAAATGTTTTTTTAACAGAAGCACGCTTAAAACCAACCCTGTACGCATAAGCAACATAACAAATGCTGTAAAATCACTCACTGCAGATGATAGGCAAACTAGCTTTAATTATTAACTTTAATTCTAAAAGAGACTGACAAAACAAAACTAAAATAAAACAGCAATAATATTTGTCAACTTACTCAATGTTCAAAATGCTGTCCATTATCAATACATAATTGAACTCGCGTTTCAAAGAAATTTATTAAACTAATTAACCTGGAATACACAATCCATCTTGTTTGGCCAACAATTATAGCTTTCAGGTCTTCCAGATTTAATGGTCTGTCTCTGTAGAGAACATTCCTCAAGTGACCCTAAGAAAACAACCACATGGCGTCAAGTCAAGAGGGCGAGCAGTTCATTTAAGTGCATCTCAGCGCCTGATTCAATTTTCACTAAAAACTTCATCCAATTTTGCCGCACGCGTCTTACAAAATGATTGTGAGCTCCATATTTATCAAACCAAACTTCATTGACTGGGCTCACTGCAACCACTGTGGTATAATTTCTTCTCTTAAAAAAATTTAATACTTTTCAGATGTTAGATTTCCCTCAATAAATAACCGCCCAATATTACTACTGTCTAGTATACCCGTCCATACATAATTTTTTTGTGGTCGTTGGGTTTGAGCCTCCAGCATCCAATGTGGATTCTGCTGAGACCAATAACGATAATTTCTACCAAAGTCCGGCTTCTCATTAAATTTGCCATAATATAACAAAATTCAACACGCCTCTAAAAATCGCCAACTACAAGGTCCTGTACTAGCTGTACTTTATATGGGTGAAATTTTCCTTTTTAGCAAAGTTACCACAGATTTTTCTGAAAGGCTGTGTAATGTAGTTACTTAATTTGTAGACACATGGTGGGTTTAATATAAAGACAACAATATATCTAATGTGTTATTACCAGCTACAGCCGTTTTTGGTCTTCCTATTCTTGGCTTATCATTGACACTACCAGTTTCGTTATTTTTTTTCAGTGTTCTGGAAACATACACTTCATTAATTTGTGGCCAGACTCATGAAAAAACATGCACATTTCTTTACAAAGCTTCCTGTCACCGTAGCCCAACATCACTAATATATCAATTCTTAGCTTTTTGCTCAATTCTGCCATAATAATAATAATAATAATTCATTTCTATAAATTCTCTATTTTCCAATATGAAGCTCTATTACAAACTACATATAACTGACAGAAAACAATGCTTAAAATTGGCAGCTGCAAATACTATCACAATTTTTCAATTGGTAACTTGATAAGAAATTGATCAATGAAATCCAACCGAAGGTAATTTTTAAGAAACTTTTTTTGCGATTTTTTCTTATTAATCCCGATTACATTTTCATAGTGCCGTTGCTAAGAAGGAGATGTGCTTTCCGTGAGTGCAAAAAAATCATATCTTGCTATTTAAAAAAAGATCTAGATTATCTATTTTTATGAAATTTGGTGTGTCTAAATTAGGGCTATATACACATATTTGAGGAGGAAAAAACATTTTTACATTTAACCAGCCGCACCCACATAAATATGACCTTGGCGTACTATTTGAAATGAAAATACAATACGCTGCTGCTTTTTTCAAAAGCAAAAATTATTCCTAAAATAGTACTATACTTTATATTTTAAAAAGTCTAAACGTAGCAAGTGCGTTATGGAAGTGAATTTTCATTTAAATGTTTTTAATAGCAAATGCGAGCAGGCATCAATCTGATTACTGGTATAGTCTATGCAGTAAAAACAATCTACCATATTTTATCAAAACTACTTATTGTTTAAAAATGTTCAAAAATTTTCCGAAAATAAACTTAAAGTTGGTTTCCTAGCCAACAAACCTTAGGTTAATAGCAAATTGAGTTATTGAAATTTAAAGGATTTCATTAAAGTTCGCTACCAAAACGCACTTACTGCGTCCAGATTTTTTTCTTACAAACATGCATCTTCTTCTTCTTCTGTTGCTTATCCATTAATGGATATTCGCGATCACATGTGCCCATTCTTCCCTATTTTTGATGGAGCCGAATAGGTCTCCTACAGTTTTTAGTCCTGTCCATTCTCTCACGTTTCTGAGCCATGACATCCTCTTACTTCCGACTCCTCTCTTCCCCTCGATCTTTCCTTCGATTACTAATTGTAGGAATTGGTATCTTTCATTCCGTATTACGTGACCCAGATGTGCTGTTTTTCTGCGCTTGATGGTGTTCACCAGTTCACGTTCTCTTTTAACCGTTCTTAGGATCTCTTCGATTGTTTTTCTGGCCGTCCATGAGACTTTTAGTATACGTCTGTATGTCCACATTTCAAAGGTTTCAAGTCTATTCATGGTATTCACCTTCAGCGTCCAGCCCTCCACACCATATAGTAACACTGACCACACGTAACATTTTACTAATTCTTAGCCTCTCACGTACCTAGTCCCCTTCTAAATCCAAATTGTGTGGACCCTACCTCTCTTTCGCATTTTATGGAAATTGTGTAGTAAATAATCTTGAGGAATATATTTAACGTGTGGCTTACTAGACTGATCAGCCTATGGTCCTCGCACTTCGTTGCGTTACTCTTTTTTGGCAGGGGGATAAAATGTGATGTAACCCACTTGGCAGGGAACTCCTTCATGTTATATATCTTGTTAAATATTCTGCGCAGTACGGAAATTCCCCTGTCGTCTAGTATTTTTAGTAGTTTGGCAGGTATGCAGTTCGGGCCAACTGCCTTTCTGGCCTTTGACGTATTTATTCCGGTAAACTCCGGACACCTCTTTTATCTTCTGTGTATGTTAAATTCATCGTGCAGCTCTTGTAGTTGTTCTATATCCTCGCATTGCTTCTTTAAGCAGTCATTCTTTGCCGCTCTTATTTTCCACCTAATAAGTCTTTGGATGTGTTTATAGCTCTCTGGATATCCTTGACTTATGCATCTTCTCCTTTCTTCGAAAAGCGCCATGATTTCTGCTGTCATCCAACTGTGTTTCTGTGTTTTCCGCTTATGACCTAGTTCACCTTCTGCGACCCTTATCAAGGCTTCCTCCATTTCTCCCCATATGACATCTATGCTTGCACTCTCTTCCAACTTCGGTTCTATGCATCATATTTCGATAAAAAATGCAAAAATGCATTAACGAATTTGTTCTACGAAAATTAGCCAAAAATTATAGACCGTTAAACCATAAACTTAACTAAACGTACAGCGAAAGCATCAACTTAACTAAACCGACGGCCAAAGCATCAGAGAGAGGGTCTATTTGAAATGAATTTTCTGTAAATATTTTAGTAAAATGAAGGGCAATGACTTAAGGGTTCGCAGAACACATGTTTTGAGGAAAACTCCAAATTTTTTTTAACTGCCCATAACTTTTATCTCTTTAAATTTAGAAATGCAAATTATGGTACATGGTTCACTCTTTATATTACAAACACGCGCACCGAATTTCGTTGCCCTTACTCTGTTATTTCCGGAGATATTATTTTTTTAGAAAGAAAACACAAAATTTTCCAGCAAAACCTGGGCAGATTTTCTTGGGTACCGAACTTATCCAAGCCACTTGCAAAAGCAAGGTACTCACCAAATTTGATCAAAATCGGCCCATTACTTTTTGAGTTATCGGTATGATACATACATATATTACTGTCAAAGTGATGTCATTCGGCATAGAATAGTTTATTATTTTTGAAAAAAATATGGGCTATTAAGGTTGACCCGTGATTGAAAAATAAGTATAACGATGTCAAGAACTTTGGTAAATGAAGGTAGCAATAGAACAATTGATAGGAGGAAGTTAAAGTAAGAAATATTTTCCATTTAGAATGTCAAAATTTGAAGTATAGTGAACTTGGTCCACAGTTGCCAATGATTTTTTGGATGAACCCGTTAAATTTTGTAAAAACACAGCACAAGTCATAGACTTATTGTGTATTGCATATTGTATAATTTAATTGAATAAACGCAATAATAATAATTATATATATATATATATATATATATATATATATATATATATATATATATATATATATATATATATATATATATATATATATATATATATATATATATATATATATAATTGAAATTGACCCCGTTATATAATCATGACGGCGACGCCTCTCAAAAAAAACTATCGAGAACTACAAAAACCTCAATATTTGTTGTCATTTGACAATTATTTATAAAAATTATGCCGGGGCGACTGAATTACAGTCACAAAGATTATTAACATTTATTTATTATTATGGTGAATGTAACCACGTTTTATCAAGAACGTGCCAAATATTTGCTGATATCGAGATAAACAAAAACCGTCGCGGAGGAGTGTTCGGCGAATAATAGAAACTTACAAAACTTTTGGCACCGTGAAGGCAAAAATCCATAAAAGAAATAACATCCTTAAGACAAGTAGCTCTGCAGAGAGGACTTTCGAAGAACTTGATACACAGAATTCCGTTAAAGCACAACTTCCTCCCTTATTCAATATCTTTGGTTCAATATCTGAGAGAAATGGATACGCAGAAAAGAGTTTTGTAAATTCATTTGAACGATGATACAAGACGACTCTCGATTTTTTGACAGCATAATTAGAACTGATGAAGCGATATCTATGAAAAATGATCTTTTTAACACACAAAATTCTTATTTTTGGAATAATTCAAATCGTCATGCCGTAATAACCCGGAATTTTCAAAATAGCTAGCTAGTCTTTTGTGCTGTAAAAACTGATAGAATATAATATAATATAATTTATTAAGAAAACTTGAATGGTAAGTCATTAACCATACATTGCAAATTATTTCCCCATTCTAAATTATGTATTAACTTTTTTAAAATATACATATTTAAATATTCTGGAAGAGATGAATCATCAATATTTGAGCAATTTACCTCTAGCGGAACACAAGCAAATTTTTTAACAACGTGACGGCGCCCTACCCCACAGGTCGGTTTCGTTTACTAAGAACATTTGATGACAAGTAGATTGCCAACTACTGGCCTTTTCTCTGACCTTCTCGTTCTCCTTATTTGACTGTGTTGGATTACTTTACCTGGGGAACGATAATAAACATCGTTTTTTCAATCCAGTGAAAACGATGGGGGACTGTATGGCAAGGGTGAATGGCGCGTTCGAAAGCTTATCTCCAAATTCAATTAGAGCGGCCTTCCATGAAGAACTAACTCGAAGAGGAAAAAAATGTTTGGAAGTTCAAAATGGAAATTTTGAACATTTATTAAAATAAGTTGTTACCCTGTGTAGCTATTGTTTTCTTTTAGTAGGATAAATTGGTTTTCTTCTATAGATTTTTGTCTTGGCGATGTCAAAAGTTTTGTAATTTTCCATTATTCGTTTAACACTATTCGGTTTCTGTTCTTGATCGAACTTTGTTGCATTCCGCCTAAATATTTACACCTTAAAAATAATCCTAGTGCGTATAATTTAATCGCACCGCCATGATTATTAGCAATAAGTATTTGTCAAATGACAACCAAAGTGATGTGTCTGTAGTGCTCTAAAGTTTTATTTTGGCCGTCATGGCCAACTAACAACAAAACTTGAAAGCCGTATAACATTTTTACAATAATAAAATGTTAAATTACCAATATTTCTAAAACCACAAATTTTTGGCATAGCCAGCCATCTACAAAAGTACCCTCTTTTTAATGCCAAATAAGATAGTATGATAAAAACAGGGGATTTCTATTTGAGAAAAAAGAGTTTCAACGATTTTTTCAATTCAATTTTCAATATGAGTTTTTGATTTTCCTGTATTGATTTATTATCAAAATAACAAAGTAAATCAGCTTCTACAAGGAAACCAACCTATATTAAATGATAAAGGCTTTCATATAGGATAAACTGATAGTTATGTTTAGGCCTGCAAACGTCATTCTTGACATAAAATTTGAGATATGTCAAAAACGGTTGGACTCCGGTATAGGACATTATACATAGAATGTGTCTAAAATTTCATGGAGAAGTTAAAAATGTAACAATATATAGATTATCCTATTTAAAATAAGCAAGTTAAGATCAACACCGTGCATAATCGGAAGTGCCACGATCTTAAGAATACTTTAGCCGAGTTGCCCCCAATGACTTCAGTAAACTGCCTAATTTTCAAAATTTTCCAAAGGCTATTTTCCGAGAAATGGATCGCGGGAGTTCGTCGTGGGATACTCTGTATCTTGTACGTATAGAGTAGTGTGTTGTTTGGGAATTTAAATATACAAGTGCAAATTATTCTTTACGACTTTATTAGTGTTAGTGGGCGACTAAACAGTGTTTGTGATGCTTTTCGACCAGCTAAAAAAGGCCAAAGTTTTACAAAAAGAGCTGATATGCAACAGGTTAGTTATCTTAAAATGTATTTAACACTGTCACCTGTCCACAGAATTATTTAATTATTTTGTAGAGAGTTAAGTTTATTTATTATTCGCTTAAGTTGTATTTAAATCAAAACATATTTAGTGACGTGCTCTAATCTTTATCTATATTGCAAAGAACGGAATTTTGTAATCAAAATTACATAAATCGAAAGGCCTATTAGAACATATTTTATCAAAAATGGTGCTCATGATGAATAGAACCTACATTTTAGTTAAGTTTTTGTTTAGTGACGTTTTATTTCGTCTCGGTACCTATGCTAATTTTAAAACTCTTCATGTGTTATCTAAATATGTGACATCACCGTAACAAAGTATTTGCGCTTATTTGTATAGTAAATTTTTCTACTTTCTTTATTCTTACAGGTTTGAACTTATATTAATTTTCTAAACATAGAGTTTACCAGGCGCCAAGATCTGAGTTAATTGCCCATCTGCTGACTATCGAGACATTTCAGCAGTTAGAGACTGATGAACGTACAGTTGACTCCAAGCAGTATTGTGTAACGTGTGTCTGTCATTCCGTTTTGACAAATTGACAACAGTTAAGTTCCAACAAAAGCTCAGCGGGGCTGATGAACGCATACGTTTACACACCTATTCAACTGTTGGCGCCTAGTGAACTCGACCAATTTAATCCCTGTACGTTTAGCTGATTTACTGGCGTAAACTTTAAACACTAACAAGTATTTCTACTCTATATACACCCTATATATATATATATATATATATATATATATATATATATATATATATATATATATATATATATATATATATATATATATATATATATATATATATATATATATATATATTGAAATGACCCAAGAATGGGTTTTTCGTTTCTTTATACAAGTTTAAATAAATGAGAGGCGAAAATTGAAAATTTCATTTTTTCAGTTTTTTGACAATTTTTTTAACGACAGTTGCAAAACTTGGCTTTCTTTGCGAGATATTAAAGGGCACGAAATGTTGCAACTTTGCAGCATCTAAACCTATCGTCGATCTTTCATAATACGCGACATCCCCCTGGTGAGGCTCGAATTTGAATCACCTTGTATATTTATTAGGATTTTAAAATTTCCCTTTGCGGTCATTAACAAAACTATTTACTTAAAAAATGTTAAACTTTTCCTTTCCCAAATTATAAAATTTACTAAAAAGAAAAAAAGTTTTTACTAGTTTACCAGTTTCAACTACATAATATAATATAAGCATGCTTGGTGGTCCAGTAGGTAAACATTTCTATTTCTCCGTACATACTGTAAATTAAGATTAACCGAGGTTGTGGCATTGTGTTTGAAATTTGATGCCTGCACATTCCTCCCTTCCGAAGCGACGTAGAGCCGTCAATCCGATGTACCATCTGATGTCCGGCACGTTAAAGATCCCTATATATATATATATATATATATATATATATATATATATATATATATATATATATATATATATATATATATATATATATATATATATATATATAAACATATCAAGATAGTAACTGACCACATACATGGGTTCTAGAGGTACTAGTTCGCGAATTGTTTTAAAATTCAAAAGTGTAGGAAAATTCACTAAAAGATATATGTTATAATATATTTCAGAATAACTGCACAAGGTCAATGTGATCAACTATACAATGCCTCCACACAGCATTGAATAAACAAACCCTTCCCCTTATATTTGTCGGTCCTTACACGCACACAAGCCAGACAGTTTTTTTAAACTGGTTTTTTTGTTGCCATGTGTAATTCAGAAACACAGTTATGTTTGTAGAAAAAAGCAGTCTGGTTTATGGGGTCTTATACACACTTCAAACATAATCCATATTTAAGGGGTCTTCACACAACGTGTGCATTAAACATAATTGCGGGACCTAACTTTATTTGTAAATATTTTCTAAACGAGCGTGTGTATAGTATTTTGGCGCTAATTATCCACATCTGGAGATACATCTACATCCACGACTCATCTCAAACATTAAGATCCCACAAGTTGGTGTGTTTTCGTGTGTCCCTGCAAACATACGAGCACATGTATGTGTGTGTGTGTGTGTGTGTGTGTATGCGTGTGAGTGTGTGTATTATTACATCATACATCAACTCAAAAAAATCTAATAGATAGTTAGCATTCAGCAACGTGAAATGCAACATAAATCTTAAATTTTAACATATATTTGTGGTAATAAAATCTTATAAGCACCGCAATAATTTTCACATGTAACGTTATATGAGTGTTAGCTTGATTTAGGTTTGCATGTGTCACAGTAATGGAAAGCTTCTAATACATTTTGCTATTTTCAACCAATCACACATGTTCATAAATGTGAAAAATGGAAATTCTTATGTGATACTTTGTCTAACAGAGGACATTTGTGTTTAACATATAGACCCATCAGTTACATACATATCGAGTTACAAATAATCCATCTTTTTTTTCCCAGAGAGAAGTAAGAGGAGATGAAATGGTAATAACACATCGTCTGAAGTTATATTTTCCTTATAATAAGAGCAATAGTAGCTTCGGCTGCTGATACTAAAACCCAGTTTTGGGATTCGTTTTTACAGTGCCTTTAGTCTTGCTGGTCTCTGTAATAGTGTTTTTATGTGTCCTCTATTATTTTTTCAGATGACATAAATCGTAGCTTTTGAGGTACAGCAGAAACAGAGAAAGATATCCATCACAATATTACATTGTTCTGAACCAGACGGCTGATCTAATTGAATTATCTTTTTGTTTGCATGAAATTATCTCCCTGAAAATTTCACTATATTTCTAAAACACAAATATTATTAACATGCTGGCTTATTAAATTTCCGTAGAACGAAATCTCGACTTTTGTATTTGGAAAAAATCCTTCAAATTAGCGACCGTCATTGAATTTTATCACTCACTAGCCACCATCTTGTTACCCCCAAGTCCCCGGCAGGACTGAAGTAGTGGTGGCTGGAAAGTGATGTAATTCAAAGCCTGTTGTGGTACTAGTCAAGGGAGTAATTGTTTTAGCTTGATAGTTTTCTTCCCACAGCTTCCTTCTTTATGTACTGTGTGTACGTGTAAGCTGCTGTGGAAGCCTAGAACCGTCACATAAAATGGCGCTTTGCGCTATTCTCAATTGCATTTTATAGCAATGGTCGCCCTAAGGCGAACTTATTGGAGAACAGCTATGGCATACTGGGGATTCCTAAGATGGACGAAACCGATATATATATATATATATATATATATATATATATATATATATATATATATATATATATATATATATATATATATATATATATATATATATATATATACCACAATAAATCACAACATAATGTACCACTGTTTACAGAACTTAGCATACCAGTTGTTTCAGTAAATGGCGTGGTAAAGCTCGCAAGCCAGAAACATCTGACCAGGTTTTTAAGACAAAGTTCAGTTTCCTTTTAAAAAATTGTGGTAACCAAATTGCTCCTATACATACATACATACATATATATATATATATATATATATATATATATATATATATATATATATATATATATATATATATATATATATACCACAATAAATCAAAGAATAATGTACCACTGTTTACGGAACTTAGCATGCCAGTTGTTTCAGTAAATGGCGTGATAAAGTTCGTTAGCCAGGAACATCTAACCCGGTTTTTTAAGACAATGTTGAGTTTCTTTTTGAAAAATGGTGGTACTCAAATTGCTCCTATACATATAACAACAAGTCAGTTTTCTTAGTTGAAAGCAAAAGAAAGTTATAAGCATTTAAGAAATCATTTTGGTCGCACTTGTGACAAAAATTTGCTCAAAAGGAATAAATAATGAAACATAGTCAAACTAATGATACTTAGTACGTAGAACTGGCATGTTTCAAAAGTGAAATAACCTTTGGAAATAACATTTCTGTTCTGTTATTATTTATTTTCAATTTGTTGTCAAAATAAATTTGTACGTTTGAAAAGTCACTTTTTCATAATGCCTTATTTTTTAAATGAAGAAGCTGATGATACGCTACTTCTTTATTTTGAAGCTTGCAAAATGCATTCCTTGCTTAAAGGGAATATGCGTTACGATATCCTGGAAGACCGAGTTATTCAAGAAATGTTTTTAAAATGTTGGCAAGACGACTACGAGAAACTGACAATATCCAACCTGTTTCAGTAAGAAATAGGCTACGACGAAGTAGAAATGAAAAAAATGTTACTAATGTGTTGGCGTATAATGGACCTGAGCCAGACTATTAGTATCAGTATTAGGGACATTGTAAGAGAGCTAGGAATAAATTATTCTTTGGTAAATAGAATACTGAAAGAACATAAAATGCATCCTTATCATGCTGTTTCACATCAAGAATTAAAAGATACAGATAATCGTCGACTAGACCATTGCAACTGGTTAAAAGGTATGTTAAATGATAACCCAAATTTCCTATCTAGAATGTTATGGACGGAGGGGGCAACATTTTCAAGCTCTGGTAAAGTCAACTTACACCACAGCCACTACTGGTTAGAAGCCAACCCATGTTGACCAAGGGAAGTCAATTACCAAACTCGCTGGAGCGTAAAGTGTAATGTGGTATTTTAAAGTCAAAAGATTATCAGTCCTTTTTTTAAGGAGAATTTTCGAGAGAGAGAGAGAGAGGTATTTAGAATTTTTAAATAAATGTTCTACCCATTCTCCTAGAAGATGTTCCCATTCAAAACAGACTAGACATGTGGTCTCAACAAGGCGGTTGCCCAGCACATTTGGCCGGAGCTGTTTGAAATTATTTAGAAGTGACGTTTTCAAATAAGTAGATTGGAATAGGTAGTATTTTTCCATGGCCAGCAAGGTCACCTGACCTTACAGTTTCAGATTTTTAGTTACTTGTGGGGAAGAAGTAAAGATATAGTTTCTAAAATACGCCAAACCACACGTAAGGATATGAAAGAAAAGGTTCGGAAAGCAGTAAGAAATATTTCTGTTGGTGAAATTAGGGCCAGTGTAAATTCTGCTATAGAAAGGCTGAATTTATGCATAGCAAATGATGGGAAACATTTTGATTATATAAAATAACTCGGTAATAGGTGCTTTTATAAATTTTATTCTTTTTTAAATTTCTGCTATGAGTAATAATATCATGATTTATGTTAATAAATATTGCTAAATAAAAATTCCTCGCGGTAATGGTCCTAATCCATAAGTAGAGAAAGAATATTTATTATTTACATACTTTAAAGGTATCTTTGGATAGAAAAAAAATATTGATGTCTAGTTGTCAACAGTTTGTTGCTAATTTGGTATTTTTATAAGGTGTGGTCAAACTCACATGTTTCCATTTCATATTTTCGAGAAAAAACACGATTGATAAAAAAATAAAGCGCCCTCTAGCATTTACTATACTTATTATAATGGTTCGAATTTTTAAATATCCTATTGCAAGAAGAATCCTCTTTGGAAGAAAACCAAGTTCGAGCAATTCGGTGAAGAAACCCCGGAAAGCGTTTTTTCAAAACAAGATTTCCACTTTCCCAGACCTGTTATTTGCCAAGATAGAATAATATTGTTCCCACAAAAAATATTCAGATTTTTCCGAAGATTCTTATTTTTATATTTTGAGTAAACTTTACTTAAAAACTTTTTGCAAAAAAAAAACGTTTTATTTTAATTTTTGGTTTTCAGTTACGCTCTCTGGCAGTCGACATACAACCTCCTTCCACAAAAACCAGCATGCGTACCAGCGAGGGAAATCGACGGAAACGACGCTCTGTGCTGTGACGTGAACGGTGGAAAGGTCCCTACACTACGAAGAGAGCAGATTAACTGTGTTTTTTATGTTGAGGGTGCCTTTGAAAGAGCAAGGACCGAGACGGTCTGTGCTGCCTTACAGGACAGGGGATCGTCTAGATTCCTTATAAGTTGAGTGGCGAGCATGCTGAAAGACAGGAGAGTTTCACTGACCTTGTGAGTCCGGAGGCTTGACGTTGGAGTGACCGGCGGCTGTCCCCGCGGCAGCTGCCTTTTCCCTCATCTATGATGTCTGGTCATGGACGACCTCTCTCCGAGAATGGCTTCTTTTCCCAGGCATATGCTGAGGATGGGCTGGCCTTCCTCAGCCACATCTGTGCATGCATGCAAACAGTCTGCAGTATAATTGAAAGGTAATGTGGTGATCTGGAATTCTCCATAAGTATTGGACTCTAAGCGAACCTGGAATGGTCACGTTGAAAAAATACTGCGTAAGGCAGTCATGACCCTGGCCGTCACTAGGCGGCTATATGGGAAAACGTGGGGATTAAGACTAGTATGGCCCACTTTCTGTGCACAAGGGTGGTCAGACCATCGTTAACATACGCGGCACTGGTGTGGTGGCCTAAGGTGACACAATCCAGTGCGAAGCAAAAACTAGGCAAGGTCCAAAGGAGGGCTTGCCTAGGCATCACAGGGGCCATGATTTCAACCCCAACAGCGGACATGGAGGTTTTGCTGGATCTGTCTCCCCTAGACTTAGTTATCATGAGGGAGGCCAGGCTAGGACTATACAGACTAGCCTACAATGGTAGACTGAAGATCAACCCAGGCTTCAGCAGCCACTGAAAAATTCAGGAGATCGAGAAGGAGTCCATGCTTGAAATTAGGTCAGACTTCGCGAGCCCGGGAATCTGCAGGGAAAACAACTTTACAGTGGACATCACCGACCGCGAGGCATGGCGGAAGGAGACGCCAGGCATACCACGAGACGGCCTCGTCTGGCTCACGAACGGATCCGGCGGGGAGCGTGGGACGGGGGCAGGTAATTATTCGGAAGGACCGAGTGGAACTGTCATAGTATTTCCCTCGGAGCCCATGCAAAGGTCTTTTAGGCCGAAATGTACGCCATCCTGCACTGTGTGCGGGAGAAAAAGAGGAGGCGCTACACCGACAAATGGATCCTCATAGCCACAGACAGCCAGGTAGCCCTTAAGGTCCTCAGTAGCCCAACGGTAAATTTCTGGCAGGTGAGTGACTGCCGAGACGAGACGAGACGGGCGACCTGGCTGGGCAAAATTAGGTCACCCGCATCTGGGTGCCGGGTCACTCGGGGGTCAAAGGCAATGAAGAAGCTGACAGTCTCGCGAAGAGAGGGTCAGCAGAACCATTTATGGGACCAGAACCGGTTCTGGGCGTGACAAAGAGCACGGCCAGGGGAGCCATTAAATCTTGGGTCAAAAACAAACAAAAGGTGTACTGGGCAGACTGTCCAGGGCTCAGACATGGGAAGTCAGTAATTGACGAACCCAGTTCAAAGAGAGCTGTGGAGCTGCTAAATCTTAGCAGAGGACAGCTCAGAAAGATAACAGGTCTCTTGACGGGACACATGGCCGTCAAGAAACACCTGCATAAAATGGGGCGGTTCGAGGGGAACCTCGCATGTAAACTCTGCGGCGAGGGGGAGGAATCAACCCAGTGCATCTTGTTCGAGTGTAAAGCTCTGAACCGCAAAAGACAACTGATCTACAGTCAGTCTAGACCGGAGACAGAGCAATATAAGACTTCACGCTACCAATCACTGTGCAGACTAGTTCACGGCACAGTGATTTTGTAATGTTGTGGAGTAAAAAGACTAAGGGCATGCACAGTAAGCCAAAGGCTGCGGGGCTTTCGGGGCAGCGAAGTCGCGAATGAGCCCTTAGTGGAAAAAAGCCCAGCAAAGACAGAAATTGTCCTGTTAACCAAGAGTAATCTGGTGGGATTCAGGGCGCTGGTGATGTTTGGAAGACCTTTAGCTTTAGTGCGGAAGTCCAATATCTGGGGGTTGTTCTGCGCTCCAAATTATCATGAGGGTCGCAAATAGAACGAGGAATGAGGAAGGGAGTAGCGACCATCTGGCAGTTGCGCCGTGTGTTATAGTGAGTACCTGGGGACTTAATCCTTGGATCCTTTATTGGATTTATGCTGAGATCGTCAGGCCAAGAATCCATTATGGGGCAGTGGTCTGGGGGTGTGGTGTTAACCAAACTGCTACCCGCAAGCTGGCCGAACTTCAAAGGTTGGCAAGTCTGAGTATCACCGGCGCTATGAAGACACACTAAGCTGCGCTAGAAGTCTTTCTGATGCTGCCACCGCTTCCCATCCTTATGAGGAGGGAGGCTATGGCGTCGCATCTCAGAATGCGAGACTCTGGAAACTGGTGCGGTGAGGGAGCAATAACATTACATGCAAAAGTTTCCAAGTATGGGGAAAAGGAAATTCTTATTTCCAGCATCAAGGTACGAATTGCAGAGGATTATTTTATGCTGACTAGGACATATAGCCTCGGATCCCCAGTAGGGATCAGTGGAGGGAAAATGAGGTTTCATTCCAGCCCGCAAGCCTGCCACGCACTTGCTGCACATAAAGTCTTTTCAACCCTTATTTACTATTACTGTATCCATACTTTCTGAAAATGAAATAAACATAAACAATACAAACAATTTAATAATTTACACTGTACATCAGATTACCTATATATGTAATATAAACTGCTTTGTGATATTATGTAGTTTTATTTACTTCAAATGTTCCATAAAGAGTAAAAACTAAGAGCAAAGAAAACTATAAGTACCTCGGTACCCTAGGTTTTATACTTATATTAGTTTGAGGTAGACATATTTCTTCTTGAAATAATTTTGTTTCACTTTGATAGTACAGTACCTACATGCATTGATTAAGAACCTGAATCTGATGTACACGACACTTTTTTATTTGTTTTATTGGATGTTAGAATCGTAATATACTACAGTCACAGTCGACGGCCAAAGAGATTTGCTAAAGTTATGTTAAAATTAAAAGTTGGGTTATTATTTACCTACAATTTGTATTAACTTTAGAATAAAGGTAGTTGTTTTATATTCTGAGATGCTATTAGCGGAGTAGATTTCAAGGCTATGCGCAGAACGTACACGTTCCTCTCATGACTCCTGTCAGTTAACAACTGACAAATAGTGGTGTTGTCAGGTTAAACTAGAGAGATGGAGATGGCTTTTAAATACCATAAAAATAGGAAGCTTAATATTTATACATAATAAAACGTAGTTCTAGATTACTTTTAAACAAATTGAATCACTTTCGTTAAAAAATGTATTTATTTACATTTTTATAACATCTACAGATTTAGATAAGAGTTGTTGTAAATAGCAACCCCGCCGATTGTTTATTGTGATATATTTTCGTAACCTGTCCGTTTAAAACTTAAGTTGGAGATTTTGTTTGCAATGGCATCGGAATCCTGATTTATCTGTATGACCTTGTCTAACATTAATGGCATCCATTTAGAGGTAATTTCAGATCATATCGTAGTTTATTGATTTTTTATTTAGTTATAACTCAAGATCTACTGAACCAATTGAGTTCAAAATTCGTAGATAGGACCACTTGTAAAATGTGTACGTCGTTGTCAAGTTTTAGTTTAATATATCTAGCAATTAAAAAGATATTGCGTTTTTAATCAGTTTTTTGCAATTTTTTTCTAAAATTATTTGAGTGCCAAAAATGTCTAACGAACTCAACCAAGATACTAACAAAATAAAGGCAATTGCTAAATTTGGTTTCTATTGGTGAAGTATTTTTTGAGTTATCGGTTGGAACTGACCTTGGTATTGGGTTCTAGGGGCCCTAATTCACGCTCCTTTGAAAAATTTTTCCAAAAGTCTCACCATCTCATTTCGTAATGAATATTCACTAAAAAAATAAAAGATATCTTAAAAGATATGTACACTTGGAGAAACCCAAATCACCACAACACACCTTTTTATCCTAAATTACCCATTATAAAATGTTTGGTCACATTCAGACACATAATTTAAAATTACGGATGCGCATGGAGCAATGAGTTCTGAATTTCTTAACAAAAAGTTCGTTTTGAAGGTTAATTTCCCTGGAAGCATAATTTCGAAATACTAAATTATGAAATTGAAAATATCTCCCAAAAGATAAAATAGAGCCATTTTCAAGAAGTATACCTTTTTTGTTAAAAAAAGGTCCATATTTCGTGTTTTACTGCTAAAAGATATATACGAGGTCTGAGAAACAAGTGAATGCATATTTAATGCATAACATTGCCCGTAGAGGGCGCCCCGTACGTGACAACCTGAAACTATTTTTATATTATTTATCCAAACCTGAAAACATGTCTGACTAAAGCCTTCGGAATTATTAAGGAAAAATCATTTTTATTTGTCACTTTACACCCTGTATATCTTTTTTATGCGACTGGGGATATAGGTATGTTAGATGAAATCAACTTATTTTCATCAAGGAAGTCTATGGTATTATTTGTACCCCTGCATTTAAGTACACGCTGTATACCTTCAAAATAAAATTACTCTCAGCTAGTAAGATTGCGCTTAGTGCATTTTTAAATATTTTAAGGCCCTTATTTGACTCAGCCGTTTTTATTATTGTCAAAGATTGGAGTACTTTCTGGAAAAAAAATATTTTTGAAAAACCTTGCCCAATCCAGCTGGTTATTGATGTTTTAAACTTGTCAGGTATTTTCCATTCGATAATCTCTGTATACCTTCAAAATAAAATTACTCCTAGCTAGTAAGATTGCGCTTAGTGCATTTTTAAATATTTTGAGGCCCTTATTTGACTCAGCCGTTTTTATTATTGTCAAAGATACGAGTACTTTCTGGAAAAAAAATATTTTTGAAAAACCTTGCCCAATCCAGCTGGTTATTGATGTTTTAAACTTGTTAGGTATTTTCCATTCGATAATCTTGTGTATGAGTTTTTTTCTTTCAAAGCCATTCTGTATCCCAGGCGATATCTAAATTAAGGCTTCACTATATACCAAAACAGAATATCCTAAATGAGATTTTTATTTATTATGATTTAAAATATTTTTGTTTTCAAATTATTACGATAAAATTTGGTACAAATGGTACTATTACAGGTTTGTGTAAAAATTCCCTACCATTACGCACGTACTGCGTTTAAGTTTTGTAAATTTATGTCAACATTAAATATGCAACACCAGCTTTCTAAAAAAATGTATAAGTGAAAACAATCAAGAGCTATTATTCACGTCACTTAATCGCTGATGAAGGAGTCCACTGTCTGTAAAGAGTAGAAGATTCATTTGAGCGAACAATCCTACAAAATTTATCCCAAGGGAAATCAAAACCTCAAAAATTTTCCAGTAACAGTGCAGAACGCCATTCTCTATTTCGGAAGTAATAAAAGTCTCCGCTTCCTGTTCCACTGGCCATTTGCATTTCAACGGCACGTCCTTTTAGAATTACGCATAAAGTTACAGAATATTTAGCGAAACCTGTGAAAATACGCATTGAATAATTGTGTTCTTAAATTATTGGCTTTGGGGTTCGTTGATATTTTTTGCTTAGAATCAAATATTTTCTTAAAGTCACCTAGCTTTATAGAATTATAATCTTAGCGAATTGGTCTACGGTGTTTTAAATATTTCATCATTGTAGCAGTTGTATGCATCCTTACTCGATGTGAAAACCTTTATTGTTTATCGCCGTTACGTTTATTTTAAAAATTACTTGCTGCTACTACGCAAAGAGATTATGCCAAAAATGTACTTATTTTCGTCACAGAATCTAAGTAACAAATGGACGATGTGGCTCCAACCATTATGTCGCCTTTTTTAAACAATTAACTAGTCCAACCACCACAATAGTCCTACCATTTAGACATTTCACCGTTTTTGCTATTGTTTTCTTTTGTGTATTTTCATGTTAGTGAATTTTCATTAAGAAAATTCACTAATAGAGAGGAATCGATGGTGAGACTTTTGGAAAATTTATTCAAATGAGCGCGAATTAGGGCTTCTGGAATCCAAATTCAAGGTCAGTTAAAAAGTATATATGTATGTACAGGGTGTTCAAATAAGGACGCGGACCGGCTGTATCTCGAAAACCATCACAGCTGCAGCTTTCGGAAAAAAATTAGCGTAAGTAAAGTGGCCATGAGAAAATGTTGGAAATTATTTTCAGCTTTCTATATCTGCCGCTAGGTGGCGAAAATGCCATGACTTACCTAAAATCTTTAATTTCTCGAGAATCTTGACGCATAACATAAGCTGGTTTTAGGTAATTTGTAATCAACGTTCACTTATCTACAACCTCTGTTAAAAAAAAAATTCCTTATGGACCAGTGGCGGAGGTAGGGGGCGAGAATTTTTTTTACAAACAAATGCCTATAACTTGGTAACCAGTAGACATAATTTTAAGAATTTTGGCTTGTTAGAAAGAGCTTTCATAAGAAATTCCAGGTATTAGTATTTTAAATCTACAATCACACATGCACAAAATACAAAGGGCGCTAGAGTAGAGGAGTCTAGTTTTATTAAATTTTACGAAAATTTTCAAATGGCAGCATAGTATTATTAACTATCAAAAAGGGAATGAAGTTAGAAAGAACTCAGTGAAAACCCAAAACGAATATATTTTTCCGTTTCAGAGAAAACTCGAATTTTATGTATTTTGGTGCTTATTATGCCATTTCTCAAAATTGGATATGAATATAGCAAAATCTCTATAGAATATTTGTTTTCAGGCATCGTTATACAAATTAACATAGTTACCAATAACAATTAATCACTTTAATATGAAATAAATTTATTACCTTATCAAAAAACTCAGATACAAGAGCCAAGAATCGATTTTAAGATTTTATTCGTAAATTAAGTGATTATATTATGAAACCGAAACTATATGAATGTAAAAACCTAAAATTTAATTAACATTTTATTATTTACAAATGTTCAAACTGCTGTCCTTTTTTATGTATACATTTAACCAATCTCTGACGAGTAGAGGCAATTTGAAAATAAACTGTGTATGGTTAATGCGTGAACACAGAACACTCCCTTGTTATCTCGTCAGTGATTGTGATTGGACTAAATCGCGTAAGTGCGACTCGCGCATACCGGCACACAGAACCACAGAGCAGGTTCATCTATGCTCAGAACATAATGTGCCATGTACCGGCATCAGAATTTTGAATGTTTTACATCTGTACACCCTACGCACTAAAACAATACGATATATATTATTTGATTATATCCTAGAAGGTGTCTACTTTAAATTAGAATATCATGTCTGCCAAGTGGACACGGACACGGAATGAACTTAAACTTCATTACAATCATTATAAAAATTAACGTACTTACCAATAGCATTTATGTAATCACTTTAAAATGAAATAAATTTATTACTTTATTATAAAATTACGATACAGAAGTAATGTAGAAGTCATGAAAAAATTAATTTATATTATGAAAATAAAACACTTTTCATTAGGCGTTTAGAGAAAATGCTCAGTATTTATTTTGAAAATTCATTCCATACATAATATCTTTATCATAATATAGTAATAAATACAACCAATGTCTAAAATCATTTAAACACTTGTTAATGCCCATGTGAAATTCATATGCAGTTTTGTACTTCAATCAATGTAGTCCATGTGTTGTCAACGAAGGTAAGGAAATTGAAACAATTTGTTTTATAAACGTCAAAATCCTATGTTAAATTTATTACTGATCTTAATAATTATTTGTAGTGTTTCTGTGTGTTTTCTATCAATAGTTGGTGTTTTACGTTTTCAGGATGTCTTATTCTAACGAGGAAGCATTTGATATGCTTGAAATTTATTTTATATTTTTTTGGAATCCTGTTGTCGCATCACGAGAATATGCTTTAAGGTGTCCGCAAAGAAGACATTACTCAAGAGAGGTGTTTATTCGCATTGCAAGGTATATGCAGGAAACTGGATCTGTAAGACGCACCAGAAGACAAGTCAGAGATCGTAGGATTAAAAATGAAGAAAACATTACTAATGTGATTGCTCTTGTTACTGCTAATCCACATATTAGTGTACGACAAATTTCTAGAAACTAAGGTGTGACCGTAGGTCTGTATACAATGTTTAAAAGACCATAATATGCACCCATATCACATAGCATTGCATCAGGCGCTAAATGAAACTGATTGTGACCACAGACTAAATTACTGCCATTGTATGCTGAGTATGCTAGAAGAAACACCACGATTTCTATCACAAATGGTATGGACAGATGAAGCAACATTTTCAAATTGTGGGAAAGTAAATCTCCATAATATGCACTATTGGTCGGACAGTAATCCCCATTGAATGAGAGAATTATATCGGCAAAATCGATGGACTTTAAACGTATGGTGTAGTATAGCTAAAGGAAAAATTGTTGGACATATTTCTTTGACGGACCACTTAACGGAGATCTGTATTTAATTTTTTTAACTCAAAGCATAAAAATGTTATTGGAAAACATTTCTCTAGAAACAAGATTAATAATGTTGTTGCAACACGACGGGTGTCCAGCACACTTCGAGAAAAGTGTACGCGAATATCTTAATGTTCAATTTCCAAATCGGCGGATAGGAAGAGGAAGCTTATTTCCATGGCCACCCAGATTACCTGATTTGACTTGCTTAGATTTTTATTTATGGGGGAGAGTGAAATATTTGGTATATCAAACTCGACAAACAACTAAAGAAAATATGATGGAAAGGATATAAGTTGCTGTTAATAGCATATCTACGGCTGAAGTTCAAACAGCGGTAGCCTCTACTCGTCAGAGATTGGTTAAATGTATACATAAAAAAGGACAGCACTTTGAACAATTGTAAATAATAAAATGTTAAATAAATTTTAGGTTTTTACATTCATATAGTTTCGGTTTCATAATATAATCACTTAATTTACGAATAAAACCTTAAAATCGATTCTTGGCTCTTGTATCTTAGTTTTATGATAAGGTAATAAATTTATTTTATATTAAAGTGATTAATTGTTATTGGTAACTATGTTAATTTGTATAACGATGCCTGAAAACAAATATTCTATAGAGATTTTGCTATATTCATATCCAATTTTGAGAAATGGCATAATAAGCACCAAAATACATAAAATTCGAGTTTTCTCTGAAACGGAAAAACATATTCGTTTTGGGTTTTCACTGAGTTCTTTCTAACTTCATTCACTTTTTGATAGTTATATTATAATACTATGCTGCCATTTGAAAATTTTCGTAAAATTTAATAAAACTAGACTCCTCTACTCTAGCGCCCTCTGTATTTTGTGCATGTGTGACTGTAGATTTAAAATACTAATACCTGGAATTTCTTATGAAAGCTCTTTCTAACAAGCCAAAATTCTTAAAATTATGTCTACTGGTTATCAAGTTATAGGCATTTGTTTGTAAAAAAAAATTCTCGCCCCCTACCTCCGCCACTGGTCCATAAGGAAATTTTTTTTAAACAGAGGTTGTAGATAAGTGAACGTTGATTACAAATTACCTAAAACCAGCTTATGTTATGCGTCAAGATTCTCGAGAAATTAAAGATTTTAGGTAAGCCATGGCATTTTCGCCACCTAGCGGCAGATTTAGAAAGCTGAAAATAATTTCCAACATTTTCTCATGGCCACTTTACTTATGCTGTTTTTTTCCGAAAGCTGCAGCTGTGATGGTTTTCGAGATACAGCCGGTCCGTGTCCTTATTTAAACACCCTGTATATGTATATATATATATATATATATATATATATATATATATATATATATATATATATATATATATATGTATGTATGTATGTATCTATGTATCCAACCGATAACTCAAAAAATACTTCAAGCTTAATCTACTTATTATCACATACCTTTGTATTTTCTCAATTTGGTCAGCTTCTCCTTTTAAATCTCTAGTGCTAGGTTCAATGTTCACTTATTTCTTTTATAAGAAATAATGCCCGTAAAATCACTTATATCTCTAATCCGCAACTGAATAAATACCGTTAATATATCTGACCTTAATAAAGTAACTAGCTGTTTTCAAATTTTAAAATTTCCCCATTAAGAATTTGTTTGTTAGTTCTTTTTCCCACAAACAGAATTTCATTAAAGTATCCTTAAACTAAATTACAAATTTCTAAGAACATGAATTAGTATAGTAAAGCTATTGGATTCTTTGAATTTCTGTGCCTTATCTTATTGTACAAACAATATTTTTTACTGTATCTAATCACAAAATATTTTCACACAAACATCGCAATAAATCTTGTAAAGTTTAGAAAGTTAATACACCATACTTTGCGACATCTGTGGTTGTTGTTACTCTTGAATACTTATTACCATCTGCATAATTTTACTCGAGATTATCATAAACATTTTATCTATTTGGGCACGCTTATCAAACAATTATAATTGTTTTTGCTTTAATTTTACAAATATCATGCCCATCTATTTTGGAGCTAATTGTTTGTACCTTTATCTGCTATTACTGACTCAAAGTCTTTTTTTCGAAAGTGTCTGCCCGTTTAGTGAATTTTCTTTAAAAAAATTCACTAATGAGCGCTATTTCGGACCCCTGGAACCCAAATCCGAGGTCGGTTTCAGACTTTATATGTATATATATATATATATATATATATATATATATATATATATATATATATTTATGTGTCACACCTATAACTAAAAAATAATGGACCGATTTTGATAAAACTTGGTGAGCACCTTCATTTCGCAAGTGGCTTGAATAAGTTCGTTAGCTAAGAAAATCCGCCAAGGTTTTCCCGGAAAAAATTGAAACAAATGTATATCTCCGGAATTAACAAAATAAGGGCAACCAAATTTCATACGCGCGTTTACATCATTATATAAAAGTTACGTACCACAATTTAGCTCTGTAGGTTAAAGGACAAAAAAGTTACAGGCATTTAAAGAACAATTGGGGTTTACTCAAAACGTCAAAGTCGCCATTTTAAACGTCAAAATTGGTAATATTTAGGCAATGAACCTGAAACTAATATGAGCTATGGAAGGAAAATGTCTCAAGAAGAATGTTTTACATAGCCCGAAGTCTTTGTCCTTCATTTTACTAAAATATTCCCAGAAAATTCATTTCAAATAGACCCTTTCTCTGATGATTTGGCAGTAGTGTTGGCTATAGAGTTTATAGGTTAATGGTATATCATTTTCGTCGAATTTTCGTAAAAAATCTTTAAAGTTCAATATATCCGTTATTATGCACGATACGAAAAAAAAATGTATACATTAATTATAGGGTGACTTGAGCTACATCTTAATAAAAATAATTCTAGAATTACAGGCTGGCCCATAAGTCGTTGGTGATTCAAGTTTTCTTTTTTAGTGAATTTTCTTTAAAAAAAATCCACTAATGGGGAGATCCGTGTTTATATATATATAGATATATATATATATATATATATATATATATATATATATATATATATATATATATATATATATATATATATATATATATATATATATATATATCGTACCGACAACTCAAAAAATAATGGACCGATCTTGATCAAATTTGGTGAGTACCTACCCTTTGCAAGTGGCTTGGATAAGTATGTTGGCCAGGAAAATCGGACCAGGTTTTCGTAGAAAATTTTGTGTTTTCTTTATAAAAAAAATTATATCTCCGAAAATAACAAAGTGAGGGTAACCAAATTTGGTACGCGTATTTGTATTATAAAGAGTGAACCATGTACCAAAATTTAGGTCTCTAAGTTTAAGGACAAAAAGTTACGTGCAGCTAAAGGAACAAATTCCGGAGTTTTCCTCAAAACGTCAAACTCGCAATTTAAAACGTCAGAATTGGCAATGTTTAGGCAAAGAACGTGAAACAAAGACGGATTGTAAAAAGAAAATGTTGCAAGAAGAGTGTTCTGCGAACCCTTAAGTTTCAGATTCAACCGTCATTGACCTTCATTTTACTAAAATGTTTACAGAAAATTCATTTCAAATAGGCCCTTTCTCTGACGTTTTGGCTGTCGGTTTAGTTGATGCTTTCGCTGTAGGTTTAGTGAAGTTTATGGTTTAACGGTCTATAATTTTTAGCTAATTTTCGTAAAACAAATTCGTTACTGCATTATAGCATTTTTTATCGAAATATGATGCACGTTTGTAAGAAATAAATCTGGACGCAGTAAGTACGTTTTGGTACTGAATTTTCATTAAATCCTTCAAATTTCAATAACTCAATTTGCTATTAACGTAAGTTTTGTTGTTTATGAAACCAACATTTAACTTTATTTTCAGAAAATTTTTGTATAAACGCGGCAAGGGCGTTTTGCTAGCGAATTTTAATTAAATGTTTCAAATTTCAATAACTCAATTTGCCATTAACCTAAGGTCCATTGGCTAGGAGACCAGTTTTCTCAGAAACATTTATTTTCGGAACATTTATGTACATTTTCAAATAATTATTTTGATAAAATATGGTACATTGTTCCTACTATATAGGTTATACCGATAACCAAATTGACACCTGCTCGCATTAGAGCGATATATTTGTAATTAAAAACATTTTTATGAAAATTCACTTCCATAACCCACTGGCTGCGTCTAGAGTTTTTTATATTTGAGATCATCACAATTCTCTCCAATAATCTACATGGCGATCTGTTTTCATCCCAATTGTACTTTCTTTGCCCTGTTTGACTAACGTTTTTCTGACATTTATCACGTTTCTTTCAGATGCCATCATTATAATTTGAAATTATTTTCCTGAATTTACTAGTAAATGATAAATAACAATAATCTAGCTTATTACATGTAAATCTCATAATGGAAACATTTAACTATATTTTATGCCGAATCTTTTCATATCAGCTTCCCTCGATATAAATTATGGAATGGCGTTTAATTGTTTTAAAATTTGGTGCCACCTGATTTTGCTATTAAGTTATTGCTGAATTTCTTTAATTGCTTTATAATAGACTTTTTCTTACTATAAATTCAGGAATATTTTCGGATTATTAAATTTGCTACTCGTCTATCGGTATTTACAATATCATATATTATTACCGGCTTTACTGGGTAATAAAGTGTGGCTCTTACCAGTGGATTTTATTATCTGTCAAACTATTATCTACATTATTAGCTTTTTTTCTCCCTTAGGTCTAGTCGGCGTCTTTGCCGCCCCGAAAACACCGCAGCCTCTGGCTTATTTTGCATGCACTTTGTCTTTTCTACTCCACTCATTCCAAAATCGCTGCACAGCAATTAGTAGGATGAAGTTGCTCTGTCTCCGATCTAGGCTGTCCGTGGATCAGTTGTCTTTTGCGGTCCAGAATTATACACTCGCACAAGATGTGCTGAGCCCATTCCTTCACCTCGCCGTAGAGTCTGCATGCCAGGTCCCCCTCGAACCGCCCCATTTTATGCAGATGTTTCTTGACAGCCATGTGTCCCTGTTATGTTCCTGAGCTGTCCTCTGCTAAGATTTAGCAGCTCTACAGCTCTCTTTGAACTGGGATCCCCAATTAGTGCCTTCCCATGCCTGAGCCCTGGACAATCTGCCCAGTATGCATTATGCTGGTCCCTGATCCAAGATTTTATTGTTCCACTAGCCCTACCTTTCGATACGCCCAGGACCGGTTCTGGTCCCACAAATGGTTCTGCTGATCCTCTTTTCACGAGACTGTCAGCTTCTTTATTGACCCCCGCGTAACCCGTCACCCAGATGAGGGTGACCTCATTGCGCCCAGCCAGGTCGCTCGTCTCGTCTTGTCATTCACTAACCAGTCTAGAATTTACCCGTGAGCTACTTAGAGCCTTAAGGGCTGCCTGGCTGTCTTTGACTATGCGGATCCGCTTTTAGTCTAGCCGCTTCTCTTATTCTCTCACACGCAGTGCAAGATTGCGTACATTTCGGCCTGGAAGGCCGTTGCGTGAGCCCCGGGGAGAATACTGTGACTTACCCTCGGTCCTTCCAAATAAATGCCTGCCGCGTCTCACGCTCCCCGCTGGATCCGTCCGTGAACCAGACGAGCGCGTCCCGTGGTAGGCCCGGCCTCTCCCCCCGCCATGCCTCGCGGTCGTGGATTACCACTGTAAAGTTATTTTCCCTACAGTTTCGCGAAGTCTGATCTCATTTCAAGCATGGACTCCTTCACGATATCCTGAGGGTGAGAGTTCTGTGGTCCTCCTACTTCCTCCCCCTCGTAAATGGTATGACGGTGGCTTTCTCGGGACTCACCCTGAGCGCTTGCCTAACCATTCACCTTTCCACCACTTTCACCCTCGTGGATTTTTATTAAATAGGTTAACAACTTGTGTCTGTGTTCTACACATATCACCATACCCAATCATCATTAATATTTCTGTTCGCAGAGTTTCAGTTAAGTATCGCATTATTATACCAAAAATTAATTGAAATGATCGGAACAAAATTACGACTAATTTATTAGGAGACCGTCCATTCAACACAATACACCACAACATAAACCAGAACTGTTACATTTCACCTTTCACACTGCAAAAATTGGAAGTTAATGAGACACGATTAATGATACCAAGCACGTTTTAGATAAATGACAAGATAATAAATTTAAGATAAGAGTCAGTGAATAATCCCAGAGCAGTTTATTTCGTTGTGTGCAAGTGAATGGAGAACATTTTGAACATTTATTATAAGAAAGGGACGTTTCTGTTAAGTTTATTTTCGAAATTTGAATTTCAGGGTGAACTGTCTAGTTTTAATATTCCGGTATTAAATTTCCACCCTGTATTGAAAACTGCAATATATGACCATACATATGGGGTATCTCCGCATTCAGAAAAATGTGATCCATTGTCATGAAAAAAATGTAGGATTGCTATTTAAAAAAAGAAATGGATAAAGTGGTCGGATTAAAATGGTGGGAGTTTAATTTTTTTAACTATGATTATAAGCTAACGTTCGACAAATTAAACTTTACGTGTCTCAGCGTTTTCCACAAAAACTATTTTTTGCTGAATAATGAATTTTATTCCATAAGTGTGTTTCACACCGTATATATATATATATATATATATATATATATATATATATATATATATATATATATATATATATATATATAATAAACTTTTACTTCGCCCAATCACGCCAAGTTAGGAAGCGACGCCCCTGTCTGCATAGACTTACCAAGAAGAGGTCATATTTTATATATGCCTGATGGTGAGTATAAAACCAAATAACAAGAGTCAATTAGAAAAGTTTTTAAGTTCCAGATTAACTTTTGGTTTATTGGCCACAAATTTAAAGTTGCTACTATATTGGGTGCTTCAAATAATACGCATAATATTTTATAAGTATCTACAAAATATAGGAGACAGAGGTATGAGAGAAAGAAAGAATGAGAAATATTTTATCCAACTAGTTTTGCCAAAAGAATAATTCACCGGATGCTTTATATCCTTCTTCGCCAACCTTAATAGAAAAATAATTTAGCTCTTATTTATTACAATTAATAAATCTAAAAGAAGTATCGCTTCTCCAACTTCCTTTTTCTTATCTTCTGCCATATTAATGGACAGTAATTCACCCGATTTTCTCATTTTCTACTTCCGGTTATCTGATAGCCAATCTGGCAACCCCCATAACAAACGTAAATAAAGTTAAAAGCAGTAACGTGTTTTACAGTAACTGCACTTGGGTAATTAGAAACAGTCTTATCAGGTTTTTCCAGCGTCGAATTATGTATGGGTCTGTTAAACAATTTTTTAGTGAATTTTTATTTTAAAAAATTCACTAATAGAGAGGTATCGATGGTGAGAGTCTTTGCAAAAATTTTGTCAAATGAGCGCGAACTAGGACCCCTAGAACCCATATCCGGGGCGAGTTTCAATTTTTATATGTTTATATATATATATATATATATATATATATATATATATATATATATATATATATATATATATATATATATATATATATATATATGTATGTATATATATATATATATATATATATATTATATATATATATATATATATATATATATTTATATATATGAATATATATATATATATATATATATATATATATATATATATATATATATATATAATATATATATATATATATATCCAACCGATAACTCAAAAAATAATTAACCGATTTCGATGAAACTCGCCAAGTGCCCTTCTTTTATTAATGACTTGGATGAGTTCGTTAGCCAGGAAAATCTGACAAGGTTTTCCGGAAAACATTTTGAGTTTTCTTTCGGAAAAAAATTTTTTCTCCGAAAATTACAAAGCTATTTTAATGAAATTTCGCGGATACGTTGCCTTCAAAAAGGCCTCACTACACACCAAAATTCAGCTTTTTAGGTTTATAAAAATTGAGTTTTTCAAATTTTGATTTTTCTTTGAAAAAAAATTTTTCTCCGAAATTACAAAGCTATTTTAATGACGTTTGGCATACATATTTCCTTTGGAAAGGCCTTACTATGTACCAAAATTCAATTTTGTAAGTTTATCGAAAATTGAGTTATCCAAGTTTGAAACATTTAATAAAAATTCACTACCATAACGCAACTTGCTGCGTCCTGAGCGTTTTAGTGAATTTTCTTAGAAAAATTCACTAATGAGGAGATCTCGACTTTTGAATTTTGAAAAAATTTCTTCAAATGAGCGCGATCTAGGACCCCTAGAACCCATATCCGGGGTCAGTTTCAATTTTTATATGTTTATATATATATATATATATATATATATATATATATATATATATATATATATATATATATATATATATATATATATTTATATATATATATATATATTTATATATATATATATATATATATAAATATATATATATATATATATATATATATATATATATATATATATATATATATATATATATATATATATATATATGTATCACACCGATAACTCAAAAAATAATGGGCCGATTTTGATAAAATTTGGCATGTACCTTTCTTTTGTAAATGGCTTGGATAAGTGCGTTAGTCAGGAAAATCGGACGAGGTTTTCCGGGAAAATTTTGAGTTTTCATTCGAAAAAAATTCTTATCTCAAAAAGTAATAAGCCGATTTAAATAAAATTTGGCATGTACCTTTCTTTTGTAAATGGGTTTGACAAGTTTGTTAGTCAGGAAAATCGGACAAGGTTTTCCGGGAAAATTTTGAGTTTTCATTCGAAAATAATTTTTATCTCAAAGAATAATAGGCCGATTTTGATAAAATTTGCTATGTACCTTCCTTTTATAAATGACTTTGACAAGTTCGTTAATCAAAAAAATCTGACGAAGTTTTCTAGGAAAATGTTGAGTTTTCATTTGAAAAAAAAATTTTATCTTAAAAAATAAAAAATCTATGATAACCAAATTTGGTAGGTAGGTTTACGATATAAAAAGTAAACTATACACCAAAATTTAGATTTCTAAAATATTTTGTGCCAGATCATTTCTATGAAAATTCACTACCATAACGCACTTGCTGCGTCCAGGCTTTTTCAATTTATTTTATTAAATAAAAAAGTTCGGGACGCAGTAAGTGCGTTATGGTAGCGAATTTGCTTCAATGCTTCAAATTTGAAAAACTCAATTTTCTATAAACCTAGAAAGTTGAATTTTGGTATGCGATAAGGTCTCTCCCAAGGCAACATATTCATCAAATTTTATCAAAATAGCTTTGTAATTTTCGGAGATAATTTTTTTTTATGAAGAAAACTAAAAATGTTCGGGTACTAATAGATATAAACATATAAAAATTGAAACTGACCCCGAAAGTGGGTTCTAGGAGTCCTAGTACGCGTTCTTTTGAACAAATTTTTGCAAAGTCTTACCATCGATACCTCTCTATTAGTAAATTTTTTAAAATAAAAATTCACTAAAATCTAACTTAACTTCTAAACGCGAAACAGTCTGGGGTAAACATAATAAAAAAATTTAATGAAAAGGCTTTTCTTTCAGACTTTAAGGGCAGTTCAAAATGTTTTGAATCCTGTCAATTTCCTGCAACAGGGTGGTCGATTTTAAGAACTGTTATACCGTGTGAGGTCAGCTCCACCTAAGGGGTGGCGGCAGGGGATACTGTGCATATAAACTAAAGACTCTAGGCACAAATCGCAAATGTATTTCATGTGAGGCAGTTCACAAAATGCTTTAGCTTTAGTCACATTAATATAGTAACTAGGTAGTAACAATTCAATTAGTATCTGAAGATGACTGGGATGTTGCCGAAACGCGTGGGGAATAATAAATTTTGCTGTCTGGGAGAAAAGTTTTTTATTTAATACGTCTAAAAAAATTTAACACTTTTTAATAAAAAATCTAGATATTTGAACTGCTGCTAAAAACATCGCCGAAAGGGTATATTTCAAATGAATTGACTTTAAATACTGTAGGCAAATAAAAAGCGACAGCTACTGGAACAGAAATTCAAGACCTTGCAAAGTACATTTGTAACATTCACTCTTCATGATCTGCATTCGTTTTAGAATCCTCGTTGAAAATTACCAAATTTGACGTTTTAGGAAAAAACACGATAAAATCTTTAACTATTTTTTTTCGGACTTCATCTTCTTCGATTGTATAAAATATTAATAGACTATCTAACACGTTCAAATATTTCCATATAGGGTATTATTGTATAAAACAATACACATATAGGTTAGTTGAAAAGTTGTATTGTGGAGTTTAATATAATGTAAGTACAGTAAGATTTAGAATTAGATCCCTATGTTTCTCCCCTTTGTTTTTTACCCGTCTTACCGTAGTCCGATTGCAGTCTATCTTGATATAAATGCCTTGAGGGACCCATAGGCATGAAGAATTGTCACCTAGTCGATCCCTATCTCAACTTTAAAAAAAAATATGAAAAAAATTATGGTAAAAAGATAAAGATAACAAGAAATTAAGAAAATAGAAATAAAGAAAAAGGACTAAATAAAATTGTGTAAATATAATATACCTAATACTATAATTTAGTAATTATAAGTAACTTTCTTTATGTGTAGAATCGTGTGTCGTTCTCTACGTAAGCTTGTGATAGGTTTGAAGTTACCAGCTACGGTTAAACTGCGCTAATGGCTTGCTGTCTCTGCCACAACAGAAAAAGCCTGGACACAGCAAGTGCGTTATGGTAGTGAATTTACATAGAAATGATCTGGCACAAAATATTTTATTATAACTTTTTTCCTTGTAACATAGAAATCTAAATTTTGCTATATAGTTTACTTTTTATATAGTAAACCTACCTACCAAATTCGATTATTATAGAATTTTTATTTTTGGAGAAAAAATTTTTTTCGAATCAAAACTCAAAATTTTTCTGGAAACCTCATCCGATTTACCTGACTAACAAACTTGTCCAAGCTATTTACAAAAGGAAAAGACGTGCCAAATTTTATAAAAATCGGCCTGTTATTTTTTGATTTATCGTATATATATATATATATATATATATATATATATATATATATATATATATATATATATATATATACAAACATATAAAAATTGAAACTGCCCCCGGATATGGGTTCTAGGGGTCCTAGTTCGCGCTCATTTGCAAAAAAATTTCAAATTCAAAAGACAGATCTCCCCATTAGTGAATTTTTTCTACGAAAATTCACTAAAAACAAACAACGCGAAAGATAAATCATATTTCTTGACAAAAAAAAGGAAATTATAAATTAGCATGTACGTTTCATTAATTGTGGTTGCCCTTACTTGGTGAAACCATTCCTTACTAAATATAAGCCTAGAGACTATTTCTTTGGCTTCACATATGTTCGTTTTCTCAAATCCCTAAGTTAAAATAAAAATAAAAAAGTTATAGTCATTTAAAGAAAAAAAATGGGTGCCACTGGTGATCAGAGGAAAGCACAAGAACAAAATAATTTGTGTGATTAACAAAATATTACATACAACGGGTAAGTTCTCTTGGCGCCAAAGTGGCAAGAAGTATCAGAAGAAAAACAAAAAAAAATATGGTTGCAAAAAAAAATGATGACGTCATCATTCAGAAATAGGTGACACCATAAATGTTATTTTTATGTCATAAATTGGCAATTGCAAAAATAAAAAATTCTGGACGCAGCAAGTTCGTTATTGTACTGAATTTTAATACAAATGTTTTAATAGCAAATATATGTGTTTTTTAAAGCAGGCATCAAATTGGATTACCAGTATAACCTATATAATAGAAACAATGTGCCATGTTTCATCAAAATAACTTTATTGTTTGAAGATGTACAAAAAATTCCGAAAGTAACCTTATAGGTTAATAGCAAATTGAGCTATTCAAATATGAAGCATTTAATGACAATTCGCTACCATAACGCACTTGCTGCGTCCTCAATTTATTTTCTTACAAACATGCATTATATTACGATGAAAAATGCAAAACTCCAATAACATAAGACAGTGTTCGATTAAAAAAAAAAGAAAATTTGTATCACCAACGACTTATGGGCTACTCTATGATTGTAGAAATATTTTTTTAAGATGTAGCTCAAGACACCCTATAAACTAATGTATACAACTTTTTTCGTATCTTGTATAATAACGGATATAGTGAGCTTTATTGATTTTTTATGAAAATACAAAATACAATTCATTGATTGTATACAAAATACAATACAAAAAATTTTATACCATTAAATGATAAACTCTATAGCTAAAATTACTGCCAAAGCAACAGAGAAAGGGTCTACTTGAAATGAATTTTCCAGAAAGATTTTAGTAAAATGAAGGAAAATGACGATTGAAGCTAAGACTTCAGGGTTTGTAAAACATTTTTCTCGAGACATTTTCTTTCCATAGGCTGTATTAGTTTCAGGTTCTTTGCCTAAATGTTGCCAATTTTGACGTTTTAACTCGTGACTGACGTTTTGAGGAAAACGCTAATTAGATTTTCTTTAAATGCCTATGTCTTTTTGTTTTTTAACTTACAGACCTAAATTTTGATACGTAATTTATATATAATGTCTTAAATCTGTGTACAAAATTTGGTTGCCCTTACTTTCTTATTTTGGAAGATATAAATTATTTTCGAAAGAAAACATCAAATTTTCCGGGAAAACCTAGGCCGATTTTCCTGGCTAACGAACCTATCTAAGCCACTTGCAAAACAAAGGTATTCACCAAATTTAATCAAAATTCGGCCCATCATTTTTTGAGTTATCGGTGATATATATGTATATATATTATATATATATATATATATATATATATTATATATATATATATAAGCAAGGGAAGCATTGCTTCCCTTAAAATAACGGCTACATACCTAAACCGCATTATTTAAAATCCCTTTTGTATTTTAAATATTACATTTCAAACTCTGAAACTAATTTAATTACTACAATTTTTATTTCGCAAGCTCACACATAATTATTTATTATGCATCATACTGTATTTGTATATACGCTACTAGCACGGACATCGTCCCAGTAAATGCGCCAGCGAACAGCACGAGTGGTTGCAATGACTTCGGTTAAATACACGTAGTCAGCAGGCAACTTTATAAGAAACCCTAGCTCGACGGATGTACGCGTATTTTTAGAACGTGTTGTACTAGGAAGACCCGGTGCACGTACAAAGTGAACATCTCTGATTATTTCGTAGATATAAGCAGTTGACTAAATTAAATACATTGGCATTTTATGATTATTAATATGGCTGCAAGTAGATCAGCTTTTAACAGCGGCGTCGGTGGGGGTGGGGATTTACAAACAAGTGGTAATAATAACTGTGATTGTATTGTGTGTTTTTTGATGACCAAAGGATTTTCAGCTTTACCGTTTGCTTAAAAACTTGCTATTATTAATAAAGGTAGGCCGAAACATGCTGGCCGAAACATGCTGTAAAAAACTTAAATCCAAGAATTAAAACATGTACTCGACATTTCAACGCGGAAAAAACTTATAAACAATATGAATGGTTAACGGGTTGTGAAAATAGGAATAAACTGTTCTGTTGGCCTGGTAGTCTATTTGTGACTGAAAAGGGGTGTGGAATAATCTACATAAAGTAGTAAAAAGACATGTTATGTCTAAAGCGTATTTACAGACCATTTTAAAATTAAGTGTCTTTGGAAAAACGCGAATTGAATACGCCGTTGTCAAACAGATAGAAATTAGTCATCGCCAACACAATTAACTGGTTGATAAAAACAGAAACATATTAAAATGACTTATTGATGTTGTGTGTTTTCTTGGTCAGCATGAATTGGACTTCCGGGGTCATGACGAAACAACTACATTTGCAAATAGAGGAAACTTTCAACACCTAGTTTCTTTAATAGCCGAATACGGCATTTATTTAAAAAATCACTTGAAACAATCTAACGTTGCGGGACATAAAATCGCATTCAGAATGACTTAGTTTCGGCTGCTGCCACTATTATTTTGAACAGAATTAAATCTGAAATTAAACAGACTCGTTTCGTTGCTATTGATCTAGATGAAACAACCGATGTAACTAATTTAAGTCAACTATATGTGGTAATACGTTACGTAAAAATGGATGGGAGTGTACAAGAAAGATTTTTAGGCTTAAAAAATGTGACAGAAGATCGTACCGCAAACGCTCTATATAAAATTGTGCTTAATATTCTGAAAGATATTGAGGAGGCTGATAATAAATTAACTGCCCAAAGCTACTATAGGGTTGCTGTTATGGCGGGACATTTAAAAGGTCTTCAAGCTAAAGTGCGGGAAACGTTCTCCAGTGCTCTTTTGTACATTGTTGTGCTCATAAATTAAAGTTAATTTTATCCCAATCTATATATCATATTAAAGAATGTAAAGTGTTTTTTGCTACCTTAAGTAGAATGAATTTGATAACTTCTGGGAAAAACAATTGAATTAGGAGAAGTGGAGCCACGATAATGTGGCAGACCTTCAAACTTCTTACCGCCGCCTTTTCTACGAAATCATAGATCAAATTCAGCAGCAAATTAACTGCAGATTTTATCATCTTAGTGACCTGAAATTTCTTGAATTGTGTAATTTTGGAGGATTTAAAGGGATACCTTTCCCAGAAGATTCATTCAAATCATTATTTCACCACCATGGACATTCTTTTGACAAAGCGTTATTACGATCATAACTTACAGTCATTTATGAAACCGATGTTATTGGCACAAAAATTTACGCGAGTCAACTTTTAATTTTCCTAAAACAATCAAAATTGGAAAATGCATATTACGAAGTGTTCAAATTATGTCAATTAGTATTAATAATTCCTGCTACTAGTGCATCTTTAGAACGAATTTTTTTTACATTGAAACGTATCAAGAGTTTTGTTAGGAATTCAACAGGACAGGAAAGACTTTTCCAAATTTCAATTTTGTCAGTTGAAAATAAACTCGTCCAGTAAATGTCCCAGAATCCACAGTTTTATGACATTATAAAAATTTGCCAAAAACGATAGAAGAATTGAGTTACACTACAAATAGGTAAGCTTCTGAGAATTGCTTCCCTTATTTGAAATGTCACCGCACGCCCCTGATATATATATATATATATATATATATATATATATATATATATATATATATATATATATATATATATATATATATATATATATATATATATATATATATATATATATATATATATATATATATATATATATATATATATAAATTGCAACTGACCTGACCCCGGATATGTGTTCTAGAGGGCCTAATTAGCACTCAATTGAAGAAATTTTTTCAAAATTCAAAAGTTGGGATCTCCTCATTGGTGAAGTTTTGTTTATAGAAAATTCACTAATTAACCTGTCCGAGGGTTTTTCTTGAAAAAATTGAATAACGCATTTATGAGTTATGTTCGAAGCTTTAAGCTTTATCATCACACTGTATATACATAATACACTAAAGGGGTTAAAGTGCATATTTTCTATGTCAGTTCTTAAAAAAGTTATAGCGCATTTCCTATTAACGGCGCCTCAGTGTATATGCGTTTAGGAAGTAATATTTTCTTTAGTACCTTGCTTGCAATTTGGACGGTGTACTCAACCGGTCGTTACATATTTTTAACTTATTACGTAAAACATTAATAATAAATATATCGTAAAATAATTTATAGACGTTTTGCCCTTCAAACCTGCACAATAGATAATAATTGTGCACAGACGATGAGAGTGTTAACATCTATAAAATGTAAAGTGACAAATTTGTTTTGTGTCTCCATCATGTTTTCGGAATTTAGGTTACTTTTCTTATAAGGTATGTAAATAATGATACTAAAACCATACAGGGTGTTTCAAGAAACATGTGCTATCCCTCTTGGTTAGATTACTCACGTAAAAACAAGACTTTTAGGGAATTTTCTTTTTTTTAATTCACCAGTGAGGAGACTGCGACTTTTGAATTTTGAAAAAAATTTCTTCAATAGAGCGCAAGCTAGGCACCCTGGAACCCACATCCGGAATCGGCTTCAATTTTTATATATATATATATATATATATATATATATATATATATATATATATATATATATATATATATATATATATATATATATATATATATATATATATATATATGGTGTGGCCCATTTTTTACGAGTCCCCCTGTAACAGCTCTATTTATAGTTAGCTTTTACCCGGATTTTCTTTAAAGTGTAGATCTTGATTAGCTGTATTTTTGGAGCAATAAGCGTCATATTTCTACAAAATCCAAGGCCTACTTCGTCCTTATTATCATTACCCTTATTAAGGATATTTTATAAGAAATCTGTTCACGCCACTGGATTTACCATCCTCCAAAACGGTCCTGTACTAAATTTTATAGAGAAATTTCGAGGGGATTAGTAGAAGGGACGAGAATATAATTCCTAAGAATTTTGAGGATTTTCTTTTTTTTTGCTGTTACGTTTCTATTATTTGTCAAAACTATCCATAAGAATATTTAGACCATGCTACTATCAGTCTAATCTTATTTCAATGTTTTTCATTGATAACTTGGCAGAATAAACTTATAAAAATGATGTATTATGCATTTTTAATTTGATTACAATATCGTTTATACACGGAATTTTTCGATGAAATTTAGTACAGGACCGTTTTAGTGGATGGTAAATCCAGTGGCGCAAACAGACTTCTTATCAAAAAAAAATCCCTAATAAGGATCCTTAAAATTTTACTCCTGAAAATTGACGAATTTTGTATAAATATGGCGTCTATTGCTCCAAACAGTTTTTCACGATATACACTTTAAAGAAAATCCGGGTAAAATCGCACTATAAGTAAAGATTCTACAGGGTGACTCGCAAACAAATGTATCGCACTACATATATATATATATATATATATATATATATATATATATATATATATATATATACATATATATATATATATATATATATATATATATATATATATACATATATATATATATATATATATATATATATATATATATATATATATATATATATATATATATATATATATATATATATATATATATTTCACCGATAACTCAAAAGCAAATGGGCCGATTTCGATCAAATTTGGCGAGTTTACGTTTTTCCCGGAAAATTTTGTGTTTTCCTTCGGAAAATGTTTTTATATCCGAAAATAACAAAGTTAGGGCATCCAAATTTGGTGCCCGCGTTTACACCATGAAAACTCAACTATTTATCAAAATCTAAGTAAATTAAAAGAAAAAAAGTTATGGGCATTTTAAGAAAAAAATGGGGTGCCACTGATGACCAGCAAAACGCCTAAAAGCAAAATATTCAGTGTAGATAAGAAAATCTATTGCACGTTACAGGTATATGTTAAGTTTCTTTGGCGCAGAAAGGTCAAGAAATACCAGAAAAATTACTTTGAAAGTTTTATATTTTTCCTCTTAAAACGTCATAGTCGCGATTTGAAACGTCAAAACTGGCAACCTTTAGGCAAAGAACCTGACATAAATACGGTGTTTTAGAGAAAATGTCGCAAGAAGTGTGTTTCACAAACCCTTAAATTTCAGATTCAACTGTCATTGTTCCTCATTTTACTAAAGTGTTTCCAGAAAATTCATTTCAAATACAACCTTTCTCTGATGTTTTGGCAGTAGTTTTAGTTATAGAGTTTATGGTTTAATACTCCATAATTTTTAGCGGATTTTCGTAGAAAAAATTAAAAGAACCCCTAGAACCCATATGCGGTGTAGGTTTTTATCTGTTTACATATATACAGGGTGGCGCAGTTCTACGGTAAAGCTCAATATTGCAGTCATTATACAAGATACTAGAAAAAATTGTATACGTAGTTGTATACGTTAATTATAGGGTGTCTTGAGCTATATTTTATAAAATTATTTTGACAATGACAGGGTGGCCTATAAGTCGTTGGTGGTACAAATTTTCTTTTTTTAAATCGAACTCCCCTTATATTATTGCATTTTTTAATTTTTCATCGAATTCCAATGCATGTTTGTAAAAGAATGATAGCGTTCATTGTCTTCAAGTTATTTCAATTGTTTCACATTTTTGGCTCATATCAAAAATTATGATACGGTGTCCCATGAAAATGACGCATTCAGAGAGGTTTCTTTTATATTATTCGTGAAAAAAATCGTGGTGCCCTATACATTTTTTTTGTGTTTCCATAGAAAACACTCTTTGTACAATTTTTGTTAAATTTTGATAATATATAATAAATTTAATGAATTGCAAAAAAATTCGAATTTCCGTGAAAAAAATTGCAAAATTCAATGAAAAACTTTTGTCGAATAGCTTTGTGTATGAATAATTATGTCTTGGTCGAAGGATAAACAGTTTGAAGAGGTTTGTTGGCCAGGCAAATCAGACCAGTTTTTTCGGGAACATGTTAAAATTTATTTTCGATAAAATTTTGTACTTTTTCAAACAAGAAAGCTATTTTGATGAAATATGTTACATTGTCTCTACTATATAGGTTATACTGGTAACCAAATTTGATGCCTGCTTTCATTAATAAGACATATTTGCTATTGAAAGCATTTTTATGAAAATTCACTACCATAACGCATTTGCTGCGACTTTTTTTTCATATCAACATAGATCCGATCTTGCCTAATTTCTTGGCTACTTGGTGTTAAAGAGATTTGTTTTGGTTTATTCCAAATTTCTCCAAAACGACTGTAGCAACCGAAATGAAATTTGAAGGGTGAAAGCTATTTCAACCAGTACATATTTTACTGCTAAAAATATGTGGACAGCTTCACTGGGGCCGTGCAATAATTTTCTAAAAAAAAGCTGTGCGTGATTGACTTGTTTTTTCTTTTGTTAGCACAGTTATCTAGCTCATTTAGTGCCTGTTACAAGTACCGCTTAATATTATGTTTATTTTGATCTCTTTAATGAGATAAATGCAATTATGCTGTGTTACGTAGTGTATTGATTTTTTTAAAATGTAAAGTCCTCAGTCTAAACTATTTACTCGCTAAAAGTACTTGAATGGAATTACAAGGGTTGAAAATGTCCACCTGCAGCTTTATTACAAACCCTGAATCGTCGGTACAAAGATCTTCTTACTCTGACACAAATACAAGGATTTTGCCGAACTCTTACAAATGCTAGTTCTATGGGTTCTAAAGGTTTTTCAAGTGTTTGTACTGGCGTCTTGTAAACAAGCTTCTTTATGTTCCCCCATCGATAAAAATCGAAAGGACTCAAAACAGGGGATCTAAGTGGGCCATTCTACTGGACCACCACAAACAATCCATCCACGACCGTATGTTGTTTCCGAAAGGTATTCTCTAACATCAACCACAAAATGCGCCGTAGCACCATTGCGTTGAATCCACATTATATTTCTCACTAGATTAGATTCGATTAGATTTTATTGTGAGTGGGCTATTCTCGACCCTCCACCGCGACCTTAGGTCTATTGTGGCTCACGTCTAATTATTTAGATTTCACTCATGAATTCCAGCTCCCTGAGGCAGTCGATGTTTTCTTGAGGTTGAAAGTTTGTTTGGCAGGTGTAATGCCATCTAAGTGATGTCGCTTGCCCGTTTCGAAGCTCAAAGAGAGATAACATATCTCCGAGTTCGTCTGGACCCGAGATCCGTCAGTGTTTGCCTCGAGGCGGTATCATGAAGTCCCGCTCTCGAACAGCATCTAATATCTAGTTGTAATCCACCCCTAGAGATCTCAGCTCCCCTCAGGCTTGTCTAAACCTGACACCTAACAGTGTTAGACTCAAGGCAACATCCCATCGAGTCCCGCTCCCGAGCATCACCCCAGCGAGGCCGTCCGTCCTTTTCGTAGCACACAGTGGGGGCCTCAAACTCCGGGTGTTTGCCACTCATCAGAGTTGTCAACCCCCTCCGGGTCATCTAGAGACACGACACCCGCCAGCACTCAACCCAAGGCGGCACCCATCCGGAACCCCGCTCCCGAGTAACAACCAACCGCGGGCAACCGTCCATTTCTAAGCCCAGAGTGGAGGCCTCAAAATCCGGGTGTACATCACTCCCCAGAGATATCCGCCTCCCTCCAGGCCCACCTGGACAACACCCCCGTCAGTGTTTGATTCAAATTAGTCGCCTTTTACGACAGGCAGGAGTTACCTTGGGCATATTCTTTTAGTTAGTCCCCGGACCCACAGGGGACATTTCTCACTAACACAGGCAAATCATTCAGTAGAAAATTGAAACATGATACATGAGTCAGTTTGTGGACGAATAAAAGGACCAATAATGGCATTTCCAATAATACCAGGCCAAACATTTACACAAAACTGATACTGCGCGCTTGCTACTCTTAGTAAATAGGGGTTTTCCTAATACCTGCGATGCATATATTATTAAAATTTATACCTTCAATTTTTATAAATGATGCTTCGTCTGTCGACTATGTTCACTTTTTTTTAATAATATTATTGGCTGCGGCATCTCAGGCCATTAGCACATTCATTTCCCATCATTCACTATTTTTACTAATTTTCCAGACAAAGTCAACTTTGGCTCGCCCAGGAATCGAACCCGGGACCTCTCGCTTAGCAGGCTGACACCTAGCAACCTGCGCCACGAGGGCGTCGACTATGTTCACATTAGAAAACACTTTAAAACTTTCTTGAAAACGTTAAAGCGTATTCTAGTTTAAATACTTGTGTATGTGTGTTGTCGTGTTTTATGGCTGCGGTCGTCAGATCATTAGCACATTTTTTCCGGCTTCTCGGTTTGGGATCTGTATACTACTTTTCTTAGTTTAAATATACAATTACTCTAAAGTTAAAAGTATATGAGTCAAATTTACTTGCAAGTTAAGTAGTAAATTATGACAATGTAAGTTTAATAATTCTCATGAAAATTTGCTACACAAAAGAAAACTCGCTAATAAATTTATGACTAATTTAGAATTTTAATTGTGTTTTTAAAAATTTGATATATTATGCAAAGAAAAGAAAATAAAATCTAATATCCTTATAACGAGAGCAGCAGTATGAGTAGGCACCCATGTACACCTAATCCTTGACCTCCTTCGGGGCTTTGAACTCCTCTTCTCTAGCTGGTCAAGCAAGGCAGAGCATGAACAGTTGCCCCGACTATAATAGATCAGCAGCTATCAAAGAAAACCGGGACTACAGTCCTCGAGCAGCTCTTGACTTGAAGGTGCGCCTCAGACTTGGGATCTGGTGCGGGTTACCTCAAAGATGGTGGACAGCCGTGCAGTCGGAAACTAGTAGGTGACTTGATCTTGACGATAATCGACTTCAGGGATTTATATTCAGGAACCAAGAGTTTGAATTGAAAATTCAGCATACAAAACAGCCGCGTGAGGTGAGCGACTATGATATGAAAATTATGATTCCGATGGGCTTAATCCCGAAATAAAAAATGATGGGTTCACCAACAACTACATACTTTAACATTCACAATGAACTATCTTTAAGGGCCGAACATAAGTTATCTTAAGAGGTGACTCCAGAAATTATCTTCTTCAAAAATTCGGCTCAGGAAGCCATTGTTACCTTAAGAACGGCCACACCGAAATGAAGAACCATCTACACGCCGGTCTAATCATTAACTTCGTTCTGTATGGAATACTGCTATTTATTCTGGGAACATGAAAAAAGTTGCTCCGTGTGATGATATTGGGGGGCTCAAAAGAAAACTATTAAGAGTAGTAGACCATTTGAAAAGAGACCTGAGGTTCGAATATGCCCTGCTATTGCAATGAATCAGAAGTGTGTTAAAAAAAAATGGCGAGCGTGTAGAACAATATAAGCCGAACTTGTTATTTTTAAATAAAAATCCACTTATTAGTGAATTTTCTTAGAAAAAATTCACTAATGAGGAGATCTCGACTTTTGAATTTTGAAAAAATTTCTTCAAATGAGCGCGATCTAGGACCCCTAGAACCCATATCCGGGGTCAGTTTCAATTTTTATATGTTTATATATATATATATATATATATATATATATATATATATATATATATATATATATATATATATATATATATATATATATATATATATATATATATATATATATATATATATATATATGTATCACACCGATAACTCAAAAAATAATGGGCCGATTTTGATAAAATTTGGCATGTACTTTTCTTTTGTAAATAGCTTGGATAAGTTCGTTAGTCAGGAAAATCGGACGAGGTTTTCCGGGAAAATTTTGAGTTTTCATTCGAAAAAAATTCTTATCTCAAAAAGTGATTAGCCGATTTTAATAAAATTTGGCATGTACCTTTCTTTTGTAAATAGCTTTGACAAGTTTGTTAGTCAGGAAAATCGGACGAGGTTTTCCGGGAAAATTTTGAGTTGTTATTCGAAAAAATTTTTTATCTCAAAGAATAATAAGCCGATTTTGATAAAATTTGGCACGTACCTTCCTTTTGTAAATGGCGTTGAGCAGTTCGTTAATCAAAAAAATCGGACGAGGTTTTCCGGAAAAATTTTGAGTTTTCATTTGAAAAAAAATATTTTATCTCAAAAAATAAAAAATCTATGATAACCAAATTTGGTAGGTAGGTTTACGATATAAAAAGTAAACTATACACCAAAATTTATATTTCTATGTTACAAGAAAAAAAAGTTATAAAATATTTTGTGCCAGATCATTTCTATGAAAATTCACTACCATAACGCACTTGCTGCGTCCAGGCTTTTATTATTTAAAGAAAGTATGAAATAACAATCATTAGGTTTGGAACAGTTCTCCTTAAAAAGTAATATAACAGGTATAAGATATAAACCTAACAAAAAATCGAGTATGTGTTGGTCGAGGCTAATCACCGGCTTGTATTATTTATGACCAATTTTGTTGAATGAAACGTTACTTATAGATTTACGTCACGTGAAATTCACGTGGTATTGTGTCAGCACTAATATTTAATTGTATTATAAAATTTTATGTATTAAATACAGGTGTCACTAGAAGTTTGCGACAAATCATATCATCTCATACCAAGTTGAGGCAGGAATCTCTCATCCAATTACAATAAAAAAAATTACAGCCTTATTTACTCATTAGCAGAAGGAAATAATGGACAGTATGGGTTGGTACGATGTTTTTAATCTATTTTCGCACAGTGCCAGGGCAAATTTATTTTACTGCCCCCGCGAGCAGGCGTATCGAAATTGACATTCCAACGTCAGCCCATTTTTATATTACTCAAGATATTTTACTCAAAAATGCACTCTTTCCTACATACATTATTGATTTTGTTGACATACTTGGTGCCTAACACATATCCGATCGTTGTCAATGCTCTATTGCATGCCCTATGTGCTTGTGAACTGATGCTGTCCCCTCAGATATTATTCCTTGGTAATTTTAATATATCCGAATACGTTACCTACTTGGATGAAGATTGCATTTCGAATGAGGTAAGGATATTTTTATCCTTGCAGAATTTATCACTTGAGACCACTGAATTTTGATAAGAAATGTAATGGGAGGCTTCTAGATCCTGCACTTACTAACGTTGACGGACAAGTCAGTGTTGCCTCTGACTTATTATTGGTAGAAGATGTTTAGCATCTAGCTCTTGAGGCCATACTTACTATGACCAACACCAATAAATCTCGTATCCAGAATACTCGATTAGCATTTCACTATTGTTATCGGAAAGCCAATATTCACTTACCTGTCGTCCGTTGACTGGTCCTTCCTGGAAGACTTTGCTGATCTGGATGAATGTTGTGATGCATTTTATGCTGAAGTGTTTTCTACTGTTGACATATATGTGCCCAGAGTTGAGTCTCGCTCCCGATGTAACTATCCCCCTTAATTTAATTCGAAGCTAGTCACTTACATCAAGCTTAAATTCAGACCTTGAAAGTGATACAAGACTTTACAGAATCCTGTTGATTATTTGGAATTTCGGCGGCTTAGACGTATAGTCAAAGTAACCTCCGAAACTAATGAAAAACTTCCCAACAGGTTGAACAAAATATTTAGTCTGGTTCATCCAGCTTCTGGAAGCTGATTAATCTCAAAAAGAATCATTCAACGCCTCAAACCTCGTTGTCATATGAAGGCGTTACTCCGACTGATCCACCTTCAGTGGCCAACGCATTTGCAGATTTTTTCAGACATCCTTCGTAAGCCAGACAAATAGTGATACTAATGTGAAATCTGACCTTGTAGGTAATAAGCGAATCGTATATATTCCAGAGGTGACAAATGATATGGTTCTGAAAGCAATTAATAAATCAGGCCGAAACATACATCGAGCCCTGATGGGATTCTGGCTTTCTTAGTGAGGGACTGTGCTTACGTTTTTATGTATGTTTTAATGCCCAACTTCGACATTTGCTTAAAACATCAAAGTTTCCTACCATATGGAGAGCAGGTCATTATATTCCAGTACCTAAAAAAGGTAATCAAATCCAGGTTGAGAACCATAGAAAAATGATCATCATGAATAATTTTTCAAATGTGTTGTGAATTGTGAATTTGTTCTAAGCGATTTTATCATGTTTAATTTTAAACATTCAATTTCACAGACAGCATGGTTTTATAAGGGGTCACTCTACATCTGCCAATTTAGTCTGCTTTACAGGCCACATAAGTGCAGCAATAGACAGGGGATCTCAAACTGACGTTATCAATTTGAATTTTTCTAAGGCTTTTGACAGACTGAACTGCTCTGTTACATGCTCATTTCCCGACACACCCCTTTCCGTGCAGCTACCTATCGCTATATATTTATCAGATTACACTCCGCCGTGATTTTGACTGGGTGCGGTGTGGGGGTTGGGTCCGCTACTTCGTCGTGGTGGTTTTTCTTCGCCTCCTGCGTGCCTACAAACACCATCAATGCATAAACCCCATAAAAATGTTTTTGGGAACAACCCCCAAGGTAGTTAGGGGACCTGGCATGAATGCCGAGTATACATTTTTAAAGAGGTGTGGCTGCCAAATGTGAAAAGAGCAGCTTTTAGACGTCCGACTATGCTGGGTTTTTTTCGCATTTTCCGCGCTCGTATTTTCTTTTTATCTTCCCAGCCCAGCAACCAAATTCACGCCTATTCCCGTAACTTTATTGGGGGTTATTTGCAAGAAATTTTTCTTGCCGTTTCTACATCCATCCAGGCGGAGCGGGTTCTAAGCATGTTTCTGAAAAAAAATTGTAAAAACCCTCCGTGAGGTAAACTGCAAATTTACCAGATAAATGTTATATTTACTTGATTTAGTGCTGTGTTGGTAAGAAAAATTAGAGTCCTGTTTGTTACTTGTTTTGTTTGCTTTATAATACAACCGACTATGTAAATCATTAGTAAAGATTTATGTGGAGATCTTGTATGCTATTTGTCCTTTTTGTAGTTCTTTTCTTTTACTAAATTAAAAACCTTAATCTTGTGAATATTCACCCGCATAACATACTTGTTGCATCTCCAATTCTTTTTATAAATTGGCATGTGTAAAATGTGAAACCGAAATACTCTAAACAATAAGCCGACATTCTACCCACGGGTTAGTAAGACTGCAAAAAAAAATTAAATGATGAAGTTAACTAATGTTGACTGATTGTACGTTCAGCAAGGTTATGTTTGCGAAAGTCTGGTAAAATAAATATGTAACCCCTAAAATTTAATTTAAACGGAAAATTTATATCTAAATTTGGGACCTTTAGCAAGTCTGTTACATAGGTATTCTTGTGAAACATCAAACCCAGTTTCAAATGATGAATAACTAACATTTATGTTTATAAAGAGATAAAATTATAAGGATGCTACATTTTTACAGGTACCAAATTATGGCTATTCATGTTAAGAGAATGTTGTTTAGAGCTACTTAAAATTATGTGTTCCTCGAGCTGACAGTAGTCTACAAGATTCTCCCCCTTAAAAAGGTTGTAAAGTTCAAATTAACAACAACGGAACATAATAACAGCCTCAAGGTGGGCTTCACTTCATTTAATTAAAAACGTTGACACTGTCGTTATGCTACGAGACTCGAACAGTAAACAGCTCTGATTACTACCTTTCTTGGAAATTTTTATTTTTCTTCGCTTACTCTTAAAAGGTCATAATCGGGGTCATAAGTTTTATGTTACAGGTGATTTACTAAAGCACATCTTTTACCAGCCATTTAGGGATGCCATCACTGTACATACAGGTGGAGTTTCCCCACGCGCGTCGGTGTGTTATGACAATACAGTGTGTTCCAAACTAGATGGGAATGTATTGCTATATCCGTTATTATTAGAGATAGGGAGACATTTAAATTAGCAATGTTTTGTAGAATTTCATGCTCGTTCCAAATATGACTTGCATCTTGCCCTGCCTCTTTTGGTTTTCGAATTATTTTGAAAAAAACAAAATTTGTCGATTTCTTTTTTCTTCAATATCTAAGTAGGCGTTGATCTGACATGTCTAAGACTTGCACATTATCAGGACACTTTTTGCAGAGTAATCTTTTTGTGCTATTCTTAACTTTGGATTGTAATTTGTTTTTTAGCTACAGATATCAACGTTTGTTTTTATTATGGCAGTCATATTGGATTTTTTGCTCATGTGATAGCCTGCGAAAAGAGCTTTCCAATGATGTACAACATGCTTGAAAAATCTTGTAATTGTACTGACAATTTTGAGAAAAACCGTTTTTAGGATAGTAGGCTATGAAATTCAATAGGAGACAACAAATGACAAAAAAAGCGTTCAAAAAGCAGTAGGCCATGGAGTCTAACAATACACTTTTAACATAATTTTCCGTAATGTTTCACGATAAAAAATAATGTGATTTAATTTACAATATTTAATTAGGTAATAATGCTAGGTAATATTATGTGAAACAGTTTAATTAACGAAACCAGGCAATAACAAATAGAAACTTAAACTCCACAAAACAACACAATTAGAAACGGAACTCAACAAATAATAAAATAGAAACTTAAAAATACACTAAATAGAAAATTGTTCAATATGGCCACCGTTTTGTTCAATGCACTTTATACACCTTTTTGAAACATGCCTGCAAACTCTGGTGAGGGTGTTTTGGTTAATATGATTTATAGCTTTCGTGATTATGTTTCCTAAAACGAATTTATACACATCATTCTTCAGAGTACCCCAAAAATAAAAATCCATGGGTGTTATATCAGGGCTTCGAGAACACCAATAAACCGGCCGATTGTTACAAATGACACGATTATTAAAATTTTGGTATAAAAATTCCTTGACGCTCCTAGCATTGTGGGCTGGACAACCGTCTTGTTGGTACCAAATCTCGTCTAAATTATCTCTAATTGTTGCTAATATATCATTTCTCAATATATTAAGATACCTTGCCACAGTTAAATTATTTTCAGAAAAGAATGGACCAACAAAGAAGTTACGTAAAAACATTTTTAAATTAACTGTCTAATCTACAAATAAAAATAACAGTTTTTTACCTAATATGCCGCACCAACCCTTAATACCAAATCTGTCTTGCAATCGTCTTTCTTACTTTAGATGGGGCTTTTTATTGCCCAATAATGCCTATTATGGCGATTATACACACCATAATTTATAAATCTGGATTCATCAGTCCATATTATTTTCAAACGAAAATTTTCATCTTGCTGACTTTGTCCTTGATACCATCTGCAGAATTGAAGTCGCTTGGGGTAATCGTCAACATTTAAGCCTTGTACGATTGTAGGTTTGTATGGTTCGTATTGACTTTGTCTTAATACACGCTGTACCGTACTTTTTGGAACGTCAATTTGTTCACCATAAAACCGAACAGATTGCGGAGGGTTTTCGTTTGAAACCTGTAAGACGGCATTATTTCTCTCTTCATTTCTAGGCATTGGTAGTTTCTTTGCGTGGAAACTACCGTCGTTCAATAGACTGGTCACTATCCTACGAAATATTTTGGTGTTTAGTTGTCGTCTTTATGGATAGTTGTTTTGATATGAATTTGCAGCTGCCTCGGTATGTCGGTTAGAACGAATATAACATTCCAACATATCGAAATATTCTTCATTACTGAACATTATGTTGAATAATATTTAAAATAAACAAGAAACAAACTATTTAGTACAAAATCTTAAGCAACGTGTTAAATACACTTAAATTGTTCAGATAATTAAGAATGACAGTATTCTTAATTATCGCGATAGTGTTATATCCATAGTAACCCTTCTTCTGTTGTTTTTCAGTTGACTTACCTTTAAAAATCAAACAATTTTCAAGGGCGTCTTCGTAAACCATTAATCTGCTTTTTATTGAGCTAGTAAATTTAGTTATTTACCAGGTTTACCTATTTAATTAAATTATAACCATTTTTTAGGATAATGTTGTAATGTAAAATATCATTTGTAATAATGGGCCGATTCATTGGGAGGTTGCTCAACTTCCTATTTTTTATCGTGAATCATTACAGAAAATTATGTTAAAAGTAGAAGTCTATTATTAGACTCCATGGCCTACTGCTTTTAGAACACTTTTTTGTTATTTGTTCTCTGGTATTGGATTTCAAAGCCTACAATCCTCAAAACGATTTTTCTCAAAATTGTCAGAACAATTACAAGATTTCTCAAGCTTGTTGTACATCATTGGAAAGCTCTTTTCACAGGCTATGACATGAGCAAAAAATCCAATTTAGCAGAAATAATAAAAACAAACGTTGATAAATGTAGCTCAAAAACAAATGACAATCCAAAGTTGAGAATATCACAAAAAGATTACTATGTAAAAAGTGTCCTGATGTGCAAGTCTTAGACATGTCAGATCAACGCCTACTTAGATATTCAAGAAAAAAGATATAGACAAATTTTTGTTTTTCCAAAATAACTCGAAAACGAAAAGGGGCAGGGCATATTTGAAACGAACATGAAATTCTACAAAACATTAGTTTAACCGCCTCCCTATCTCTAATAATAACGGAGATATCAATACATTCCCATCCAGTTTGGGACACACTGTATAGTCATAACACACCGACGCGCATATACATATGTATCTCTAAATTTATCAAACACTTTTTTATGCGCGTATATTCTAACCAAGAGCCACACCATTGTCCATAAATAGTGCCATCATAACAGGTGGTAAATTTTCTTGAAATACAAAACTTGCGATCTCCTCATTAGTGAATTTTTTCTCCGAAAATTCATTAAAACTGAAACTGACCTCGGATATGGGTTCTAGAGGGCCTAGTTCGGTTCATTTAGAAAAGTATTTTCATCATTTATATGTCACGATCGTCTACAGTTTTTTCTACGAAAATTTGCTAAAAATTATAGACTATTAAACCACACATTCTATAACTAAAACTACTACCAAAAGCGTGGGTGGTTCAAAGGTAAGGAAGTGAACCTCTGAACCGAGGGGTACCGGTTCGATTCCCAGGATTTCCCTTTCACTTTTCTAGTTAATACTGTACACTTAACATCATCCAAGTTTGTGGCCTTGTATTTGAGCTAATTGAATGTCTGCACGTTCCGCCCTTCAGGGGGCGTAAATCCGTCGGTTCCGTATCCCTGTCATGTTGGGAAGTTAAGCATCCTTACCCTCCTTACAAAATGGCAGGGGTCCGGCAAAATTTCCAGGATAGTGAGGTGACACTGCTCCCTGGCGTCGGTGATTGGCGATGGTCGCAAAAATATACCGACGTTAAAGAGAAAAAAAACAACTGCCAAAGCATTAGAGAAAGGATATATTTGAAATTGATTTTCTGCACACACATTTTAGTAAAATGAAGGAGAATGGCAGTTCAAGTAGAAACCTAAGGGTTTGTACGATATTATGATACTTCTTCTACATAACCGACATTCGTTTCAGCATCTTTGTCAAAAACTTGTAAATTTTGAGGTTTCAAATCGCGACTCTGACGTTTTAAGATAAAAAACTAGCAAACACCAGTCGCACAAAACGAAAGAAACTCGTATAAAAAAAGGTAGATAGGTATTAGAAAATTGTGAAATGTACGACAGTGTCGCCATCTCGGTGCGGAACCGGGTAGTATGTTGTCACGACATCTTCAATTAACACAAAATATCATAAACAGACACTGTGTACCACCAAACAACAATTTTTGTAAATTGTCAACCCTCGTCCATTTCTTTGCTATTACGGGGACAATGTATGTAAGGCTAGATGTATTCTCGCCATAATAAGAAACGCAGATTGGTTTCACTCTAATGAGAATTCGTCAGTGCGCTATACTAATTACAATAAGAACACAGGTCTTGTAAAGTAAACAGCTAAGGCAGCCAGCCTACTAGAACATTGTGAAATGTACGACAGGGTCGCCATTTATGGTGAGACTATCAATGTAAACGGCAGGTAATAACTTAAATGAATTCACGATTTTACATTACTGTCTTTATTGACTACATTCCAAATCCATACGGCGACAAAAGTCCGATAACTAAATACTGATAACAGCAAATAATCAATAAATTGATTTTGATTTTACTTTTTGTACCACCTGTCGAATAGTTAAATGGCAACGTATCAAAAATTACAAAATCGAGTGTGCATTACTTTAGAAAAGAGAAGGAAAACCTCATTATTCTAAAGAAAACTCGTCCTAAATAAAAACGGTGGGAAATATTTCTTATTTAATTTACGTTTTCATTTTTTAAAGTAAATGATGCAATTTTTTCAAAAAAATTATTGTCAGGTACCAGTTTTTTTTACCATTTAAGTAGTAAGCAGGTCGATGAAGAAACAAAAAATATATAGTTGTAATTTAAAAAACATATGATGACGTCATCGTTCAGAAATAGGTGACGTCAAAAATGTAATTTTTATGTCACAAGTTGGCAATTAACCTGTAAAAGGGTTTTTCTTGAAAAAATTAAATAACTCATTTATAAATTATGTTCCAAACTTTATCATCACACTGTATGTAATATAAAGAAGTATTGTTCCGCTTCGTTTTGTTAATATTTATCTTTTTGTTTTCAGAAATGACCAGGAATGTCAAACAACTCACTGATCACGTCATCGTCTCCACTACCCGTGACGTCGATAGCGGCGGGTGTTGGTGCTAACAGCAGTCTGGTTGTCAGTGGTGGCGAAGAAGATTCCAGCAAGCGCATCCAGAAATTGGTGTTGGCTTGTCTTCTCAGCGTTGTAATAGTTGTTGTAATATTGGGTAACACACTCGTCATTCTCGCTGTTATTACAACGCGGAGGCTAAGAACAGTCACCAATTGTTTCGTCATGTCCCTAGCTGTTGCTGATTGGCTAGTAGGCACGTTCGTGATGCCTTTGGCCGTTGCTAATTTTTTAATGGGTAAGTTTGGTATGCAAATTGAATGCTCTTTTTTACGGGGTACTACTACATATTTGCTTGCACCAGTACGTATTGTTGTTTTTTTTTACTTTACCTTAGGATTATTATTGGAGATGGTCGTAAATGGCGCAAAGATGGAGTGATAGGATTGCGATGGCAAAGCAAACATTTATTAGACAGAATACTCTTTTAACTAATAAACATTGTAACTTGGGCCTGAGAACGAGGTTAGTAAGGGCATACGTATGGAGTGTTATACTTTTTGTAGATGAAAGCTGGGAAAGCTGGACTTTGACAAATCAGTGAAGAAGCTTCTAAAATGTGTACAAATATAAAAAGTCTGGACGCAGCAAGTGCATTAAGGAATTGAATTTTCATTAAAAAAATGAATAGCAAGTATGTCGCAATTAGGCATAAATTTGGTTACTGGGATAACCTATATGTTAGAAACAATGTAGCATATTTTATCAAAATAACCTAATGTTTAAAAATGTACAAAAAGTTTCCGAAAATAAACTTAAAATGTTTCGGAGAAAACTGGTTTCCTAGCCAACCTTGGGTTAATAGCAAATTGAGTCAAACATTTAAGGAAAATTCGCTACAAAAACGCACTTCCTGACTCTTGATCTTTTTTTACAAACATGCGTCATATTTCGATTAAAAATGCAAAAATGCAATAATATAAGGAATGTTCGAAAATGGGTCATCCTGTGTTTTTCAAAATAATTTTATAAGATGCAGCTCAAGACACCCTATAATTAACGTATACAACGTTTTCTCGTATCTTGTATAACAACAATTATGTTGAGGTTTACCGTAGAAATACGTCAGCCTGTATATATGTAAACAGATAAAAACTGGAACTAAACCCGGATATGGATTTTAGAGGACCTAGTTTGCATTCATTTGAAGAAATCTTTTTAATATTCAAAAGTCGCAGTGTCCTCATTAACGATTTTTCTCTACGAAAATTGGCTACGAATTATAGACCGTTAAATCGTAAACTTAACTAAACTAAAAGTACTGCCAAATCATTAAAGAAGAGATCTATTTGAAATAAATTTTCTGAAAATATTTTAGTGGAATGAAAGACAATGCCGGTGGAAGCTGAAACTACTGCCAAAGCATCATAGAAAGAGTGTATTTGAAATGAATTTTCTGGAAATATTTTAGTAAAATAAAAGGCAATGACGGTTGACGCTGAAACTACTGCCAAATCACCAGAGAAAGAGTCTATTTGAAATGAATTATCTGGAAATATTTGAATAAAATGAAAGACAATGACGGTTGAAGCTGAAACTTAAGGGTTTGTAGAACACTCTCCTTGCGACATTTTTTTACATCCAATGCTGCGTCCTAGGAGTTCCTTGCCTCGTAACATGGAGAGACCTGGACACCCCCCGTTGGAAGTGATGTGCCACAGAGAATGCAGGTGTCTCAGAGAATACTTCTGGAAGAAAAGACAACCACTGGTGCAGATGTGCAGTGACAAAAGAAACGGTTAGACTCTATGATTAGATTCGACCTCAAACAACCCGATCAGGATGACATCCCCGCTATTTCGAATGTGGATGAGCGCCGGCGCTCTTGGGGGGATATTTTTTTCGTTTCAGTTTATTTGCCTAAATGTTGCCAATTTTGACGTTTCACATCGCGACTTGACGTTTTAAGGGTAACCCCTATATATCAGTTAATATGAAAATTGTATATGAAGGGGAATAATATATCTAAAATTACAGAACTTGGAAGGGCAGAACCCACGAATCAAACCTATAAGAGGAAGAGCGCCGGTAGAATTGAACCCATAGTAAGAATATTTAAATAAATTAATTAACATTTTCATTTCTTTTAGTCAATTGGTAAAATTATTGAGTATATATAGTTTCCTGTCGTGTTTATATGCAACGTTGAATACACGGTTATAAAACAGGCAACAAAGAAATAGTCGTATGTATTTAATTGTATGCCAAATTACAACCGTTTCAGCACTAATTTAATCAAATTAATAAAAAATAAATAAAACACACAGATGAAAACAATATATTTATGTAAAGAACCACATATCAATTAATGCATAATAAATTCAGTCAACTTTTAAATACATAAATACAGAATATATACATAATATACATAAAACTAATATACAGAGTGATATATTTCATACCTATAATACTTATATTTACCCTTTGATACATTATAACCTTATTAGAGCGATATTGTCACAACAATTGACATACAACGTGAAAACATATAAAACAACAAAACTTATATATAAAAATTACTTATAAAAGTAATATAAAAACACATGACAGCCATAAATAACACAAATATATATATATATATATATATATATATATATATATATATATATATATATATAAACATGCAAAAATCGAAACTGACCCCGGATGTGTGTTCTATGAGGCCCAGTTCGCGCTCATTTGAAGAAACTTTTTCAAAATTCGAAACTTTCTATCTCCTCGTTAGTGACTTTCTTTTTTTAAGAAAATTCACTAAAAATGACAAATCAAGCTAGACCAACAGAAAGGTGAATAAAAATGTGGTAGAAGAGATGAGAAGAAGAATGATCGCTAAGAGAAATTATGAGAAGAAACGCAAAGTATGTTTATCTGATTCTGAGGTATAAAACTTTTTGACAACATTATCTAAACACATACTGAAACGAAAGCAAGAGCTAAACCAAGATACACCATTCTAGATGAGAGAAATTTACTTCTAATACAATGAAACACAGATGATAATATGAAAAGCTCAAAACAAGCACTGGATTTTTTCTTCTTCTTTCTTAAATCTATTGGAAGGTGACGCAATAAGTTCTATCGCGTATTTTAAAATGAAAAAGTAATTTTGGGTATTCCAGAATACCGAATACAAAGTACTAATTACTGTATTAATCACAACCTTAGATCTCGTAACAATCTGATAACACACAAAACGTATTTTCAAATTATTTACACCGTCAAGCTGATTAATTAGTATTTAACGGCACAATAATATTGAGTATTTCTCTTTGTTACAGGTTGGGAGTTGGGTTGGATATTGTGTGATATTTGGATATCGCTAGACATTCTGCTGTGTACAGCGTCTATATTAAGTTTATGTGCTATAAGTGTGGACAGGTACCTGGCTGTGACACAGCCTCTCACTTATTCCAGGAGGAGGAGATCTAAAAGACTTGCTTTTGCCATGATACTAGTGGTTTGGACGAGTTCAGCATTGATCACTTGCCCGCCCATGTTTGGATGGTAAGCTTTGTTGAAAGTTATAAACAAATTGTAATTTCTAAAATTAAAAATTTTGTTTTGTGCTCTTGAAGCAAATTAACGAACGTCGGCTACAAATAGTAAATTAATTAAAAAGCCTGGACGCAGCAAGTGCGTTAGGGTAGTGAATTTTCATAGAAATGATCTGGCACAAAATATTTTATTATAACTTTTTTTTTCTTGTAACATAGAAATCTAACTTTTTGTGTATAGTTTACTTTTTATATCGTAAACCTATCTGCCAAATTTGGTTATCATATCTTTTTTATTTTTTGAGATAAAAATTTTTTTTGAATGAAAACTCAAAATTTTCCCGGAGAACCTCGTCCGATTTTCCTGACTAACGAACTTGGAACTTATCCAAGCCATTACAAAATAAAGGTATATGCCAAATTTTATCAAAATACCCCCCCCCCTATTTTTTGTGATAAATAGATATATATATATATATATATATATATATATATATATATATATATATATATATATATATATATATATATATACAATAAAAATTGAAACTGACCCCGGATATAGACTTTAATTCGAAAGTCGGGATCTACCTATTTGTGAATTTTTTCTACGAAAATTAACTAAAAGCGAACAGTAAGACATCAAGTTTTAGGAGTATGTCTATTGTAAATGTCTGGCGGTTAACTATTGAATACAAACTATTTACTTGCAAATATTGGAGCCGGTTTGATAACAGAGGAGCCAACTGACTGTGACTAAACGACTTAGACTAAACAGTGGTAAATTTCCAGTTAGATTTCGCAGATTTCGTTAGTGACTTCTGTAGGTCCGAGACAAACCAGAATACTAGGCTTAAAATAACTCCTGCATGTCGTAAGAAGAGACTAAATGGAGTCAAACAATAGTGGGGGTCTGGTCCAGATGAGCCTGGAGGGAGGCGGGGGTATGATATGCACCCGAATTTTGAGGCCTCCACTGTGAACTTTGAAATGGAGAATTGACCTCGCTTGGTTGTTTCTCGGAAGCGGGGTTCGATATGATACAGCCATGGGGTTAAGTGCTGGCGGGTGTCGTGTGTCCAAACGACCGGGGGTGGGTTGAGATCTCTGGGGAGTGGTATACATCCAGATCTTGAGGCCCCCATTGTGTACTTGAAAACGGACAAACGACCTTGCTTGAGTAATGCTCAGGAGCGAGGCTCGGTGTCGGGTCCAGACGAACCCGGAGGAGAGCTGAAATCTCTAGGGGGGATTATAAGTAGAGATTGAGTCCTCCTCTGTGAGCTTTGGTTCAAGACTTCATGATACCGCCTCGACTCAAACACTGGCGAATGTCGGATCCAGACGAACTAGGGAGAGGCTATCTCTCTTTGGGTTTCGAAACGGGCAAGCGACTTTACTCAAATGTCAGTACACCTGTCAAACCAACTTTCACCCTCAAAAATATCGCCTCTTGCGGTGAGCTCGATTTGTTAGGTGAAACTTAAGAGGGTATCGGGTCTAGACGCACCTGGGAGAGAGCTTAGATCTATAGAAGTATACTATATCTGAATATTAAAGCCTCCTTGACCACCCCGGTTCCATGCTGCTCGGTAGCGGAGCATCAGGGTACCACCTCGAGTCAAACACTAGCGGATCTCCGGTCCAGACGAACTCTGAGAGAGGTTATCTCTCTTTGTGCTTTGAAATGGGCAAACAACTTCACTTAGATCATGTACACCTGGCAAACCAACTTTCACCCACAAAGAAGAGGATCGGGTTGCTCAAGAAACTGGATTTGATGGGTGAGGTTTAAGCAATTAGACGTGAGCCACAAAAGACCTAGCTCGGGGTGGCGGGACTGGAACAGCCCACCCACCCTGAATCTAATCTAGTTGAAATCTAAATACATAACCACCTTTAGACGTCTAAGTTTTAACTGTTTAGCATTTGCAGTTATCGCAGGTTATATCATAGATCGGTAGATAGATAAATCATTTATTAAACCAAGAGATAATACAAATTATATAGGCCAAGTTAAGCATGTTCAAAATGTTTAGCATATAAACTGGAGTCAAGTTTTCTCGAGAAACTCAAATAGAACAGCCTGTATATTATAATCAATTTCGATACATCAACAAATGTTCTTTCAGTTTCATAAAGCATTCTCTATACCCAAAACCAGTATTTACTGAGATCTTGGGTGTTTTTTAAGAAAATAGGTACATTTATACACAGGAACGAATTAATGTATTATTTTTGAAACACCTGTATACAGTTTCCTCTCTAGACTCCTTTTGGTTTGATTTTAATTCCTCTGTTGGGGCATATGAAAGATTACATTAAGATTTACGGTTACTACTTCTCAAAACCAAGCACTTATTCCGACCGCGTTTTATTATTTCAGAAAACTTGAAAATGTCGGCTTGTTTCAACAGTAACAAATTCCTCAAAGTATTGTTACCAATATACAAAAGCATGGAGAAAAATATTCCTCAAATAAAAATAATAACTTGAAAAGAAAATTTTAATAATAATGAAATAAAACTTATGGCTGAAATTAGAATGTATCAAATCATGGAAAATTGTGATAAGTACACAAGAACAGTGAAAATTAGTTAACTAAGTCTTCGAAATGACCACGATTTTGCTTAGCACCTAAGTTTGCGCGAATTTCAAAAGAATATTGTATTGATATTATCAAATACACCACGGATTCTTGCCTTTGCATCTTCTTTTGTCGCCGGTTGTGTCTGATAAACTAAATGTTTTACACATCCAATTTGTTAGATCAGGTGACCTAGGCGGCCATGCAGCCCTCCTTTCCCAATCCAGCGTACTGGAATTGGTTGATTAAGGAAAGCATGAATGTTAGCTGTATGATGAACTGGGGCACCGTCATGCATAAACCACATAGCAGTCAGCCGTTCTTCAAAGGAATGCGAACCGATGACAAAATTTACCATAATTCCACCCCAGACGTTAAGAGACCACCTATTTTGATTAATCGTGTGTGTAAAATGAGGGTTTTCAATAGAATAGTAGTGAAAGTTATGTCTTTTGACATGTCCGTCCTTATGAAATGTTGTCTCATCAGTGAACAACTCAAAGTAGAAGAATCTTGTATCTTTTGGGATTTTTTGCTGTGCCCAGTGACAAAATGATAGTCGCCTTTGATGAGCATCATTGTTCTTGGAGGAGTTGAATATGGTATGGGTGAGATTTGTTTTTACATAAAAATCGTAAAAGAGAGGCCTTACTGATATAATTTTCCCTTGCTATTTTTCTTGAGCTGATATGAGGCTTTTCTATTACTTTAAAATTTACTATCAACTCTTTCTCTTCGTTTAAAAGGGACTTGGTTCTCTTAGTTTTCTTGTATCTTGTGTTTCCCGTTTCGTCAAAACGTCGCATCAGTCTTTCAAAGGCGCTTCAGTGTGGTTGTCTTCTATTGGGATATTTCTCATGATAGATTCTTGTCGCGAATAAACCGTTTTTGTTACTTGCTCCTAACACATAAGTCATAATAATCATTTCTTGTCGAGAGAAATTCATTTTAGCGTATTATTATAATTCAAATACGAGAAAATAACTACTCGGGAGTTTAAGTTAATGTTTGACAAGTAAGCACAGAACACTTCTCTATAGAAGTTTCACCTAATTGGAGCTAACCTGAACTTTATTAGGGGTCTAGTTCGGTCATCGCATACCGTAGATGTTGCTAACAGTTCTGCAATTCTACGGAACAAGCTGTTCATACATTCAAAATTCAAATGTTTTGAATGTAAAAAAAATCCGCTTTTCGTTTTTTCATTGTATGATTATAATACAAGTTTGTTGTTAAACGTTTTTTTTTTTGATTAAGTGTTACCTATATTAAGTTTTAGTGGATAGTTTAGTGTTTTTATTGCTCATCGATTTTGTGTTTTAGAGGTACGTTTTTTGTGAATCAAAATATTAACGTAATCATAAGCTTTGTGTTTAAACAAACATGTAATTTCAGTTCTATTTTCAGTTTTCTTCACAAAAAACAAGGCGCTTTTATAGTTCGAGGTGTGTTGGTGGAACATTACAATTGTTTTAGTTTTCAGGCAAAGTTTTTCAGAAAGTTTTAATAGTTCATAAGTTATAATCCAGATTTACAAATTGAGGTGTGTATAATCGCCATAATAGGCATTATTGGGCAAATGAAAATCCCCATCTAAAGGAATAAAGACGATTGCAAGAGAGATTTTGTATTAACGTTTGGTGCGGCTTATTAGGTAAAAAACTGTTACTTTTATTTGTAGATTAGACAGTTAATTTAAAAAAAAATTAGGTAACTCCATTGCAAATAAAGTTTTCTTACAGAAGCTTTGTGGATACAAACATCATACCAACCAAGAAAACGATTTATTGTTGTGTTCCGGGATGCAAGGATGTATATAGCAAAAGATATATTTTCTCGTTAAAATCATCAAAAGACCAATTTGATGACTGGGTGAAAGATGTAGAAAATCCTAAGATGATTGGTTTGTATTCACAAGACACGGGAACGTTCTGTTCAATATCTGTTTTTCAGACGAGTGTACGTTTTTATTAAACTCTACAGTCAATCATCATAATTGTCGTTATTGGGCAGATAATAATCCAAGAAATTTTCCCGAAGTCCACACTCAAACTCCACATAAATTGAATGTCTGGACTGGCATTTTTGGAGACCGTTTAATCGGACCAATTTTTCTTGATGGCAATTGGCGTGGCGAAACGTATTGAGAGTTACTAGAAGATATCGTTTACCCTCTACTATTTGACATTGTTGAAAATGTTGATCGCTATCAAGAAAATCAATTAGTGTTTCAACAAGATGGAGCTCCTCCGCATTTTTCACAACGTGTTAGGGAGTTTTTGAACAAAGAGTTTCCAGGACAATGGATTGGTCGTAGAGGTGCTATTGAGTGGCCCCCTAGATCACTGGATTTAACTCATTTAGACTTATTTCTATAGAGCCATTTAAAGAGTAGAATTTGCGCAACAGAACCGGAGTCTCTTGGATAATTACGCCGACGCATTGTTGAAGAATGCCGTCTAATAACTCCACAAATGCTCCAGAATGTCGGAGTTCGTTTTGAACAAAATTTGTACTTTTGTATGGAAGCTGGTTGTCAACAATTTGAACACTTACTTAACTGAATAAACATTTTTGAACGTTTGGTTTTGTTTTTTAGTTTTTTTAACGAAAAGTGGACTAATTAGTACATTTCTTATCACAATAAATGAAATACGTTCTTGCAACTTTAACTGTGAATAATTTTTTAAAGAGTTGATAAAACTTCCAAAAAAATTTGTGTGCTGAATTCAGAAAGAAAGATCTTTCAAATAATGTAACACTCGATCCATGTTCCCTATTTAAAATATAAGGATTGTTATCACCACCCTTAAGAGGTTGGTGTGACAAAGTTGAGTTTTATGTCAAAACATGTCCCCCTCAATATTAAAATTGACGTGTTTTAGCGTTTCCTAAAAAAAATTTCTTTGGACGCAAATCGGTCTGTTTCGTTTTTAATGCGCCAGCCTGTATAAACCTACCATTATATCGTCGTTTCACTCCCTTGGCACTCTTTCATTCCATTGGCACTTGACCTACTTTTATGCACACGTTAAACAGCTCACATAGCCACACAGTTAAATTCGAGCATCCATAACCTAACCTTTTCTCCGTTGATTTTATCAACACCCGTTGCTTTTTCGTTCCTAAGTTTCTTGATCAGGATTTTAGCGTCACGCACTTCGGCAGTGTTCATTATTTGTGACTTGCAAACGACAGAGGTTTCTGATGATTCTTATTAGCGAATTTCAATTAAGAAAAATTCGCTAATAGAGAGGTCACGATGAAAACCTTTTGAAGAAAATTCCTCAGATGAGCGTGAATTTGGGTCCCTAGAACCCAAAACCAAGGTCCGTTAAAATTTTTATACGTTTATATATATATATATATATATATATATATATATATATATATATATATATATATATATATATATATATATATATATATATATATATATATATATATTTGTGTGTGTGTGTGTTTGTATGTAAGCGAGCGATAATTCAAAAAATACTAAAGTTAGTTCAATCAAACTTGGCAAAAGTCGTGTTTGGGCGAAAACCGAGGTCGAGTTCGTTAAGCAGCCTTTACGCTCAAGTTTTTCCGGTGGAAAATCGGGGAAAACTTTTTTAGAACGCTATATTTTTGTAAGTATCAGAGTATCTGGAATGAGACTTTACATGTGGCTAGAAATAGTGCAATATGTTGTGAATTTTAAGTAATTTGGTACAAAACATTGAGAGTTTTTTCAAATTAAAAATAAAATCCCAAAGACAAACGTTGAGACGACTTAGTAGTTAAAGTCCAGTGCCTGGCAGACAGAGTAGTTAACTGCCACGCGTCGGTTGATTCATACAACAGGGATAAACCTTACATCAAGGTAACCAAATTAAACATACACCAGGCATAAAACATACTACCTGAACCAACAATCGTGAAATCTCGGCCGCAATTATGGAAAATGACAGACGAGATAAATTTAAAAAAATTCCAAGTGACTGTTATTGAATTGGGGGATTCAATCAAATATTAAAAGACACTGTATTTGTAGCTTTATGAACGGCCTCAAATACAGTTTTAGCGCATCATAGATATATTATGCTGTCGCACAATATAGTAGAAATGTAAACAAAATCAAGCCAAGTCTCTATAAAAATGATTATAAAATAGTTTATTTTATCTTTAAACTTAAATATAAGACGCCATATAAGACCGAAACAGTCGTGGGATGTGTTTCAATGGTAATTCTACTAATTCTATAATTAATTGTTACGTATACTTTGGATATAATATCCCGGTCATGAAGCCGATCTAATGTATCATGTAAACCAGACGTCACTTGACGTATGCCTAGATGGCTGAGAGGCGTCGCACTTGCCTCATAAGCAGATGGTTACGCGATCGAATCCAACCTGATAAATGTATGTTTTTTAATGTTTTATTTTGACGTTTTGAGAAACAATAGCGCACAGATTTCATACGTTTTGAACAAGATTTCGTTTTTGTTTAAAACGCCTAAATAAGTTTGTCACCTTTGAAAGAATTCTTTAAATGTGTGCGTATTAGGACCTCTAAAATCGATCTTCACGGACTGTGTAAGTTTCAAGTATTAACTTAACTAATATGCCGTATAGTAATAGTGTATGAAAATTCGCTACTGTAACGCACTTGCTGCGTCCCGAAATTTTATTGCTTATTAATTAAGTGCTGTATATTTATTCAGTTGTTAAATGAGAATCAAAATTTAGAAAACCTTATGTGGTGATCTAATTAGTAATAAATATTAGAAAACGAGCAGATGACCAGAGTAGCCGCAGCCAAAGCATGATCTCATCTCACACACATATTTAACAAGAAAACCGCACTGTTTTATAATTCTCTTTTACTTAAATTTTGAAGCTTCTCTATTTCTATTGGGTTAATGACAACTAAATATTTGTGGCTGTAAAAATATTTAGAACAACTTCTAAATAGGCAGGGGTCGTTGACGGCTATACCACTATTTTGTATTCATGCTCCCCAAGGATGACATGCGGATTCGGGGATAATTAAATAATCCCAAACTGAAGTCTCTCTATTTTAGCAATTCGGTTTCCAATTAAAATAATTAGAGGGTAAGATATAGTCATTTAGTGAATCCCACCGCTACCTCTAGTCTTTACTTAGCTTGATTGTAGAATTTAAGCGTGTAATTACCAAAATATATATTTTTTCTTAATAATCACTATTTAATAGGTAGCTGACCCAAGAGACGTCCTGTCCAAATTTCAATATACCAAACTCCATTCGCGCACGTAGAGAAATAAATCGGAGGAAAAGAGCACTTTCAGTTTTTCCCAAATTTTCCAATTTTTCGGGCAACTTTTCGAAGTTTTATTTCCCTAAGAACCTTGTTCTGACTATTGCGAACATTTTAAAAATAAAATTAACCACATCGGTACAGTCGTTCTCAAGTGATGCGCTTACCAACAAGGCGCATTTCATTTTAATTTATATATATTACGTTATTTCACTTGAAGAATCGCCTGTTTGTACAAAAATCGTCTAAAAGCTTTGTTTTGACCCATCTGACCGTATTCAATGCAAACGGTATATAAATAGAGACACAAGAGCATAAGCTACCAGACCAAAATTTGTTACAGCCCAAATAATCGTCATCGAGAAGGCAATAAAATGGGCAGTAGCAAATCATGAAAAATTTTAATTATAAATAGTTCCCAGTCAGCCTTACAAGAATTAAAAACGATCGCCAGTCCAGCCATATTCATCTTAGTATCCGCAAAATAGGGGAAAAATGTTTTGAAAATCAGCCTAACCCATTTTTTATTTTTCTATCACAGTAGTACAGTGTGGAAAAAAGCATGGGCTACCCCAACAACAGCGTTTTTCTAAACGCTCGAACACGTCAATTTGGTTTTTAATTAACCTACTTCTTCATCTGATGCATTTGTTTTTTCATTGGCGGCTGTCAAAGGTATGACGTCATCGACATTTTTTTAAATTGAAGTACGCGGCGGTGATACATTATTTGAAAGTTCTTATCTCGCACAGTATGCTTCTAAATTTTGACGCGATTCTATCATGCATTCTCAAAATGGCGGCCTTTCTTTTTCCCGAAAGAAAATGTTTTCAACTAAGATTAAATTACTAAATTCTGTGATTTTATTGTGAAACAACTGTTGAATGCGGTTTTAAATTATCAATATCAGTACGTTTTGTCCGTTTTGTTACTTAAAAAAAATTAAATAACATATGAATAAATTTTGACGAGCAGTTTAGTAGTTTTGACAAAGAGTATGCAAACAAACAACAAACATGAAAAGTCAAAATTGACAGTAGTGATTAGATTAAATTCTAGAATCTCTTTCTTGGCATTGCGTTGTCTTGCCTTTAAAAATTCCCCTTTCCATAATCTGCAAATGTCTCTCGGTGAAAAAGGTTGCATTGAAATTTTAATGGTGGTTGGTTATGGAGATCGTCGCAGATCGACTAATGAGGTACGGTAACTCTTTAGTCAAGTCCATCCATACCGAACGCCGATTTCACAGTCTACGGTTTCCACGATTTTGAGAAAATATGAAGAACATGGGTGTGTTAAAAATTTGACTAGAAGTGGGAGACCTTGGCACTCACGTTGTGAACACTCGGTATAAGTCACGATATTTTTTTTAATTTTAACAACACACCACGAGGGCTTACAGCCTAAATGCTATCGTACCGTGGGTGTAGACAAGGAGGAAAGAGGCATCTTGTTAATGCTGGACTTGAAGGTTTTGAGGTTCGGGGGAGAAGGAAAAACATGTGCCGGCAAGGAATTCCACAACTTGGAAGCCCTCGGGACAAAAGAGCGGGCATAACAAGATGTTCTATGTCTGGTGACTCGGACAGTAAAAGGGTGCATTCGCTCTGTTCCCCTGGAAGATCTGTTGGGGGGCGCAGGTGGAGGAACTACGGAAAAAAGCTCCTCTGAGCAGTGCCCGTGCAGATATCTATAAAAGAGAGAGAGAGAGAGGTCACCAACGGCACGTTGGTGGGCAAGGAATGGCAGCCTTTGGGTGAGGGTAGGGTCACCGATGAAACCTATAACTCTTTTTTGAATGGAGTCCAGGATAGCGAGTGTAGAAGCGGCAGCAGCACCCCAGATGTGAGAGCAGTATTAGAGGTTTGGTCTTATTTGTGAAGTATATAAGGTATAGAGATTAGCTGGTGAAAAATATTTGCGACCTCGGAAGAGGAAACCTAATTTCTTAGCAGCCGCTTCTGCAATTGATGTGACATGTTGGCGCCAATTGAGATTTCGATCCACAGAAATGCCAACAAGTAAAACGGACTCATTACTTTGAATAACTTGGTTGTTTATTGTGATGGGTCTAGGGCTGGTGTATCTCTTATGAGAAAGAAAGCAAGACTGTGATTTGGTGGGGTTGAATTGTACAAGATTTCTACATACAGTTTAGAGGAATGGCCATCCACGACAACAGAAATGCTCCGGTTGGAGAAGCAATGTACTGTCCACGTACAGAGTTTTGGTGGTAGGCCATACCCCGGTAGCTGAAACTTGGGATTTGTTGGTTAGAGATGTGCCTCGATGGAGATATTTGTTTTTTCATTAAAAAAATACCTCATATGCTTTAATCATTTTTTGGGATCTTATTTGTTATCCTAGTAGGTTATGGAAAAACCGAATTTTATAACAAAGCATTACAGGTTGTGGAGCTTTTGGAGTAATTTATTTTAAAAGAAGAAAATTTGAAAATCGGCCGACCTGTTATGAAATAATGAATTGACGCCACTTAAAGTGAAAGACACTGTACATATTATATATATATATATATATATATATATATATATATATATATATATATATATATATATATATATATATATATATATATTAAATCAATAAAATTCGGTTTTAAAAATTTAATGCGTGTCCTGTTGTAGGCTAAGTACATTTCGATACCTCCTCGTATCCGCCATGTCTATTCTTTTCAGCAAATATGTTTCGTTATTTTAGACCAAAACGGGCTGTATTCAATCATCCAATATTTTGCAAGCTTTTATTTAACTTCACTTCATAGTTATTATAACCGGATTGAGCTGAAATTTGATGCGCGTGTGTATGACAGGTGACAATGCATCATAGGCCATCTCTTATGTACGATATGAGTCGCACAAAAAATGGCCAGTCTGCATTTTTCAGTAAACAGGTGATCATTTATGTAAAAGTTGATATACCAAAGAATTAAAGTATATTAAGAACGCGGACGAATCTAACGGATGCGCTGCTTGCCTCGTGGAGAAATTAATTAACAAAGGAGAAAACAAAGAAAATGTTAGCGGAATCGACGACTTTGAGAAGAGAAAAAAACTGTATGTGCTTACCAATTGAACCCCAAATCACGGGGGGTCTAGATAGCATTTTTAGAAAACCAATTTGCAACCAGCATTTTCGACGAAAAAATACTTTAAAAAACTTGCTAGGTAACCCAAAAGACAAGGATAGTATGGCCAAAATGTCGGGAATTTATGAAATAAGTTGTAAAGATTGTGACCTAAAATACGTCGCACAAACAAAAAATATATTGGAATTAGAAACAAAGAACATTTAGCACAATTAAGATACGGTACTATAGATAGATCTTCCGTCGCCCGACATATTTGGGATAATATTCACCACGTTAATGAGGAGAACTGAAAATTCTTAAAAAATGTTAGACAACCGGGACAGCTTAACGCCATCGAAAGTATATATATTGCTAAATATAGTAATAATTAAAAATGTATGAATCTCGCTCCGCCGCCTATGGGTAGTCTTCTGAAAGATTACTTTATAAAAGAAATACCGGCAAAAGCACGTCCGATAGATAATAAAAGAAAACAGAAATTTCCGCCAAACGAAATATGTTGATTTTGGTGTCTTTAAACCTCCCTAAATCGTTAGTGACCGACTACCTGCAAAAGAATATAAATAGAGTTGTGGATATAAAATATTTAGAATTAATCATCCTCTTGAACTTGGTTAGCGAAACGATCGTCAGGTTTTTTAAAATGTGTTGTGGTGATTTCGGTTCTCCAAGTGTGCTTATCAGTGTTCATCACAGGTTCTAATCTTCACTTAATGAGTATCAAGTTGAAGAACTTCACGAATAAAATACTGTAGGCTAGATGACGCTTTCATAAATTCAAACTCGGCCGAAGCAAGATGGTTGTTTATTATTGAACGTTTAAAGTATCAGGTAGCCGACCGATGCATTTGAAGTATCAGGTAGTAGTCCCTTTTAAAGGAAAGTAGCTGTAAGTCCGCTAGGCACTGCACATTGTCAACTGCGATCCCGAAGATACAACATCTCTGACAAGTTCGGTCGCTGGTATGTGCGAGCTTGTAACAATAAAATGTAAATAAACTCATCATTCTACACATTGCGTGTTTTTAACTCTATTATAATCCTAACACATTGCGTGTTTATCAAAAAGTGCATCCCAAGGTGATTAACCTCGTTTCTAATGTAAGAGAATCACCATCTACCGCAACATTGGTGGAATATTTCTTTTTCAACAACCCCATTAAGATCGGTGTCAAGAGAAAGGGTTTCGCGAGTAAAATACAGTTAACTAGGTAAGGTTTTTATAAATTAAAAGTGGGCGCCGACGTAAGATGACGAAATATATCTTTCTCGATAACCTCCTTATATGGGTATCAAAAGAAAGGACATCACAAGTAAAACACTGATAGCTAGGCGGAGCTTTGATCAACTAAAAATTGTGTTCGACGTAAGATGACGGAATATATATTTTCAACAACCTGCTTGATATGGGAATTAAATGAAAGTTCTTCATGGGTGAAATACGCTTTCATTTTAGTGAATTTTCGTAGAAAAAATTCACTAATGGGGAGATCCCGACTTTTGAATTTTGAAAAAAAAATTGCAAATGAGCGCGAACTAGGATCCCTAGAACCCATATCCGGGGTCAGTTTCAATTTTCATATGTTTTTATATATATATATATATATATATATATATATATATATATATATATATATATATATATATATATATATATATATATATATATATATATATATATATATATATATATATATATATATATATATATATATATATCACACCGATAACTCAAAAAATAATGGGCCGATTTTGATAAAATTTGGCACATACGTTCCTTTTGTAAATGTCTTTGACAAGTTCGTTAGTGAGGAAAATCGGACGAGGTTTTCCGGGAAACTTTTGAGTTTTCATTCGAAAAAAATTTTTATCTCCGGAATTAACAAAGTAAGGGCAACCAAATTCGGTACGCTGGTTCATATCGTCATAGGTAAGCTATTTACCAAAACTTAGCTTTGTATGTTGAAGGAGAAAAATGTTACAGGCATTTAAAGAAAAATAAATTTGGGTTTTCCTCAAAACGTCAAAGTCGCGATTTAAAATGTCAACATTGGTAATATTTAGGCAATGATCCTGAAATTAATATGAGTTATCAAAAGAAAATGTCTCAAGAAGAACGCTTTACAAAGCATGAACTCTTAGTTTCAATCGTCATTGACCTTCATTTTACTAAAATATTCCCAGAAAAATCATTTAAAATAGACTTTTTCTCTGATGGTTTGGCAGTAGTGTTGGCTATAGTTTATCGTTTAATGGTATATCATTTTTGTCAAATTTTCGTAAAAAATCTTTAAAGCTCAATATATCCGTTATTATGCAAGTTACGAAAAAAAATGGTATACATTAATTATAGGGTGTCTTGAGCTACATCTTAAAAAATATTTCCACAATTACAGGGTGGCCATAAATCGTTGATGATTCAAATTTTCTTTTTTTCTTTTTTTTTAATCGAACACGCCCTATGTTATTGCATTTTTGCATTTTCCATCGAAATATAATACATCTTTGTAAGAAAAGAAATTCGGGCGCAGCAAGTGCATTATGGTAGCGAATTTTCATTAAATCCTTCAAATTTGAATAGTGTAACATCCCAACATAGACGTGGCAACTCGGCTTCTCCCAACGCCGGCTTGGAACCACCCTGCTTGCAGTCAGAGGCAGTGGTACAGCGAACGCAGCCCAGGAGAAGTGCGCGTCTCGCCGTCCGTACCGTGACCCCAGAAGCACTTAATAAACTCCAGTATTAATGACCCCTTACAAATGGGAGTTCCATTCATTTTTAGTTGTTATTGCATCACTGTGCACTTGTTGTTAAGTTTAAAATAGTTGTATTAAACGAGTTAACCCTAAAAACTACTTTTCTGCTTTTCCCCGTATTCCCGTGAAACGGAAATCGGTTAAGCCTTTATAATTGGCGCCCATACTAAGTGGCCGTTTAAACAGTTGTTTTAAATTAAAAGTGCTTGTATTCATCAATTTCAACTGCACATATTCCATCCAAGCTAGGTATCGTGACGTCCAATACCGGCGGAGAAACTTGGTAAGTCTGTTCTAGTTTCGTAAAACCTGCAGAGAGAGGACAAGATACCCGCAGCTAGGATATATTTCACCGTGCCGGTGAAGTTAGAGCCCCGTTCCATGCAGAACGTATATATATATATATATATATATATATATATATATATATATATATATATATATATATATATATATATATATATATATATATATATATATTACATAGTGTATGTACCTGGATATTTCAGCATTTGTAGCGACGGACCCTAGAGTAGTTAACCTTGAAGCAGTATCCCAGCTACTCGCTACCGTTCATAATGTCGTCACTTGTTTATCTAAACTTGAACTTATTCCTAGAATTTTATGCCTGTTTGAATATTTTGTGTGATCTCATAGACTGTATTTAGGATAAAATACGTACCGTGTTGTCAGGTTGTGACTTTAGTAGCATATCTAAAATTACGTTAAATGAACATTTTTAAATTTGATATTTTCACTATGCCGAGAAATCACCAAACGACACCAGAACCTCGGGTTTCTGCAAATGTTGTTTTCTTACCTGAACAATTTGAAATGTTACTTCAAAGACTATTAAGTACACCGAGTTTAATGTCACCCGTAGAAGATGGAAGTTTTGTGAATTGTTCTTCGCGATTTGATGGTTCTAAAGACTCAGATGTTAACGCATTTATTGACTCAATTTTGATTTTTAAAGACTGTTGCCGTGTATCAGATGAAAACGCCTTAAGAGGTTTACCAATGTTGCTTGACGGTTTTGCATCTAGTTGGCTTTTTGGTGTAAAGACTGGTATTAAATCCTGGCAAGAAGCCATTAGCTTGCTGCGCATTACATTTGGCCCTCAAAAACCCCCGTATCGTGTATATAAAGATCTGTTTTCTTGTGATCAAGACACCAACACGCCTTGTGACATATTTATTTGTAAATCGCGTACAATATTAGCGCAGTTACCTGCCAATACTTTGACCGAAGAGACTCAAATCGATATGGTGTATGGACTACTCCATAAACGCGTTCGCGAGAAAGTGCCGCGAGACGAGGTTAAGACTTTTACCGAACTTTTAACTCGTTGTAGGCTCGCTGAAGAAACTTTCGAGAGATATGAACAGCCGCGTGATCCCGGTGTTCCGAAAAACAATAAAAAGCCACGATGCCAGTTCTGCCGGTTTGTTGGACATTCTAAAGACGAGTGCCGCAAATTGTTGAATAAAATTAAAGAAGAAAAGAGTGAACCTTCGGTGCCGCTTAAACCTTCCGCTCCTGAAAGACAAGACATTGAAAACCCGCAACGCACCGCGTCGGTTCCGCGTTCGCCGCGCGCTACGGACGCTTCAAGTTTTTCACCGCCAGCATCTTCCGGAATTTACTGTTATGGATGTGGAAGACCAGGCTATGTAAGAGCGACCTGCCCGACGTGTTCGCGTCTACCAGCTTCATCGTCCACTGAGTTCTATGCATTCCATGAATCCACCATTGCACATCAGCCTCAACCGAGACCAATTTTCAAGCTGAAGGTTCTGGGTACTACCGGACTAGGCATGATTGACACTGCAGCAAAGTTAAGTGTTGCTAGTAAAACTCTAGCAAATGTTCTGAGACGCAAAGGATTTACTTTTATTTCTAAACATTACTCCATAAAACTCGCAGATGGTTCTGTAAAGCAGTTGGAAGTTTTCACAGTTGCCGTATATGTGATGTTGAAAAGTAGAAGTATACCCACACACTTTATAGTCCTGCCAGATGCCGACGTCACGCTACTTGGAATTGACTTTCTCACCAGAGCCGGCGTATCAATAAATTTTGGGCAAGGGTGTTGGAATTTTGCAGACCAACCTTGAATTTTGTATGATCTACAGTTCGAAAACGCTAATTACATAGTTCGGAGAGAACCTCCTGCTGACCATTCAAAGGTAGACGCTTTTTCTCTGGAAATCTTTAGATCAGATGAAGGGATTGCTCTGACAAATGAAGAAAAATTCAGACTAGCAAAGCTAATAAAATTAAATGAGAATATCTTTGCACTAGGGGGAGAGCCCATCCCTTTTGCTGAACATCGCATATGAACAGGTGATCATGCTCCCATTTCAGTTCCCCCATATCGTATGACACCTGGGAAGAAAGAAATACTTAAACAAGAGTTAGACAGGCTATTAAAAGAGGGAGTTATCGAGGAATGCGAATCTCCTTGGTCTGCACCCGTGGTTTTAGTGCCAAAGAAAGATGGAGGAATGAGACTCTGCATCGACTACCGAGCCTTAAACTCAGTCACCAGAACAGACTCCTATCCGCTTCCCCGAATGGATGATTTGCTGCATTCCACTAAGAAAACCTTTTACATGACCACCATGGACCTTCGTTCGGGTTACTACCAAGTCAAAGTGCGCGAAGAAGATAAAGACAAGACTGCCTTTGTAACTCCCTTCGGCACCTACAGGTTTTTAGTGTTACCATTCGGCGTGAAGAACGGGCCTTCAACCTTCCAAAGACTAACCGATAGGCTACGCAGCGGACTTCCTGACGTATCGCTTCTAGCCTACATTGATGATCTGTTCGTGTTTAGTGAGTCATTCGAATCGCACCTAGAGGACTTACAAAAGGTGCTAGACCGCCTAAGACTTTTCAAATGCACCTTCGCGAGTGCTGAAGTGAAGTATCTCGGTCACGTGATTACCAATAGAGGTATACAAGTGGATCCCGATAAAACTGCCGCCATAGCGAGTATGACGCCTCCCAGAAATGTAAAGCAGTTACAATCATTTTTGCAGACCTGCTCCTGGTATCGACGTTTTATCGAAAACTTTGCCAATATGTCACGCCCCCTCAGCGACCTGCTTAAGAAAGGTGCCGCTTGGACCTGGGGATCAGCTCAAATAGAATCCTTCCAGAATCTCAAAGCCGCCTTGCTGTCAGCTCCCATCCTGCAACAGAATGACCCTAGTAGACCGTATGTGCTGAAAACGGATGCTTCCAACTATGCTCTAGGGGCAGCCCTGATCCAGGGGGAGGATTCGGAAGAACATGTTGTGGAATACGCCAGCCGTTTGTTGCTACCGGCTGAGAAGAACTACTCCACAACTGAGCGAGAAGCCCTGGCTGTTGTTTGGGCCTTGAATAAATTCAGGGGATATTTAGATAACTCCTCCGTTATCGTAATGACAGATCACCAACCCCTAAAATGGCTGCTTAGCTGAAATCACCAACGGGAAGGCTCGCCCGATGGGCTCTTATGATACAAGGATTTAATCTCCAAATCGAGTATCTGCCAGGGAAAAGGAACATCCTAGCTGATATGCTCTCCAGACCTCCATGCAGCCACCCGGATGAGATTACGTGTGATATTTGTCAGATAAGTATGGATCTGCCTCGCCGATCTTCTGCCAATATACGAGAAGAACAGCTTAGAGATCCAGAAATCAAAAAGATAATTGATAGCTTCGAAAATCCCGAAGACGACAGCTATGCCATGTGGACCTCCCGTGGTTATATAATGAGCAACGGAGTCTTGTATCGCTACTCTGACCAAGAGGATGTGGAGGAGGCCCAGCTCGTCGTGCCTATTCACGAACGTCAACGAGTGCTACAAGAACACCACGATTCTCCCAATGCTGCGCACTATGGTGTTGAAAGGACACTTCAAAGAATCTCCCGGTTGTACTACTTCCCGGGAATGAGAAGATTTATTACTGAACATATCAACAAATGCCTGGATTGCCAGCGCTACAAAGCATCCAATCAAAAACCGGCTGGACTGCTGCAGACGCCAGTACTCAACCAGCGGTTTGAAGTCATCTCTGTTGATTTGTTCGGGCCCTTGCCAGCGACCCCGAAAAACGAACAATGGATTCTAATAGTCGAAGATACAGCTTCCAAATGGATTGAGCTATTTCCATTAGTCAAAGCTACGGCTGAGGAATGTGCTATCACCCTATCCAATGAAATTTTCCTGCGATATGGATTACCAAGACGAATGATCTCAGATAATGGTGTGCAGTTCATATCCGCCATTATGCAGCAAGTTTGTTACATTTTCTCCATAAAGCAAAGTCTAACACCGATTTACCACCCAGAAGCTAACATGGTAGAACGGAAAAATCGAGACCTGAAACCAAGACTTGCCATTTTAGTTGGACAAGACCACACTCTATGGTCAGAAAAATTGCCAAGTATTCGTTTCGCCATGAATTCATCGAAGTGCATAAGCACGGGCTATTCCGCAGCCTATCTCACTTTTGATAGGGAACTAAGAAGCCCAGATGAAATAAATCATGATTTACGAGCCATTATACAGGCCGATACTTTTATACCACAGATAACTTCGTATCTCGACCGAGTTGCATCTGTTTTGTCATATGCTCGTAAGACACACGACAAGCAGCAAGATCGCCAGAAAGGTTATGCTGACCAGCGTCAACGTCCTCATCCGGAGTATCAAGTCGGAGACCAAGTACTGGTCACTACACATACTAGGAGTAACCCCAGCCGAGGAATCACCTCCAAATTCCACCCAAAACGAGATGGACCATACGACATCTCCAGAATTGTTTCCCCAACTTCCTACGAAGTTCGCAGCCCAGAAGCTGTAGACGTACCCTTAGGAGTATATCATAGTTCTGAGCTAACCCCTTATAGAAGAGGCTTGGATTTGGATACACACCCAGTTGTTCCCATTCGGAAGAGAGGAAGACCACCGAAGAAGAAGCACCCATCCCACCAGCCTAAACCATCCTGTTCCTTCGCCGGGACGGCATCAGGACCAGAGGGGGAGATTATAACATCCCAACATAGACGTGGCAACTCGGCTTCTCCCAACGCCGGCTTGGAACCACCCTGCTTGCAGTCAGAGGCAGTGGTACAGCGAACGCAGCCCAAGAGAAGTGCGCGTCTCGCCGTCCGTACCGTGACCCCAGAAGCACTTAATAAACTCCAGTATTAATGACCCCTTACAAATGGGAGTTCCATTAATTTTTAGTTGTTATTGCATCACTGTGACTTGTTGTTAAGTTTAAAATAGTTGTATTAAACGAGTTAACCCTAAAAACTACTTTTCTGCTTTTCCCCGTATTCCCGTGAAACGGAAATCGGTTAAGCCTTTATAATAGCTCAATTTGCTCTTAACCTATAAGGTTGACCAGGGAACCAGTTTTTTTCGGGAACAATCTAAGTTTACTTTCGGAATTTTTTGTACATTTTCAAACAATAAAGTTATTTTGATGAAACATGGCACATTGTTTCTACTATATAGATTGATGCCTGCTTTCTTAAAAAAAACATGTTTGCTATTAAAAACATTTTTATGAAAATTCACTACCATAACGCACTTGCTGCGTCCAGAAGTTATTTTGTTTGTTTTAGTACGCCTACATAAAGCTTGTTCTTTTAAATTTTACCTTTAACTTATCAATATACAAAGCTTATAATAAATCTTAGCCATACCTGAGATTTTTGGTTATTTTGACTTTGATAGCATTTATCTTAGATAGCTCGATACGATGGTATTCAAATGAGCTATTGCTGACTAAAATCAAGATAAAAGTTGATGTTAATGCATTTTCTAAGTAGTTCACTAACTTTCAATGTTTTCTCAACAATAAGCTTCATTGATGCCTGCAGATTCATCTGAAAGCATCGATAATGTTGACGTCGTATTTTCTATAGTGAATTCCCTAAGCTGCAGGTTTGAGATATCTCTGAAGAGACAGCTCGAATCGAATTAGTTTACATGAATGAGCTGGAAATGTCGTTAACAGCGAACTATTATCAAGAATAGAAATACAGTATAAGCCAAAAGTCGTAAAGGGATTTTAATTTAATAGATTTGAGGCGCAAGAAGGATTTTAGCCAACTTAATTATCGCTTTTATTTGAGTCAAGAGGGAAATATATTTACAGGTCAAGGTCTGTCTTGGATAATGCTCCTCGTTTCTGAGTTATTAGCCACCGGTTGTTATATTAATATTAATGAGCCTTTAGCAGTTAAGTTTTGGTAATGGGATAAATTATTCCTTTTTATTTCGTAGAAAAAATTCACTAATGAGGAGATACCGACTTTGAATTTTGAAAAAAAATCTTCAAATGAGCATTAATTAGGCCCCCCAGAACTCATATCCGGGGTCAGTTTCAATTTTTATATGTATATATATATATATATATATATATATATATATATATATATATATATATATATATATATATATATATATATATATATATATATTACACAGATAACTCAAAAAAAAATGGTACGCTGGTTTATATCGTTATAGGTGAGCTACCTACCATAAAAAAAGTTATGGGCATTTAAAGAAAAATAAATTGGGGTTTTCCTCAAAACGTCAAAGTGACAATTTAAAACGTCAAAATTCGCAACATTTAGGCAAAGAACTTAAATCTAATACGGGCTATGGAAAAAAAGTGTCTCAAGAAGAATGTTTTACAAACCCTGAAGTCTTAGTTTCAACCGTCATTGTCCTTCACTTTACTAAAATATTCCAGACAATTCATTTCAAATAGACCCTTTCTCTGATGCTTGGCAGTAGCCTTAGCTATAGAGTTTATCGTTTAATGGTATATAATTTTTGTCGAATTTTCGTAAAAAATCAATAAAGCTCAATATATCCGTTATTATACAATATATGAAAAAATATTGTATACATTAATTATACGGTGTCTTGAGCTACATCTTAAAAAATTATTGCTACAATCACAGGGTGGCCCATAAGTCGTTGGTGATACAAATATTTTTTTTTTGTCGAAAACGCCTTTTGTTTTTGCATTTTCCATCGAAATATAATGCATGTTTGTAAGTTAAGAAATTCTGGACGCAGCAAGTGCGTTATGGTAACGAATTTTGATTAAAGGCTTCATATTTGAAAAGCTCAATTTGCTATTAACCTATAAGGTTGACTAAAAAACGGATTTTTTCGGTTACACGTTAAGTTTATTTTCGGAATTTTTTGTACGTTTTCAAACAATAAAGTTATTTTGGTGAAACATGGCACATTGTTTTTACTATATATGTTATACTGGTAATCAAATTTGATGCCTGCTTTCAGAAAAAAACACACATATTTGCTATTAAAATAATTTTTATGAAAACTCACTACCATAACGCACTTGCTGCGTCCAGAAGTTTTTTTAAATTTATTTATTCAATAATTACCCAACAGATAATAACCTGCTATATATATATATATATATATATATATATATATATATATATATATATATATATATATATATATATATATATATATATATATATATATATATATATATATATACAATCAAAAGAGCTATGCGACAAGTGTTCGTTACGTGGTCTTTAAATGTCACTGATAGTGCTAAACAAAGACGGTTGATGTGGTTGGTTTTTAACAAAGTTTAGCATTTTAATTCACTCATTCATTTGTAATCAGAGAATTTTATAATTAAAACTGTAATAAATCGGTTTCTCTGATAATTTAATTTATTAAACATTTTACAAAGGCGCTATAAACTGTCAAGGTAACGCATGGGTCTAACAATCGCACTGAATGTATTGCATTTCTCTATCGCACCAAGCTAATTGTCTATCTCTATAACTACGTAGATCAAGAATTCAGGAAGAATTTTGAGTAGGTGTTTTAAGTACTTGGATATTTAACAGAGTTGAACTTTTGTACTATCCCAGTAGGGAATGGAAATTTTTGCTGGCCTATGGAGGTAGTTAGGCCACTGCGCATTATGCAAAGTTTGTAAAAAACTATTTTTTCAAAAATATATTTTAGGCCCAATTAAATTTAAATAATCGTAAATTTAACATATTAGTAAACATAAAGGAAAAAATCCAAGAAACTTTCAATGGTTTTAGTGAATTTTCGTAAAAAAAATTCACTGTTGAGAAGATCACGACTTTTGAATTTTGAAGAAAGTTCGTCAACTGAGAGCTAACTAGGCCCCTAGAACCCATACCCAGGGTCAGTTTGAATTTGGATATGTTCAATATATATACGTTCATATATCTCGAAAACCATCACTGCTGCAGCTTTCCGAAAAAAATTAGCATAAGTAAAGTGGCCATGAGAAAATGTTGGAAATTATTTTCAGCTTTCTAATTCTGCCGCTAGTTGGCGAAAATGCCATGGCTTTCTTAATATCTTTAATTTCTCCAATCACAATCACTGACGAGGTAACTGTAACGTTCGACAGTGTCAAAATTTCCTATTCACGCACGGGAGTGTTCTGTGTTCACTCATTAACCATACACTTTTTATTTTCAAATAGCCTCTACTCGTCCGAGATTAGCTAAATGTATACATAAAAACGGACAGCAGTTTGAACATTTTTAAATAATAAAATGTTAGTTAAATTTGAGGTTTTTTACATTCATATAGTTTCGGTTTCATAATATAATCAATTTACGAATACAACCTTAAAATCGATTCTTGGCTCTTGTATCGTAGTTTTATAATAAGTTAATAAATTTATTTCCTATTAAAGTGATTAATTGTTATTGGTAACTATGTTAATTTATATAAAGATGCCTCAAAATTAATATTCTATAGAGATTTTGCTACATTCACATCCAATTTTGAGAAATGGCACAATAAGCACCAAAATACATAAAATTCGAGTTTTCTATGAAACGGAACAACATATGCGTTTTGCGTTTTCACAGAGTTCTTTCTAACTTCATCCACTTTTTGATAGTTATATTATAATACTATGCTGCCATTTGAAAAGTTTCATAAAATTTAATAACCTAGACTCCCCTACTCTAACGCCCTCTGTATTTTGTGCATGTGTGATTGTGGATTTAAAATACTAATACGTAAAATTTCCCATGAAATCTCTTTCCAACAAGTCAAAATTCATGAAATTATGTCTACTGGTTATCAAGTTATAGGCATTTGTTTATAAAAAAATCCTCGCCCCCTACCTTCGCCACTGGTCTATAAGGAATTTTTTTTTTAACTGAAGCTGTAGATAAGTGAACGTTGATTACAAATTACCTAAAATCAGCTTATGTTATGCATCAAGGTTTTCGGGAAATTAAAGATTTTAGGTAAGCCATGGCATTTTCGCCACCTAGCGGCGGATTTAGAAAGCTGAAAATAATTTCCAACATTTTCTTATGGCCACTTTACTTATGCTAATTTTTTTCCGAAAGCTGCAGCTGTGACGGTCTTCGAGATATAGCCGATCCGTGCCCTTATTTGAACACCCTGTGTATGTATATATATATATATATATATATATATATATATATATATATATATATATATATATATATATATATATATATATATATATATGGGGGGGGAGGAGGGGGTGTCACACCGATAACTCAAAAAATAATAGGCCGATTATGATCAAATTTGTTGAGTATCTTCCTTTTGCAAGTGGCTTGAATGCGTTCGTTAGTCAGTTTTTCCAGAAATTTTTGTGCTTTCTTTCGGATTTTTTTTATATCTCTGGAAATAACAAAGCTATGACAACCAAATTGGGTACATGGGTTTATACCATGAAAATTAAAATATCTACCAAAATTTGTTATAAGCGTTTTGAAAAATATTAGTTTTTCTTCTTAAAACGTCAAAGTATGGATTCTAAACGGCAAAATTGACATGTTTCAGACCAATCACCTGAAAGGAATACTGTTTATGAAGAAGAAATGTCGTAAGAGGTGTGTTTTATTAACACTCAAGTTTTATTTTCAAGCGTCACTGTCCTTCATTTTACGAAAACATTTACAGGAAATAAATTTCAATTAGACCCTTTATCTGATGCTTTGGCAGTAGTTTCAGTTATGTGGTGGGTTGGTGGCCAGAAACGGTTGGTATGGAGTTTCTTCTTTTTATGGACTTCTGTAAGGCGATTTTTTGCACTTTCCATTTCTAGCTCCTTTGCAGCGCGTTTCCCCCGCACAGCACTTCAAATTGGCTTTAGGTCTCTGAACTGTATTGTGGAGTTGAAAGCACATCATTCTATTGTGGAGTTGAAAGCACATCATTTGTCTGATGGCTAATGCATAACCAGGTTCCTCTAAGCATGTTTTAGAATTTTTCTCCAAAGAACGAACATTGCGCTAATCTGGAAATTTACCCAAACTTTGACATTATTAATAATAAAAATGGAAACAACGCCTGCGTGTTCGTAAAATAAATGTATAAAATAAGTTATTGTAAAAAAAAATTTGAAAAATAATGGTCTAGCACACTTTCGTAACAACATAATTTTCGTGTAACATTACTTAAGCCAACTTTATTAAAGGAGATAGCTAATTCTCGTTAAAGAAATAGTTTGAAATTTTTCATGCAAACATTTTTTTAAATTTTTGTCAAAAAGCTTTTTGCAAATAATTATCTTGGCAGGTATGTAAATAGCTAGAAGAGGTTATTTGTCCACGAAAATCGAATCAGTTTTAAAATTTGGTGGAATTGTTGCTTTGGAAAAGACCTTACTACATCCCAAAATTCAACTGTTCAAGTTTATAGAAAATTGAATTACCCAAGTTTGAAGCATTTAAAAACAATTCACTACCATAACGCACTTGCTGCGTCCTGAACTTTTAATTTAATCATAAGACGAAGACAACCTTGTTGATGTAATTAGATCATAAACAGTGTAGGTAAAACTGTGTATAAGTGTAGTAAATATTTTCTAGTGCAATCTTTTTGCATCTTTTATTAATGATTCTGGGGTAGCAAAAATTGGTTTAAGCATTGTAACACCCCGTGATAAAATTTCTCATATGTGCCTAAATACAGATCTTATTTTGAACGCGAAGACGATGAGGTATTTATTTAATAGCGTGAAATAAGACATTGGGGTTTTGGTGAGACGTTCTCTACCTACTGAGTAGACACTCTCATTACTTTACTTAATACCGGAATAACTTACCAAAAATTTATCAGTTTCCTTACTTCATGCGAAGCTTTAGGATATTGAGAGTATTTTGTGAGAAAGCACTCTGTCAGGGAACCTTTGAAAGTTATAGGAAAGATCGGATTACTTTCTCTGTCGATATTTAAGTAAGTCACAGAAAAACTTTTTAGTTTATTTATTATGAAATTTGTAAATCCAAGTTTCATCAATAATAACGTAAATAGTTCAACCTTAAAGTGAAATAAATATATGCGTGAAATATGTCATTTTTAAAACTAAGAGCTGTACTTATAATTGGGGTCTTTAAAGAAAAATCATTAAAAAAAATTGTAAATATGCGTCCCTTGAAATATTTGATTTTTATTTGTGACGTCATTTGTATCAACGGGATGACGTCATTGATGATTTTTAAAAGAGAAATGTGGGTCATACGAAGCCCTTTCCTTGATCCAATTATATCAATAAGTTTAAGTAATGGAATTTTAATAGTATCAACAAATTTGTTGAAATTATAACAAAACTTTTTCTAACAAATACGATTTGTTCTATAATTGCCAGCAAAATTACAATATATATTCAAATTGGTGACCTTAGTCTTTAGGCTATAATACACTCGGAAATTCGAGCAGTTAATTCATCTTGAACTTTATCTATAACATCTAGAGCTATTTGTGCCATCATCGTCCTAATGCTTTATCTTAATCCATATCTACTTGGTGGTCTATTTTGGTACGCTTTGCTTTTTAGGTATCTCTACAGAAAATATAGGGAATTTAAGTCTGGGAACCTGGGTGGCAATTCAGTTGATCCTCTTTGCCCTATCCAACTATTTTCAAGACGTTGTGCAAGTAGTTTATTATCAATAGAACATAATGTGGGCAAACATTATCCTGCTGAAACCACAAAGTATTTCTGTTTGAAGACAGATGTTTCCGTTTACACAAAGTGTACATATAGAGAACCTGTTACGGCTGTCTCCAAAAATTGTGGTCTTATAATCCTATTATCTATTATATCAGCCCAAGCATCCAATTTTTCTGGGTATTGAGTGTGATACTCCAGCATTAAATGTCGCTTTTCAACTGTCTAATGTAGAGATGTTTTACGGTTTACATGACCATTTATGATAATTTAGTTGCGTCATCAAAAAGGAATATTTTTACAGATATCGACTTTCAGTTAATGTTTTGCATTAAGATTCCCATTAAGATTTTGCATGATTTAAGTAGTTTACCAAAACCACCTTTTATACGCTCCTGAACTAAAGTAACTTTGTAAGAATACCACAAGTGAAGCTTACAACATGTGATGTGTACTGATAAGCACACTTGGAGAACCCAAATCACCACAACACATTTAAAAAAACCTGACTATCGTTTCACTAACCAAGTAAGCGTCATGAGAGGATGAATAATTATAAATATCTTATATCCGCAGCTCCATTTATATTCATGTGCAGGTATTCAATCACTAACGATTTAGGGAGATTCAACGACACCAAAATTAACATATTTCGTTTTAGCAGAAATATCTATCTGTATTATTTTATTATCTATCGGGCGTGCTTTTGCCGGTATTTATTTTATAAAGGAAGCTATCAGAAGACTGCCCATAGGCGGCGAAGCGAGATTCATGCATTTTATTATTACTATATTTTAGCTGTCCTGGTTGTCTAACATTTCTTATGAATTTTAGATTCCCCTCATTAAGGTGGTGATTATTATCCCAAATATGTTGGACGGCAGAAGATCTATCTATAGTACCGTATCTTAATTGTGCTAAATGTGCTCTAAATCTAATTCCAATAGATCTTTTTGTTTATCGGACGTATGTAAGATCACAATCTTTACAACTTGTTTCATAAATTACCGACATTTTGGCCGTACTATCCTTGTCTTTTGGGTTACCTGGAATGTTTTTTAAAGTATTTTTTGTCAAAAATGTTTAAAAATTGGATTTTTTTATCTATCTAGACTCCTCGTGATTCGAGGTTCAAATGGTAAGCAAACAAAGTTTTTTCGGCTTCCTCTCTTCTAAACGTAGTTGATTCCACTAACTTTTTCTTTGGTTTATCTTTGTTAATTAATTTCTCCTTCTCCCTTTTATTGCCAAATTAAACAATAAATTTGATTCTATAAAATTTACCCATGAATTAGAAATTTAATAATAAATTACCCTTTCTAGATGTACAAGTTATCAAAAATAAAGACACTTTAGAATTCGAGGTCCATAGAAAGGAAACCACCACTCTAAGCTACATTCCGAATCACTCACATCATAAGTAACAAAAAATGGCCAGTCTGAATTGTTTAGTAAACAGCTTAATTGATTTTCCTTTAAGTAAAAGTAGCTATACCAAAGATCTAAAGTATATTAACAACGCGGCCGAATATAGCTGATACACTGCCTGCCTACTGGAGAAACTAATTAACAAACAGAAAACAAAGAAAATGTTAGCGGAATTGACGACTTTTAGCAAAGAGAATGCTAAAAAATACTTTGTTCGCTTACCATTTGAACCATTTTTTAAAAGTCCAATTTGCAACTAACATTTTCGACAAAAAATAATTTGAAAAAGTTGCTAGGTAACCCAAAAGACAGGTAAACTACGGCCAAAGTGTCGGGAATCTATGAAATAAGTTGTAAAGATTGTGATCTTAAATACGTTGGACAAACGAAAAGAATCATTGGAAGTAAATTCAAAGAACATTTAGCACAACTAAGATACGGTACTATAGACAGATCTTCCGTCGCCCAACATATTTGGGATAATAATCACAAAGTTAATGAGGAGAATTGAAAACTAATAAACAATGTTAGACAACCAGGGCAGCTAAACGCCTTCGAAAGTATATTGCTAAATATAGTATTAATAAGAAAGTATGAATGTCGCTCCGCCGCCTTTGGGCAGTCTCATGATAGATTTCTTTATAAAATAAATACCGGCAGAAACACGTCCGATAGAAAATAGAAAAATACAGATATTTCCTCCAAAGGATATATGTTAATTTTGATGTCGTTGAACCTCCCTAAAACGTTTGTGACCGACTACCTGCAGAAGAATATTTTTAAAAAGTTCGGAGCGCAACAAATGCGTTATGGTAGCGAATTTTCGTAAAAATGTTTTTAATGGAAAATATGTCTTGTTTTTACAAGGACATTTGGTTGACAGTATAACCTATATATTACTAACAATGTACTATATTTCATTAAAATAGCTTTGTTGTCTCAAAAATTACAAAAATTTTCCAAAAATAAACTTTAGAAATTCCAGAAAAACAAGTCCGATTTTCCTGGTCAAAGAACCTCTTTAAGCTATTTACACGCCTGCCAAGATATAATTATTCACAAACAGCTTTAGGACCGAAATTGAAAAAAATATATGATAATTTCTTTTACATAAATTGTCTTCAGTAATGTTACACTAAATTATATTTTTCACAAAAATTCGTCAACTTTTTTCTTACAATAACTTACTAAACATTGATTATTCATTACCAACATATCACAAAAATCTTACAAAAAATTATTTCTACGGAAACACTAAAAACATTTCAGCGAAAACTTTTCAAATTTAGCTACTCTTTGAGAGTACCTGTATACGGCAGCTTGATTTTTTTGAAGAGTAATACAAAGAAAAAGCTATCTGAGTGCGTAATTTCCATGGGGCTTCGCTATCTATTGATAAAACGCCATATCATAATTGGTGATATGTGTTTGAACTATGGGCCAAAAACGTGAAGAGTTGCAAAACAATTGAAACCACTGAAAAACGATTAACGATATAATTTTTTCCCTTACAAACATGCATTATAATTTGATGGAAAACACAAAAATGCAACAACATAAGGGGTGTTCTATTAAAAAAATAAAGCGTGTATCACGACGACTTATAGGCCAGCCTGTCATTGTCAAAATAAGTTGATAAGATACAGCTCCAGATACCCTATAATTAACCTATATACTTTTTCATCATATCTTGTATAATAACGGATATATTGAGCTTTACCCTAGAAATGCGTCACCCTGTATATGTGTAAACAGGCAAAAACTGAAACTGATATGGGTTTTAGGGGTTCTAGTGCACGCTCATTTGAAGAAATCTTTTTAAAATTTATAAGTCGCGGTCTTCTTAATAACGAATTTATTTACGGAAATTTGCTAAAATACAGACTATTAAACCATAAACTCTATAGCGGAAACTATGGCCGAATCATCAGAAAGAGGGTCTATTGAAATGGACTTTCCGAAAACATTTAGTAAAATGAAGAACAGTGATGGTTCAGCTCAAACTTAAGGCTTTGTGATACACACTTATTAAGAGATTTTTTCGACATAATCCGTATTTGCTTCAAATTAGTTGTCTGAAATTTGCAAATTTTGACGTTTCAAATCGCGACTTTGACGTTTCAAGAAGAAAAATTATAAAATTTTCAAAATATTTTTTCTGCTACTTCTTGACACTTTTGCGCCAAGAAAACTTAAATGTTGTATGTAATATTCAATTGGTTTTGTTAATCCCACAAAATATTTTGTTCTTGTGCTTTCCCCTGATCACCAGTGGCACCCAATGTTTTTTTCTTTAAATGCCTATAACTTTTTGTTTTAACTTAGAGATCTGAATTTTGGTGTGTAGGGTAAGTTTGATAGTACAAACGTATATGTCAAATACGGTTGTCATAACTCTGTTATTTTCGGGGATACAAAGAAAACCGAAAATTTTTCCGGAAAAACTGATCCGATATTCCTGGATAACAAGCTAATCCAAGCCACTTGCAAAAGGAAAGGACATACCAAATTTCATCAAAATCGGCCCATTATTTTTTGAGTTATCGGTGATATATATATATATATATATATATATATATATATATATATATATATATATATATATATATATATATATATATATATATATATATGATCTCCGAAAATGTGTAAAACATGACAAAAACGTGCTGCAAAAGTGAGTATAACTTACGTTTTCCTAGAATAAAATACATAAGTTTGTTTCCTTCTTCCCTTATTTTTATTGTGTTTTTCATCTACACCTTAAAGCACGCCTGTATACAAAATTTTATAAGAATCGAGCACATGTGCGGAAAGTAAACTTTTACCAGAAAAATAATCCATTATGATTGTATTATTACAAGTAAAAGCTACTGTTTCTTTGTGTAGTACCTACTCTGCAATTTTTTCTTTACTTGAATATGAATAAATAAACATAAATATAAATTCGCATCATATCATACTGTACAGTTATATTAAGACAAATGAGGCCATTAGATTCTGTTTGCATGATAACTTTGGTGTCCAACATCTTTCTATTTGTTTTAACTGAGGCGCTTTGTTTTGTTAGAGTTGTACGCAGTTTTAAAATCACATACAGTAGCTACCTTGCCAGAGTTCTAAAGTTTCATAAAATTATCGTTATATGATTAGGTATTTACTTTTCCTCTTATGAATATGCGTACTCATTCACTTTAATGTTTGGCTATCACATTAGTCCATCTGCCTTTTTTTTACAATTATACCTCAGGTTTAACAGAAATGCATCTAAAAGAGGTGATTTTTATCATTCTGCAGTTATTTACAATTATGCCTCAGATTAAAGAAAAGATGCAGCTGCTTTCTATCGCTCTGCATCACGGGACTATAGCATGAAAGTGTACCAATTTTTACTGCATTTAAGACTTCAAAACTTTTGTATAGAGGCTTCGGAAGGTTGGCGGCATAACAAATGTTTAGTACAAATGTACTCGACGCCAATCTGGTTAATACTTTAAGTGTGTAGAATGTCATTTAAAAACTGGAAAATTAAATACAGATGTAGCAAATTTTTCTCTGGCTTCACAATTGCTGATTTTCCTCTCTGTAACCGGCTTTACCCTTTTATGGTTACCGAAGAGAAAACAAGCAATTGTGAAGCCATAGTGAGAGCCTCTCCATTTGTATTTAGGATTACAGGGTTTCACCAAGTAAGGGAAACAGAAACTAATGACCTAGAAAACTGTTCAAAATAATTACCATATTGAGCCGTCGCTGGGCACAAAGACCGATTTTGAGCTTATTGGGTCTCATCAGTTAGTGAAATCAGCGTCAGCAATAAATCATACTTCCGTCTGCTACAAGCAGCGAGCTCTACAATAAATTAATTAGATAGACCTTGAAGCTTTAGGTAACAAAGGAACTTAATTCATCGTACTCTCTAGGAATGGCGTTTCTGCGTCTATCTCACTATTTTATTGTAGAACCTGCAGCTCATAACAGTAAGTGTGATGATATGACAAAGAGATAAGAACTGGTAAGGTGGAAACCGATTTTTAGCGACGGCTGCACACCACACATAGCTGAATATATAAAAGTAATTGTTTTAATAAACAAATTAATCTTCATATGGCGTTTATACCATAAAATAGGACGTTGCCACATGGACGAAGCAAATTCCTACCGCACTACTGGTCTCACATGCTTTCTCCCTAAGACCATGGTGAAAGCGTTAGATCAATACGTTCGAAGCCAAACCATCACAAGGAAACCACTCTATATTCAACAATTCGCCCATCAGGCAGGCAATTCAACATTAGGTAGGTGAGAGATGTATATAAGCAAGTGCGCTTGCACTTGTCAAGGGCTTTTAACCAGCAAAGCCCCTATTTTAACCTACGGAGAAGAGACTGGCAATGCAAGATAGGTGATTGCGTAATGAGGATGGAACGTTATTTATCTTCGAGTGAGAAGACGTTCGCTGTCAAGTTATCTCCGAAGTATTCTGGCCCTTACACAATAACCAAGGTTATTTATCCGGTAGTATATGATTTGCAAGACGATGGCGGCAAGCGAGTAAAGCATATCCATATAAAAAGACTTAAAACTCTACCATTCTGATGTTTCTTTGTTATGTTAGATTATGCCGAGGGCTCGTAAGCCTAGTCGTGGTCACTTGCCAACAGGCGGGTATTTGTTCCTGGCCGCAGATCAGGAGAACAAGTTAACGGGGACTGCACGAAGGATGGAGACTTGTAAGGAGTTGGCAGCCAAACTAAGGCAGGACCCGCCCCAACGCGTGTTCTACTGGGAATACCAGGTCCTGGACAAGTTAGGAGAGGGTGGTGGTGACTTCGTTATGAAGTGCCAACAACGTGAGTCTGCGGAAAGGTGGTCCGGGGACACCCCGAGTATGCGCGCATTGAGCCCAGGTGCGGAGAATTGCTGACACACCCTCATGTCATAGCCTGTAGAGCAGTATTCGAGGAAAGGCAACGATGCTTCTTCATTTTCGAATATGCCCCACTTGGCGGCCTTTTGAGGTAGAGTAATGCCCACCGATGTACTCCGGCCGACATAGTAATCTTTGGACGACAACTGTTGCAGGCCGTAGGTTTCTGTCACGTTCAGAAGGTGGTCCAACGTGACATCAAATTGGAGAACATTTTGGTAATAGACCGGCAAAGTGTGAAGTTGGCCAACTTTGGGCTGGCCATGATGGTCTCTGACCATGCTCGCCAGGCGTACCCGATCTGGGGCAGGCCTGGGTATTTGGCGCCAGAACTCTGCCGGCGAGAGCCATACAACTTTAAAGTGGATGTATGGGTCTTGGGTGTCGTGCTCTATCGAGCAGTGATGGGAAAACGCTTGTTTTATTTGCCGGCCAGGAACAAAATGGCATTCACAGCGGCAGTGGAGGGTTTGATGAACACCCCGGAGCTATAACCGCTAGGGTTGCCATGGGTGCAGTTAATTCTGGATGGAGATCCCGATTTGCGCCCCTCGCCGGAAGAGGCTCTGTGTAAAATTGCACCAGGGGTAGAGACCGTGCCTGAACCTGAGGAAGTACCTGGGAAGTCCCGTCCGATGCGATAATTGTCTCCTGTACTCGCAGAGTGTCCGACAACGCCTGAGGGAGTACTAACTCCGGGGCTGGCGACTAACCGGCGTGTACAAAGGCAGTTCGTGCTGCCTGATGGCGGTATACGAAGAATCCGTATTCCGGCCGATAGCCCGCCTCTTCCATGTGATTGAGAGAGGTCGGAGCGTTTGTAAATGACAAATGATTTGTTTTATATTTCCGAGTGATGTCGACATGTGACATGCTGAGCAGGAATAATTGTTTTGTTTTGTGTCATTAGATCTGGACGCAGAACGTAGTCACAGTGGACTGGTGATTTTTGACCATGAGCCACAAGAAGATATTGACCAGGCTGTGGAATCGAGGGCCCAAAAAGGTATGCGCCGTGATCTCTGATGATGACGTCGTGACGACGGAAATGGTCGCAAGTATGGCCGAGGCACAGCAGCCGATACCTAAGCGCAAGTTATGTTGGCGCTGTGGCCAATCAGGTCACATACGGTCCCAATGTAAAGGGCGACCGTGTGTATTTTGCTATCGATGTGGGAAGCGAGGAACGCTATCCCGGCGATGTCCATGTTGTAGGAAACAGCAGGACCAGGAAGAGAAGAAAAACGTCTTGCAACAGGTAGTAGTGCCAGGGGTAGAAGTTAGTTCCCGACCTGTAGGTCTACAGTGCTCGCTGATAGAGCCCAGCGTGGGAGATGGTGACGCACTGGAAAACGTAGTCGACGTGGGACTCCATCCACTTGTTAGTGGTGTCTTCAGCCAATTCTCCTCGTCTGTGCCTTCTCTCTTTCTCTCCCCCCGTTTGGACGCTTGGGTAAAATGCAACTTAAACTGTGTAGTGACAGTTAGGTTAAGTTAGTTTTAGGTGTCGCTTCGTTTGGCATTGTGGCCATGCGTTCCTTTAGGTTAAGGATTGTATATTTAATTTTAGGAATCGTTGATTTTTTTTGATATGTACTTTTGCGCGGATTGGCGTTATCACAGCTAGCATATATATATATATATATATATATATATATATATATATATATATATATATATATATATATATATATATATATATATATATATATATATATATATATATATATATATATATCACATCAATAACTGAAAAAATAATAGATCGATTGTACCTTCCTTTTGCAAGTGGAACATTTTGGGTTTATACTTACCCTACATGGCAAAATTCAGATATCGAAATTTAAAGGAAAAAATTATAAAAATTATAGACATTTTAAAAAAATTGGGTGCCACTGATATCCAGAGAAATGCACAAAACCAAAATATTTTGTGTGGATAACAAGATCTATTATATATTACAGACCAAGATTAGGTTTCCTTGGCGCAAAGAGGTTAAGGATAACCGAAAAACCACTTTGAATTATTTATAGTTTTTCTTCTTAAAATGTCTGAGTCGCGATTTGAAACGTCAAATTTGCAATTTTTAGACGGAGGATCTAAAATAAATATGGGCTATATAAAAGAAATGCCATAATAAATGTGTTTTACAAAGCCTTAAGTTACAGCTTCAACCATCACTGTCCTTCATTTTACAAAAATATTTGCAGAAAAATCATATCATATAGACCCAAAAAATAAACTATTTTCTTTAAGACAATAATTTCGAGTTAACTGCTATTTAATACGAAATAAACATTAAAATAAATATCTAACTTATCGTTTTCGAACAAATTTTATCAAACATGTTAATCAAAAGTTACACAAATTTTTACTTAACGTTATTTAAAACACCAAAACGCATTCTGGAACTATAGAAAATATCCGCATCTGCAATATACATGACGCAGTGCCCTCCGCTACTGTCTTATCTTTATCAGACATACCAGAAAGCCTATCTAATATATAATAAACCCTGATTTGGGAACGGAAGTTTTTTCTCTGTCGGTCTGTATGTCTGTCTGTTAATAGCCACGATAACTTCAGATATCAGAGATATCGTCTTTAGATTTGGTATACAATTAGCACCCGACAAACGAACGGTTCGGATTGTTTTTGGGTAAAAACACTCCAGGGGTAAGGATGAATGGGGGTGATTTGGTGAAAATTGACATTTTTTTGTTAAAACTCGAGTAATATCACGTTTCAGAAGTTTATGGGTACAGGAATACAAATATTATTATTATTATATAGAAAACTTGACTCAGGAACAAATTTATTTTGTCTGTCGTCGGTCGGTCTGTCGGTCTGTACGTCTGTCTGTTACTAAGCGCAATAACTTTCGAACGAATTGACATATCATCTTCAAATGTAGTATAGAGTTAGCTCACGACAAAGAAACGCTTCAAATTCTTTTTGGGTAACATTGCTTCTGTGGCAGTGACCGGTTACAGTCATCTGCATGTCAAATACTTATGTACACATATCTTCCACCATTACGCTAAAACTTCGAGTTACAGATAAAAATGTCAAGCGAAAGGCTCCAAAAATTTTCCTTGGATATCTGAAGGTTACCCCGTATTCGACTTCCATATATCGTTTTAGAAGTTTATGGGTACAGGAATACAAATATTTTCTTTGTGGTCAAGTCATGGACTCTGAATCCATTTCATGAGAATGTAAATTATCACAGCTATGTGGAAGTTATGATTCAATTTGCAGCAGTTTTTTTATCATGAAAAATTAATTTGCGACAAATAAAATAAAATCGGTCTTTAAACGAAAAATTGAAGAAAAAAAACTATAGCTAATGAGAATAAATTCGAGGCCATACTAGCTTTTGTCCACCACCACCAGACACAAATTAAGATAAGGGTTTCAGCTACTTTTAAAATTACAAATATTTCAGAAACTGTTAATTTTAGCGTCATTTAACAAGCACACCTTCTTATTAAGAACAAAGTCTGGGCGCAGCAAGCGCGTTGTTATGGTAGTGAATTGTCATAAATTTGATTTGGGCCAAACAATTTTTTATTAAATGCTCATAACTTTTTTTGCCTTGTAACATAAAAATCAAAATTTTGGTATGTGGTTTACCTTTAACAACGTGAACTCACATGTCAAGTTTTTTTTACCAAAGCTTTTATATTTTGGGAAATATTTTATTTTTCGAAAGAAAACACAAAATTTTCGCGGAAAACCTGGTCTGATTTTCTTGCATAGTAAACTTATCACAGCCACTTAAAAGAAGGAACGTACACCAAATGTCATTAAAATCGGCTCATTATTTTTTGACCTGATCCCGGGTATGGGTTCTAGGGGTCCTAGTTCGTGTTCATTTGAAAAAAAATTCAAAATTTAAAAGTCGGGATCTCTGTTAGTGATTTTTTTACGAAAATTCACTAATGGAAGACAATACTATTTTGTAATAAAAAGTTTTGTACTGATCAACAAAAAATTGTAAACTTATAGTAAAATTTAAAGGGTAGGGGAGAAGGGGGCACAGAGGACCACGTAAGACAATATCACCCATAATTCTTCAACAGTTTTTTTTTTAATTTCAACAACACACCACGAGGGCTTACAGCCTAAATACTATCGTAACGTGGGTGTTGACAAGGAGGAAAGAGGCAGCTTGTTAATTCTGGACTTGAAGATTTGAAGGTTCGGAGGAGAAGGAAAAACATGTGCCGGCAAGGAATTCCACAACTTGGAAGTCCTCGGGACAAAAGAGCGGGCATAACAAAATGTTCTTAGTCTGGTGACCTGGACAGTAAAAGGGTGCATCCGCTCTGTTCCCCTGGTAGATCTGTTGGGGGCAGCAGGTGGAGGAACTATGGAAGAGAGCTCCTCTGAGCAGTGCCCGTGCAGATCTCTATAAAAGAGGCGGCACGTCGGTGGGCAAGGGATGGTAGCCTTTAGGTGAGTGTAGGATCACCGATGAGACGTATAGCTCTCTTCTAAATAGAGTCCAGAATAGCGAGTGTAGAAGCGGCAGCGGCACCCCAGATGTGGGAGGTTTGGCCTTATTTGTGAAGTATATAAGGTATAGAGATTAGCTGGTGAAAAATATTTGCGAGCCCGGAAGAGGAAGCCTAATTTTTTAGCAGCCGCTTCTGCAATTGATGTGACATGTTGGTTCCAATTGAGATTTCGATCCACAGAAATGCCAACAAGAGAAAAGGACTCATTACTTTGAATAACTTGGTTGTTCATTGTGATGCGTTTGGGGCTGGTGTATCTCTTGTGAGAAAGAAAGCAAGACTTAGTTTTGGTGGGGTCGAATTGTACAAGATTTCTACTTCCCCGGTCTAATATTTTTTGGAGATCCACGGAGACAGAACCCTCCATGAGTCTGCGATCCTCATCTAATTGGGCTAAAGAGACAGGCTTAGAATATTGTATATTTGAATGAAGGGTGCTGTCGTCCACGTAGCTGTAAATTGGGTTGGATGTGCTAGAGAGGAGGTCATTGATGTGGAGAAGAAACAAAGTAGGGGCTAAAGCTGAACCTTGAGGAACTCCTGCATTAATTGGATACAGTTTAGAGGAATGGCCATCCAAAACAACAAATATGCTTCTGTTGGAGAGGAAATTCGCTGTCCAGGTACAAAGTTTTGGTGGTAGGCCATGGGCCGGAAGTTTATTAAGCAGCGCTGCGTGCCAGACCTGGTCGAATGCTTTTGATATGTCTAGGGCAACAATCTGGGATTCACCGTGTTGTTCCATAGACTTGTTCCAAGAATGGGTGACAAAGGAAAGGAGGTCGGCAATCGATCTGCGCTGACGGAATCCATACTGCCTGTCGTGGATTAGACTGTGTCTTTCAAGAAATTTTAGTAATTCGATGTTTATATACTTTTCCATCACTTTAGAGACGACTGAAAGGAGAGAAATAGGCCTGTAGTTGCTAGGAAGCGCTTTGGATCCTTTCTTGGGGATGGGTTGTACTCGAGCAGTTTTCCAGTTACTAGGGAATATGCCTTTATTGTAAGATATCTGAAACAGACGAGTTAGGACAGGAGCAAGCTCTGGTGCGCATTTTTTGAGAATAATTGCTGCGATCTCGTCAAGGCCAGAGGCTTTCCTGGTATTAAGAGAAGAGATCATCTTTCGTACCTTTTTAGTTTTGAAAATAATATCCGTCATTTTATGCGCGACATTGGGGACTGTTGGTGGTTGAACATTTGGAGGTGGGTTGAGAGTAGAATTGCCGGCGAACAACGAAGCAAAAAGTTCAGCCTTGCCCAGGGCGGTAGAAACAATTTCATCCCCTGAGACAAGAGGTGGGAACGTGCTTTTGCAGAAATTATTCCCAATAGATTTAGCAAGAGTCCAGAAGGGTTTGCCGGCGTTGGAGCTTAAGAGGACTTTGTTTTTGATGTGGTTATTAAACGAGTTTTTTGCCTCAGAAAGAATGTGGACATAGCGGTTTCTTGCGTCGTTAAATGCTTGACGATTTTCTTGACTGGGATTGTGTAGAAGCGTTTTGTCAGCTTTGACCTTTTCAATTTGGGCCTTGTCACAAGATTTAGAGAACCGGGGATTTTGAGTGGCTGAAGAGGTTTTATGTGTACGTGGGATAAATAATTCCATGCCAGCTTGCATAATTTCGGTGACGTTTTGTGAGATATCAGAGGGGTCAGGATGAGAGAAGCAGACAGACGCCCATGGAAATGAGGAAAAGTAATCCCGCATTTCGTCCCAGTTTGCGGAGTTGTAGTGCCAAACGATACGTGGGTGTGATGACTGTGTGACCTCGGGTTGCATTGCGCAGGAAGCAGTGGCCATGCCGTAGTCTGAGCGACCAAGGGGGGCGGTGACTCATATCTTATAGCATTCAGGTTGTGTAGTAAGAAGGAGATCCAAGGGATTTGAGCTGTGTGTTGGGATACGAGGAAAGTAAGTAGGTTGCTGAACCATATTGGCTAAAGAATTGCTGACTACAAAGGCCTCCGCTGCTCTCCCTTGTGGATCTGTTTTTAAAGATCCTAGCCATTCCTTATTATGGACATTGAAGTCACCAAGAATAGTGACCTCGGAGGAAGGATATTCGGAAATCAGATGGTCGGTTTTTTCAGAAAGGTAGTCAAAGAGCTGGACAAAGTTGTTGTCAGAAGGTGACCGGTAAATGCAACAGATGAATTTAGTTGCAGCCCTGAAAGAGAGTTTTATCCATAGTATGTCTTTTCTTCCAGCTTCTAAATTGGGGAGTCTGGTGCAGGGTAGATTGCTACGGACGTATGCGCACACGCCTCCATGCAATCTAAAGGAAGTAAGGAGCTCATACCCCGGGAAATTAAGGTGATTAGTGGCTGTTTTGGCACTGATTTGGGTTTCGGTGAGGAAGAGGAGTTGGGGCCTGTTAGCCTGGAGGAAATGGTGGACGGAGTCCAGGTTAGAATTTAGGCCACATATATTCGAAAAGGATATGTTAAATCTTGATGTTGGCGCCCCTGTACACCCGTCTCCCGGAGATCCGAATGGAGGGGTATTTTGCCTCCGGAATATCTTGTACAAGGAGGAGCCATAATCATTTTTGCTTATAAGGGAAACCGACTCATACACCAGAACCGGAAACGTCCGTTGGGACTTCACCGGCCCCTTGATGTATGTGGTGGTACCTCCTCGGGCGTGAAAAAATCCTTGACTATTACGTAAAGGAAAATTCCACTACCACCTGCTATGGATTGGATTGGATCAATGTCTACCCCTTTAAAATTAAGATTAATAAAGGGACTATCAATTGTCCAATAGTTATGCTTTTCGACATAGTAGGAGGATACAAAACATTATGATTTTGTATCCATGCCTATTGTCGGCATGTTTGTTTAAAAGATATGATTTTTGGTATATCTTGTTAAGCAATCTTTCTTCAAGGGCCAGCACTCGAAATTGCATTAATTTTTCACTCAAGTTCCAACTAAACAGAATTTTTTAACATGACGGCACCGGTCCTTTTCACCCCATTGTTTGGGGCGAAATGGTCCACTGGTCCCTTTCGCCCCAAATAAATTACCAACGATGAATTAAATAAATCTTTTGTTAAGTAACGATTATATTCGATAACAAAACATTTGTTCATAATTTTCGCGTGTCATCATTAACAAAAATAATTATTATTCTATGCATATTTAGGTAACCATATTAAAAAAAAAATCATTCATAATATTTGCGTGCTTCATTAATAACCAAAATGATAATCAGTCTGTGCACATAATGCATTGAAAACGCTCTTCTTCCTCTTCTACACCAGCGCAAGCATCGTGAGCCCACTCCTTGCATCTTACACATCGGATCCATTCTTCTTCAGACTTGGATTCTGAAAATTTACTATGACAATACAGGCACTCAGTGGCATCTTGATTATGTTCACTTTCTGATGAATCATTTTGTTTCCTTAGCTTAAATATTTATTTCTGTTTCTTTTTCTTATTTTGTTTTGAAGTGCTATCCACTAGTTGCCGCTTGACAAGATTAACTTTCTTCTTTTCTGCTTTCTTTTTGACTAAACTAGCTTCCAAATCATCTTTGAATGGGGTGCTTGTCAATTCCCCCGCTCGTTGGGTCTTCCTTCCAGTTTTTCTTTCATTTGAAGTTGCCGGTTTAGGAGAAATTAATTCAATAACCTCCGCAAATGTGGAGTTCTCTTTAGAACTACTTGATGTTGGCTCGGATTCCTTGGAGTACCATGGTAGTGTTCGCTGAGGTTCTGTTGAGCAACTGGGTCCTGGTTCAACTGGTTGATCGTCAATAACATTTGGTAAGTACTCTCTCGTTTCATTCTGAAATGCAATTTGGGTATCACTTTGAGACCGGGCATGCTGTTCAACATTAGTAACTTCAGCAGGTAGGAAGTCTTGGTCATTGAATACGCCAGCATTGAATGGCCATATACCTGCTACCTCGAATCCTTTAATGACCTTTTCCATATTTGAAATGTGTGCAAAGGCTTTTGCAAATATCTCCACAACATCATAGATTGTAATTCGTTGGCCAGGATGATTTGAATGCCAGACATCACATTCCCTGGCATATTGTGCCTTCAACGGCCCGAATACGCAACAGTCGAAGGGCTGCAATCTATGACTCGTATGAGGAGGGAGCGAATTTAGAACTAAGTTGTTCTCTTTTGCTTTAGTAATAGCTTCAAGCGATCTATGGCTGGTATGGTTATCTAAAATTAGTAGGATTTTTCGATCTTCAGTTGGTTTCACCATACCAATGAAATGGTCCAGAAACTTCAAGAAATGGTCACTGTCTATCCACCCTAAAGTATTAGCATATCCAACTGAGCCTGCAGGACAACCTCGCATTAACAGTGGATTCATTCGTCGTCTTGGAAAAAAGAAGAACGGGGGAAATAATATCTCGAAGCAGATATTCCACATACAGCGGTAATATTAAACTCTCTTTCGGCACTAACAATGCGACCAATCTGCTTTTTTCCCTTCTTCGCCAAAATTTTTCTTGGAACGGGGACAGTATTTACGCCACATCCATCGACATTAAAAATTTGGTCGGCCTGGAATCCATATTTTTCAAGCAAGATTCTAGTAGATTGTGAAATCTTTCCACCTGAGGCTTATTGAATCCTACTGCCCTATAGCCATACTTGTAGCTTAGGGAGCCCGAATGGAGATTTCTGGATTTCTTTTTCTAAAGTCCGCTAACCAATCGATACCAGCTAATTTCGCTTCTTTATTGAAAGTGTGTTTTAATTTCAACTTTTCTGCCAAATCGGAAGCTAATTTTTGGCAGTCCATTATTGTGATTCCGTAGAATCTGGTTTCTAAGTCAAGTATGTGATCAACTAATTGTTTCTCTTGTTCAGCAGTAAAAACACCTGCTTGTGAGTATCATTTCTTGGTCCCATGTGGGTCACAACATTATGAATCCGACGAAGCAAGCAAGTTCTTGGGATATTGAATTGCTGACTTGCTTTTGTGGTTGACAAAGATTTTTCGTTTATTGATCGAAGAGCTGCATCTATGTCGTCAGATGTCCACGTCGCCATATCGCGTTTTTTTTTCTGTATGTTCGAACAATCTGCAAATAAACAATAAACTGTTATTGAGGAAGGAATACACCAATGACAAATTTAATGGGGATGATGAGGACCTGTCCTTATCGCCCATAACGACATGGTCCTGTTCGCCCCATATGTCCGTTAATAGAAAATATTGTTACCGCCATTCTACATAAAGGTTATGTTACATTCAAAACTACAAATATTGTGTCAAACCAAGTATATATCACCAAACGAACTCGAAAATTATTTCCTATCATTTAGAAAGGCCTACGAGCAATTGACAAATTGAATAATTTTATATCACTTACCGTTGTTTCCGGTTTTTTTATTATCACACACTGAAAGCACAACCACAGGTGTCACATATGAGTTCGCGACTGTCGGACCCCTGTACTCTATAGGCTAAAGGTTGTAGGAAGTTGATGGCGCATGGCACAAATGAATAAATGGCCCGGTCCCAGTCCCCATCCTCTCCTACCGCAAGCAAGGCCCTCTATCCGCTAGAGCCAGATTAGGTACGAAATATTTGTTATCACTATGAAAACCTTGTCTGTACTAATTTTTCAGATAATACGTCAAACAGTTCTCTAGTTACCAAGGACATACTGAATTAAATTTTTCTGTTTAACGCCCTGTATCTTTTTTTGTCTTTGATTTTTGTATTGAGCAAATTTGGCCTAATCGTAATATGTTGATAACAAAAATGTGCTCTATGTATTATTACTTTTGGACCACCTTTATACAGTTTTTAAGAGCCTGTGTGGGAACATTTTTTGCAGTAGTAGGGTTTTTCTCTGAACCCAAGGTCGGACAGCGACTATGGATTTTCTGATACCCGTCGTTTTATGGTTGAATATACAAATAATTCTACTGTTTTTCAGCCAGTTACAAATGATAATGGTTCAAAAGCAAGGATCGACTATAATTTTCTGTTAAAAATCTAAAATATTAGACAACAAATATTTAAATTGTTATCAAAAATCATAATATATTTATTATATTTTCTGTTTGTTACAGGTATGAACCCGGCAGACACAACGATAAACAATGTACATACAACAAGAACGCTGGATATGTTATCTTTTCTGCTATGGGATCCTTCTTCATACCCATGGCAGTGATGCTCTACGTCTATGTAAGGATATCGTGTGTGGTGGCACAGAGACACGATCAGCTAGCACATATAGATAACCCTAGAGTGAGTCAATATTAAACTAAAATACTTTTGAGAAAGGGATGAAAAAAACGTGTCGAGAAATTGAAATATGTTCACGGTTTGGTTATAGTTCATAGAGCGTTCCAGATGCCGTAGACTGAATGTGTTGAAAGTGACAGAACTTTTTTATACTATACGAAATCTCACCTTTGGTATCAAATTCTTATTTACAACTTTTTTTATACAGGTATACTATATCATCGTCGCTGTCTCGCACCGTTTTCGAGATATTTTGCTTTGGAACTTCCAATTTTGTTGCATTAAATTACAATTACCTATTTTTAATTTTAAGTTCAATTTTTTTAGTATTATTTGGACTAAAATCAAATATTGACGTTTTCCCATTTTCTTATTGCTGTTATTTGTATGATAATTTCAATTTAGTATTATTCGTACCTAATTAAAAGAACATCTTAATCTACAATTGAAGTTATATGTACGTAAAAGTGAGATAAAATGCAGACATATGCAAATGAAAAAATGCTTGTTATAGTCTGCGCTTATGCGTAATCAGATTATGTTGGACGTATTATTTTTTTGATACAGGAGGGGCAAATGCTCATGCAGACCCCATTCACGGCCCCGTATGTGTCGTGGGATATCGGGGTACTGTGAGACTGTACTCACTAAACCCCCCTCCCTGGGAGTACCGGACCTTAGTCAATACCTCCGTCGGAAAGATTTCACACAATGACTTTTTGGGTATGAATGTTTCCATCCTGTTTTGCCGCGGGGGCGTTAGCGGGTAAGTATAAGCTTTGGACGCTTATGCTTATGTCGAAGTTGCTCTTCGTAGTCGGTGTCACTACGGAGAAGAGCATTTGGGTGAGAAACGGCTTTTGCGAACTGAGTTGTGGATAGTTGAGTTATGAACTCAAGTGTCGAAGGCATTTCCAGATCAGAGTGAATATGACTGTTTCGGGTCAATCATTACGCTCCGGTAACCATTCTCAGAATGTTGTTCTGGATTATTTGAGGGTCTTGATGTGTGTTGCGGCCGCGGTGGCCCATGCAGGTGATGCATAGGTCAAGGCTGGCAGAATGATGACTTTGTACATGAGCAACTTGTTGTTCATGAACAGTTTGGAATTTCTGTTTAGAAGTGGGAACAGCTTCGAGATGAACATCGGGGGCGCCATGTTAAGTGCTTGTCGAGGAAAACACCGAGGTATTTGGCGGAATATTGCCAGGGAATTAGACGGTTGTCTAATGATACGTGATCGTGAGGTGTGTGTCTCCTCTTGGAAAATAGGACAGCTGAACATTTATAGGGGTTCATGGCTAGAAGAGATTTCCTATACCATGCTTGCAGCTCGACTACGGCGGTCTGAAGTCGTTCGGTTATTATCCTCGGCTGAGTGGAGCTGCTGAGGATGGTAATGTCGTCTGCGTACAGTGCGTATGTCACGTTTAGGGGGGCTGTCGGAATGTCTGCGACAAATATATTGTACAGCAGAGGGGAGATAGCAGAACCCTGCGGAAGACCAGCCATGGCTTGGTACGTTCTAGATCTGGCTCCCAGATGTTTGACCTGGTACTTCCTCTGTTGCAGGTATGACCTGATTAGCAGAATCAGAGGGAGAGGATAATTAAATAATAGAAGTTTGTTTAGGAGGCCCGCATGCCAAGCCCCATCGAAGGCTTGGGCAATGTCAAGAAATATTGCATCAGTTGACTTGTTTTTGTTAAATCCTTCAGTGATGTTTTCCACCACACGAAGGACTTGGTCTGTGGTGGAGTGCTGGTGTCTGACACCGAATTGCTCATCCGGGAGGATATGATTTTCTGAGGTGAATGAAGCTAGCCTTTTCTGGATCAGTTTTTCGGCGATTGTGCCGATGACTGGCAGTAGGCTAATGGGCCTGTAGTTCTGAGGAAACAGCGGATGTTTGCTGGGTTTCGGGATGTTGATAATGTCGGCAAGTTTCCACATGGGAGGAAAATGTTGAAATCGCAGCATGGCATCCATAATCGTAACTAGGAATACCACGGTTTTGCGGGGGAGGTTTTTCAGGGCTACGTTGGAGATTCCATCGTATACCGGAGCTTTCCTATCTTTTAATGATTTGACTATTTGGGAAACTTCTTCGAAAGTTGTGGGCTCGATGGTTGTGTCTGGGGTGGCGCGAAGCGCACTCCTGACGTAGTGGTGCGTTCTTGCTACATGCGACAGGTCAAAGTTGTTATAATTCGGGCTGAATTGCAACTGCAGATGATCTGCGAATACAGTAGCTTTCTCCGCATCCATGAATACGACACCATTACGGCCGTGAAGTGGGGATTTCGAAAGTTTTTGGGAGCAAAGGGCTTTAGCCATTTGCCAGATGGAATTGTCTTGGGTAGACAGGGTTTGCAGGCGCTCCTCCCAACGATTGTTGCGGAGTTCTTGTAGGGCGGATCGTACTTGTTTGATGAGTCTGTTTGCGTCTCATTTGTCGGTGGGGCTACCGGTGCGTTGAGCTAGTCTTCGCACGCGGTTATTTTTCGAGTATCATTTCTCTGATACTGGACGGAAATTATGTTGGACGTAGAGCGTTTCGCCTGTATTTATATCCAAATAGAGGGCAGCCAGATCGAAAGCTATTTGAAGACATTTTTAATCTACTTGGAGAGACTGGTACTTTTCGTCCTAAAAAGGACAACGTGGGACACATCAGGCGTATTACAGTTAGTGATGGGTCGTTATTTAACAATCTGTAATTTTTAACGGTTGCCGAACCGCAACGGTAACCACCATCGGTTTTCATCAGCAACCGTTAAATTTAACGGGATGAATGGACGTGAGACTGGGAATGCTAAATATGTATGGGTATGCTATGCAGTATAGAGCGGACTTTACTTCATAACATATTACTTAACACTTAACACGTTATTTATACTAGTGTGCTCGCTCTCGCTCACAGCTTTGAGAACGTAGGGTACTATCGATCGACTATCCAGTTCAAAATAACAGATAAATAACAAAACCTGTTATTTTCAACGGTTATTGTTAAATAACGTTAACAGGTTCAACTGTTAATAGAAAATATCCGTTTTGCCCATTACTAATTACAGTAAACCAAGAATAAGAATATTTAACTTTGATGGCAAAAAATCCAGAATTTAGTAGTAGGCAAATAGCTAAAACCACCGGTGTAGGTAAAACAACAGTCCTAAAATATTTCATGAGGAAAATTTGTATCCCTACCATTTTACACACGTACTAAATCTTTTACCAGCAGATCTACAAGGTAGATTGCAGTTTGATCATTTTATGCGCCCTCAGAAAAACGGCCACCGTGAGTTTTCAAATAATATACTGTTTACTGTTGAATCCACCTTTACGCGTCGGGGAGTTTTCAATTTTAGAAACAATCACATACAGGATAATGAAAATCCAAATGCAGTAACTGAGTGTTACTTTCAACGAGAATTCAAGATTTATTTTTTAGGTGTCGAATTATAGGGAACCACCTTCTGGGTCCACATGAGCTTCCTCCGAATTTGAACGGTGAGTTGTATTTAGAATTCCTGCAGCATCATTTAGTTAATTACCTGGATGATTTTCCATTAAATTTACGACATAATATCTACTTTATGGAAGATGGGGCTCCCCCTCATTGTTTTGTTCAAATAAAGAGTTATCTTTATCAAACTTTTCTGGATCGTTGGATAAGTGGTGCGAGGCGAATGTCATGGCTTGCTCGTAGTCCTGATTTTAACCCCATGGATTTTTAGTGAATTTTTATTTTTAAAAATTCACTAATAGAGAGGTATCGATGGTGAGACTTTGCAAAATTTTTTTCAAATGAGCGCGAACTAGGACCCCTAGAACCCATATCCGGGGTCAGTTTCAATTTTTATATTGTAACCGGTTAACCTTGACTCTTTACCCTTTCACCTTTCATATTACTATGACTTACTTTCCTCGGGCGCCATCTTTGTTCCCTAGATTTAGGACGGGGTACGATCCCCGTGAAGACATCCGCTAGAGCCTTCGTAACACGCTACAATTTACTGTTTAATAACAGCCTTGTCCCGTGGTAGCTTAAGTGGAGAAAATAAGCACCAGGAGTTCAGTTTTCGGTGACTCCAGTATATGTAAGAAAGCTAAGTAGGCTTTAATTACTTACTTTCACTTACCTTGGGTTATTTTCCTAAGTAACAAGATGTGAGCAGATAAATAGAAACATACTATACTAACAAGTACTCATATAGTTACTTAAAAGCACTATAAACATGCAAAATGCAAAGGCGTTACTAAGGAGCAGTCAATAAGGCGAACGTCAACTAAAATAGTATAATAAATAACTAGCAAAATAAAATCATGTACACCATGCGCAAAACAATAGCAGTAACAATTAAAAGACACAAATAAACAAGTATGTTAAGTCATTAAATGGATCAAATTAATGAAGCAGGCCGTGCATTATAAGGACGCATGAATATTAGCGTGTTAAAAGAATGCAGAGACAAGCGAGCGACATATCCAGGTTATTCGGGCGCACAAAATCGAAAAGCACAAGCAATGTGTTTCCACAGAAATGCAGCCAGGCGCCCCTTTACCTAATGCAGCTAACTAACTCCCCCGTTCCCTTAGCCGACGTCCAGAGTGTTTAACTGACAATACTTCGCACCATTCTACAGTCGTATTGCAGCAACCACCCTGTATATACTTCTTCCCGACAATAATGCACGCGAAGTTACCTGTTCCCTACTTCAGTTAATTCACGACCGGCCAGAGTGTTTGACTAACGACACTTCGCATCATTCTACAGTCGTGTCTTAGCAACCACCCTGTACATAAATAAAACCAACGCACGCGACAGAAATTATTCACCAATTCCTAACTCGTCCCGAACGTCCAGGATGTTCAACTGACAACGCTTCGCATCGTACTACAGTCGCGTCACAGCGACCACCCTGTATATACCCGCGACAACATAGTTCGACACCGCGAAACTAAAACCAGGATGCACCCAGCTGCATCCTACAGTCGCAGAAGAGGCCTACCTGACAAACGGCACAGCACCTCTCCTACCCGGTATACACAACACACGATCCGCGAAGCGAAATAAACAATCCTGTCCAGAAGCCGTGACTTGCCACTCCTAGCTCTGGTGCAAGACTGGAAGTTCTCCGACTGGTATGCGACCACTCCAATGTCGCACGCACCCAGCTGGTGACATCACGCGCCCCTCCCTTTACCGTTGTCGATCAAACAACCTCGCCGAGGCTATTGGATCGGCTTGCGAGAGTACAGCAAACGGCTTTTCCTTAGCCTCTCCGCTGTCGCTCTCTCTTGGTCCGGCCTGTGTCCGCTCTATTTATAGCCCGGGCAACGACCCTCGACCAGCACCGCCGCAGTCCGGCCCCATGCGCCGGCCAGAAACTCGCTCGTGTCTCGACGCTCGCTGTGAACTTTTATATCAATATTATTTCAGCGCGGTTTCATTTAATACAAAAATGATTTAACGTAAACAAACACATTCGACGTGCCTGTTTACTCTTTAATAGCCTTTTTGATGCTATTTTCTTTAGCGTGATTTATATACAAATAAATCCAGTAAACATGCCTGCTTCATTACAATATTTATATATATATATATATATATATATATATATATATATATATATATATATATATATATATATATATATATATAGTATTAAGTTTTTGTGACGGTAATAGTGATTCATCAAAAAATTGTGGGAAAGCCGTCAGTTACAAAATAAAACTCTTTATTATAGGCCGAGCTTTCGGAAAAATTTATTCCATTCTCAAGGCTACAACATGGAAAGAAAAAAAGTTTACAATTTATATGGGAAAAATATAAAAGTTTAAAATACTTACATATAACGTGAGTTCTACTAAACTAAGTATTCAATAACAAACATAAAAAAACTTTTTATAAATTTGACTGAAGACGAAAAGTGCCAAACTGACATATAAAGCTAACTATTATCTAATTGAATTTGTTTTTGTCTAGGAAATATAAATAGGGGTAGTGATTTATTAAATTATTATGTTTCTTTAAGTTTATTAAATTGTCGTTAAAAGTAATTTCAAATTCTTCTAAACACATTATTTTATTACTTAAGGTTTCACAGTGTAAAATAGCAACATTACTAAAATTTATATTGTGGCCAGTGTATTCCATGTAATAATTGTATTTTAAGATACATTGGCCAAACAAGCAGAGTCCTTAAAGATAGTTTAACACAGCACAAAAGTGACATACGTTTACAAAAAGAACTTGCGCTCTGTCAGAACATAATCTCGACACTGGCCACATTTTAGTAATGTTGCTATTTTACACTGTGAAACCTTAAGTAATAAAATAATGTGTTTAGAAGAATTTGAAATTACTTTTAACGACAATTTAATAAACTTAAAGAAAGGTATTAATTTTAGAAATCACTACCCCTATTTATATTTCCTAGACAAAAACAAAAAACAAATTCAATTGGATAATAGTTAGCTTTATATATCAGTTTGGCACCTTTCGACTTCAGTCAAATTTATAAAAAGGTTTTTTTTATGTTTGTTATCGAATAATTTGTTTAGTAGAACTCACGTTATATGTAAGTCTTTAAACTTTTATTCTTTACATGTTGTAGCCTTGAGAAAGGAATAAATTTTTCCGAAAGCTCGGCCTATAATAAGGAGTTTTATTTTGCAACTGACTGCTTTCCCACAATTTTTTGATATATATATATATATATATATATATATATATATATATATATATATATATATATATATATATATATATATATATATATATATATATATATATATATATATATATATATATATATATATATATATATATATATATATATATATATATATATATATATATATGTGTGTGTGTGTGTGTGTGTGTGTGTGTATCCGTCTGATAACTCAAAAAATAATTAACCGATTGCAATGAAACTCGGCAAGTGCCTTTCTTTTATTAATTGCTTGGATACGTTCGTTATCCAGGAAAATCAGACGAGGTTTTTCGAGAAAATGTTGAGTTTTCTTTCAAAAATAAATTTTTTCTCCGAAATTTTACTATATATATTGCCTTGGGAGAGACCTTACTGCGTACCAAAATTCAAATTTCTAAGTTTATAGAAAGTTGAGTTATTCAAATTTTAAATTTTCTTTCGAAAACATTTTTTTTCTCCGAAAATTACAAAGTTATATTAATGAAATTTGGTGAGTATTTTTCCCTAGGAAAGACCTTACTACGTACCGAAATAAAAGTTTCTTAGTTTATAGAAAATTGAGTTATTCAAGTTTGAAACATTTAATAAAAATTCACTACCATAACGCACTTGCTGCGTCCCGAGCTTTTGTTTATGGGGTTACATAAAATCAGTTTTTTATAGAGAAACTATAAACACCCAGGAAGAACTATGTCAGAAAGTTGTAATTGTGCTGAGTCATTTCACGATAAGAATATTTACTTTAAAATAAGACAATCTTTTAATAAACGCGTTTGTAAATGTAGCGAAGTTAGAGGCGGATATTTTGGCCAATTATTGTCAAAAAGGCATACTTTAACTAATATTTACTATTTTAGTGTTCGTTACAATTCTTGATTCCTAATTCCATTACAATTAATTCTTAATTCCATTACAGTTCTCAATTCTAAATAAACCCTTGTTTTTGCTTCCACAATATTTTAATTATGTCAACTATCAGCATTGGAAGTTTCGAAGCTAAATATCTTGAAGACGGTGCGAGGTAGCGACTATCATAAAGTATAACTTTTTTGTGTAAAAGTGTTAAAATCAGAATTTGATACCAAAGATCAGATTCCTTAAAGCATTAAAAAGTTATGTTGTTTTTAACAAAATCAGTCTACGGCATCTGGCGCTCTCTATGAACTATAACCAACTGTAAACAGATGTCAATTCCTTAACCAAAAAATATTTTATGGATATTAGCATTTGTTAAGAAATAAATGAAAAAAAAACATGAATATTATTGTGCATTTCACATCCTGTATCTCTTTAACTATCAACTCTTGGGCTAAACTAAGTTCGGCTAAATCGAAATATTCTTACCTTAGAAATCTACTATATAATTTTGGCCCATTACCTCGAGACCACCTTTAGTGAGTAAATTTTAAAATAAAATACTTTTAAGGGATGCAAAAAAACGTGTAGGCTGCATTTGCCGATTAACTTAAGAGTCTAGTCCATCAAGTTGTTTTTTATTTCTTTAACGTTAATGGCCAATCACCGACGCCACAAAGCAGTTTCACCTCACTGTCCTAAAAATTTTGCCGAAGGCGTACGTCCTCTCTGTAGGACGAAACCTGCAGACATTCAACTCAAACACAATTCCACAACCTCGGTTGGTGTTATTGTTACGGTATGTACTGAAAAAGCGAATGGAGGACCCTGCGATCGAACCCAGTACTCTTTTAAACACCAAGAATCATTAATGTTGCAAAATTTGCAAAAGGCGAAGAGGTGAAGAGATGAAATGTAGCGACAGACGATCAAAACACAAAGTCATAAAACGGAAAGGGTGAAGCAATTGCGTTCTTTCTCTATTAAATGCTTCCTTTGCCATCTATTTTACACTGGCTGTCCCTACTCAACATCCCCACTGGAACCAATCTAGAATAGAAACATCTGATCAGATATATTCAAACGAATGGGGGTGAAAAGCTTGTGTTACAGAAAGGGTCAAATCGTTACCTGTGTAGACAGTCGTGTTTCCTATAGTGATCTAGGTAGGCTGTGACTACCCAGTATCCTCATCAGGAGCAAGCCAAGATGAAAATAACTCGATTACTAAGTAGGCTGTGACTTTTCAACATCCCTATAATCTGATCAGTAAAGATGGAGAACCAAATATGAGTATAGCGTTAGACAATTAAAAACGGCGGGGGGGGGGGGGGGGGGGTTGTAGGGTCATGTCGCTAAAACCAGAATTATTATAAAAATATAAACAACAACCAAAAATTACTATACAAGGTCAACAGTTTTGCGCCGACTGAAAGTGTACGCCAAACGAAGCAAATCACAGGCCACTGATATATAGCTATTACGGTTGCTACTGTCGGCCCACGCTGATGGCGGTATCGGTACGGTATTCACGTGCGTTTCAACTAAGTAGATGGATATGGGATCTGGCGGACTGATGAAGACTTCTCTGCAGGTGGCTAACGAACTAATCCACGCTGTTAGTCACTCTCTTTTATTCAGTTTGGAGAATACGTGGACATCTTTCAGTCTATTGGACTTTGGTCATTATGTTTTTTAGTTAGATGAGATGAGAAAAAATACTGAATTAAAATATTTTATGACAAAAATATATTGTAGTATATTTACAATCTTTATTTTTTATAAACCGATATTTCATTTAATATTTGACTTGACTTGACAAATCCTCGCTTAAAGGTACAGCAACTTATCAGTGAACAACTGTCATGACAACGCGTTTATTTGTTGACTAGACAGATTTCAGTTTAATCTGTATAATAGCAAATTTTGAGAATTTGGGCTATTAGATTCTAACTGAATTTCAGAAATCTTAGAGCGGCGTTTGTAAAATGTATTATCAAGGTATGACGGGCAAGCCTATCTCATTAAGTAGATGGTAGTTGTCTCCACAAGAAGCATACATCAAGGGTCGGTGGAGTCCCAACGGACGTTTCTGGTTCTGGTGTATAAGTCGGTTTCCCTTATAAGCAAAAATGATGATGGCTCCTCCTTGTACAAAATATTCCGGAGATAAAATACCCCTCCATTCGAATCTCCGGGAGAGGGGTGTACGGGGGCGCCAGCATCAAGATTTAACATATCCTTTTCGAATATATGTGGACCAAATTCTAACCTGAACTCCGTCCACCATTTCCTCCAGGCTAACAGGCCCCAACTCCTCTTCCTCACCGAAACCCAAATCAGTGCCAAAACAGCCACTAATCACCTTAATTTCCCGGGGTATGAGCTCCTTACTTCCTTTAGATTGCATGGAGGCATCTGCGCATATGTTCGTAACAATCTACCCTGCACCAGACTCCCCAATTTAGAAGCTGGAAGAAAAGACATACTATGGATAAAACTCTCTTTCCAGGGCTGCAACTAAATTCATCTGTTGCATTTACCGGTCACCTTCTGACAAAACCTTTGTCCAGGTCTTTGACTACCTTTCTGAAAAAAACCGACTATCTGCTTTCTGAATATCCTTCTTCACAGGTCACTATTCTTGGTGACTTCAATATCCATAAAAAGGAATGGCTAGGGTCTTCAAAAACCGATTCACAAAGGAGAGCAGCGGAGGCTTTTGCAGTCAGCAATTCTTTAGCCAATATGGTTCACCAACCTACTTACTTTCCTCGTATACCAACACACAGCTCAAATCCCTTGGATCTCCTCCTTACTACAAAACCTGGATGCTATAAGATATCAGTCACCGCCCCTCTTGACCGCTCAGACCACGGCATGGTCACTGCTTCCTGCGCAATGCAACCCGCGGTCACACAGTCATTACACCCACGTATCATTTGGCACTACAACTCCGCAAACTGGGACGAGATGCGGGAAATATTTTTCCTCATTTCCATGGGCGTCTGTCTGCTTCTCTCATACTGACCCCTCTGATATCTCACAAACCGTCACAGACATTATCCAAGCTGCCATGGAGTTATTTATTCCACGTGCACAGAAAACCTCTTCAGCCACTCAAAAGCCCTGGTTCTCTAAATCCTGTGACAAGGCCAGACTTGAAAAGGTCAAAGCTCACAAAACGCTTCTACACAAACCGTCAAGCATTTAACGACGCAAGAAACCGCTATGTCCGCATTCTTTCTGAGGCAAAAAACTCGTTTAATAACCACATCAAAAACAAAGTCCTCTTAAGCTCCAACGGCGGCAAACCCTTCTGGGCTCTTGCTAAATCTATTGGGAATAATTTCTGGATAAGCACGTTCCCACCTCTTGTCTCAGGGGATGAAATTGTTTTTACCGCCCTGGGCAAGGCTGAACTTTTTGCTTCGTTGTTCGCCAGCAATTCTACTCTCAACCCACCTCCAAATGTTCAATCACCAACAGTCCCCAAAGTCGCGCATAAAATGACGGATATTATTTTCAAAACTAAATAGGTACGAAAGATGCTCTCTTCTTTTAATAACAGGAAAGCCTCTGGCCTTGACGAGATCCCAGCAATTGTTCTCAAAAAATGAGCACCAGAACTTGCTCCTGTCCTGACTCGTCTATTTCAGATATCTTACAATAAAGGCATATTCCCTACTAACTGGAAAACTGCTCGAGTACAACCCATCCCCAAGAAAGGATCCAAAGCGCTTCCTAGCAACTACAGGCCTATTACTCTCCTTTCAGTCGTTTCTAAAGTGATAGAAAAGTATATAAACACCGAATTACTAAAATTTCTTGAAAAACACAGTCTAATCCGACAGGCAGTATGGATTCCGTCAACGCAGATCGACTGCCGACCTCCTTTCTTTTGTCACCCATTCTTGGAACAAGTCTATGGAACTACACGGTGAATCCCAGATTGTCGCTCTAGACATATCCAAAGCATTCGACCAGGTCTGGCACGCAGCGCTGCTTAATAAACTTCCGGCCTATAGTCTACCACCAAAACATTGTACCTGGACAGCTAAATTCCTCTCCAACAGGAGCATTTCTGTTGTTGTTAATGGCCATTCCTCTAAACTGTATCCAATTAATGCAGGAGTTCCTCAAGGTTCAGCTTAGCCCCTACTTTGTTTCTTCTCCACATCAATGACCTCCTATCTAGCACATCTAACACAGTTCACTGTTACGTGGACGACAGCACCCTCCACTCAAATATACAATATTCTAAGCCTGTCTCTTTAGCCCAATTAGATGAGGATCGCAGACTCATGGAGGGTTCTGTCTCCGTGGATCTCCAAAAAATATTAGACTGCGGAAGTAGAAATCTTGTACAATTCAACCCCACCAAATCTCAGTCTTGCTTTCTTTCTCATAAGAGATACACCAGCCCTAGACCCATCACAATGAACAACCAAGTTATTCAAAGTAATGAGTCCTTTTCTCTTGTTGGCATTTCTGTGGATCGAAATCTTAATTGGCACCAACATGTCACATCAATTGCAGAATCGGCTGCTAAAAAATTAGGTTTCCTCTTCCGGGCTCGCAAATACTTTTGACCAGCTAATCTATATACCTTATATACTTCACAAATAAGGCCACACCTCGAATACTGCTCCAACATCTGGGGTGCAGCTGCCGCTTCTACACTCGCTATCCCGGACTCCATTCAAAAGAGAGCTATACGTCTCATCGGTGACCCTACCCTCACCCAAAGGCTGCCATCCCTTGCCCACCGACGTGCCGTTGGTGACCTCTCTCTATTCTATAGATATCTGCACAGGCACTGCTCAGAGGAGCTTTCCTCCATAAATCCCCCACCTGCTGCCCCCAACAGATCTACCAGGGGAACAGAGCGAATGCACTTTTTTACTGTCCAGGTCACCAGACATAGACCATCTTGTTATGCCCGCTCTTTTGTCCCGAGGACTTCCAAGTTGTGGAATTTCTTGCCGGCACATGTTTTTCCTTCTCCTCCGAACTACCAAACCTTCAAGTCCAGAATTAACAAGTGGCCTCTTTCCCCCTTGTCAACACCCACGGTACGATAGTATTTAGGCTGTAGGCTCTCGTGGTGTTGTTGAAATTAAATTTTTAAAAACTAACTAATATAGCTAATATTCTATACAATTTTAATATTTGTCTGTTTCAGAAAAGTCAGAAACTAGTCTTAAACCCAAAAGAAGAATCAGACCTTGATAGAGGGTCCTCAGAATGTGAAGAACAGAACCTGAGATGCTCCAGGTATTTCCATCAGATTAGTCCGATTGCATGGTAATTTTCCTTTAGTATTTCTCCTATATTTATAATTAACAATTAAAACCAAGACTTCTTTATTGAAAATATCTTCAGCAACTTTGTACTACAACTCGTTTCTAAATATTTTTTGACGAATGAAACTATTTACCTAACTCGTACTACAACTTGTTACTAAATATTTTTTGACGAATGAAACTATTTGCCTAGCTCATAGCATTATATTTGCTAGTTTATGAAACATTTCAGCAGTTATGCATTTTTAAATATTATTGGTATTTTTAGAGATGCATGATTATACGAAGCATTCATTTAATTTATACTCAAAATTGGTCATCAAACGCGATTCTTAAGCGTTTTATTCACTGATATCGTTCTTTTGTCATTAGTTTGTTGTCTTCTTAGAACAGTCACTTTATTAATTGTGCTTGCATTTTAAGAAGCGTTTTAATATTAGACGGGTGTCAGGTATTTTATAGAGGTTATCTGACGTTGGCAGCCAACTCCTCCCTTTTATAAGCAGGTAAGGATCTTGGAATACAAAATGATTTCTGGGCTGTTTTGCTGTGATCTAATTCACTTAGTGAGTTTCTAGGTGCTTTGCCTGGCTACTTCAGTAGCCTGGCTACTTCAGCAGCTACACTTAAACTGTTTCTTATATTTGTAGATGGTGTAATTGACTTTGACCGCGGCAAAACAGCCCGAACGTAATTTTGTATCCCAAAGAACACCGGCCGTGAAAGTCTAAAATCATCAAGGGTATGGATATTTTACGCGTCCAACATTACACGCTAAACGCAACCTGCGAAACGGCTCATCAGTAGGCCGCAACGTGCAGGCATTCCACATGTTCAGACAGAATGTTACGACTTCCGAAGTTGTGATTTTTCACTATAAATTGAATTCATTAAGTATTGCCAATACTGAAAAATTGGTTAACGGGCTGCGTCAGAATGCGAACCCGAAATGTTTGCACAACGAGACGAAGTTTCATCCGCTCTGCTAACTGTGACCGCTTGAAAACAAAAACCGCATTCTGTAATTAGTTGGTTACATATTTTTATTTAGCAATTATAACTTTCCATTTAAAGTCTTTAACACTAAAGAATTATGCATAAAGGAAGTTACGTCGTACGAACTTGCAACAAGGACCAATTTTGAATCAAAATTTAACAGTGCGCTTCAACTAAAGGTATGTGGCTACATTTGGATGTTTTACAATATTTTTCGCATGGTTATTTATTGCATTTGTTTGACGTTAATGCCTAATAACCCTACTATAGTCATTTGAGATTTAATAGAAATCAATATATAGGTACACAGTGCATGTTAAATAAGAATGGAGAAAATTTGCATTCATTGTAAAATTGAGACTGTATCTACGATTACTGAAATGTTACAAAAACCTTCCCGATAACGAATTAACTATCCAGCAAGATGGTGCATGTTCACATTTTTAAGGCTACGTGTGACAATATTGGAATAAATGGTTTTTCGGACAGTGGATTGGCCAAAGAGGCCCAATTGGTTGGTCAACTAGATCACCTGATCAAAGTCGCTTGGACTTTTATAGGGAGATCTAAATCAAAAATTAATGTAACTCTGACTCTAGTCAGAATTCTTAAGACATGGGCACGGACACCGGATGTGTACGCTAGTGTGTTAGTAGGATTTGAAAGACGGCTATATCACTGTAGGGAAGTTAATGGACGTAATTTCCAGCAATGCCTTTATTAATTTGGATTATATTATTGTAATTATTTTGTTTCTAATAAGTACACTTGGAGAACCCAAATCACCAAATACATATTTCAGAGACCTTACGATCATTTCGTTGACCATGTTAACATCTTCAAAACTGAAGGCACAGCAATGGGCAATTCATTATCTCCTTTTATTGCAGACTTGTTTATGAGTAGATTTGAGACTGATTTAAAACATAAAAATTGGTATTTCCTTGAGTTTGGTTTCGTTATGTCGACGATATTTTTGCAATGTTTGACACAAATATATGTAAGGTTGAAGAATTTACTGAAAAATTAAATAGTCAATTTGATTCAATAAAATTTACCGACGAAATATAAATCAACAATAAACTTTCGTTCCTAGATGTACTAGTTATTAACAATAAAAATAATGGCTCGCTTCAATTCGATGTCTATAGGAAGGAAACTGCTACTATTAGTTATATTCCTAACGACTCACATCATACGTTTGCACAAAAAACGGCTAGTTTAAATTTCCTACTAAACAGATTGATTAAATTTCCGTTAACTAAAAATATATTTAATACAGAATTAAAATACATAGAAAATGTGGCGAGATATAACAGTTACTCGGATGGTTTAATAGACAAATCGGTTAACAAACACAGAACAAAGAAAAACATATCTGAAAAAAATATCTGAATGTAAGACATTTAAGAAAGATAAAATAGAAAAAAAATTTGTGTGTTTACCTTATGAACTACGAATCACAAAGGGCTTGGAAAGTATTTTTAAGAAAGCCGATTTATATTTGACTTTTTCGACGAAAAGTAATTTAAAAAATTTGTTGGGTAATACGAAAGATAAAGACAAAGTCACTGAAATGTCTGGTATTTATAAGATTAGTTGCAAAGATTGCAATCTTAATTACGTGGGTCAAACTAGGAGAAACATAGCCACCAGATTTCGTGAACATTTCGCACATTTACGATTGGTACGTGGACAAATCGTGTGTGGCACAACATATATGGGATAATAATCACCACATTGACAAAGAAAATTTGAAACTTGTCAAAAATGTTAGACAACAAACTATGCTTAATTCATTGGAAAGTATTTTTATATCAAGGTCGATTAAGAACAAAACTTCGTTGAATCGTGCGGCACCTTTAATTTCAATATTTTTTATGTAGTATTTTAGTTGAATTATTTATCCTTTGTTTGAGTCAACAATGCAAGCCAAACACCCGGGTTTAATTTTCTATATAGAAAGGATGAACGGAGGTTATTGTGTTTGTCTCGCCAGATGTGGTTGTCGGCTTGCTCCAATATCAACATAGTAAATTTCTAGATCGAAAGGGAACGTGCAGATTCCTTAAATAACTCGGTACCGTTCCTTTTAAGCCTATTATCCTTATATTAGATAAGGGCTCATAAATTTGTCGACCAAAAGATTAAAGCAGGTCTTCGACCTCGTAGTTTCACTACACAATAAACAAACGATGGGTCTTCGACGACAATTGTACTTCGGACTAATTCGTTTACCTAGACGCGATATAAATACACGGTAGCTAGTAGTTTAATTTTAGAATTTTCTTCCTCTGAAGATGTTGACATGGTCAACGAAACGATCGTAAGGTCTCTGAAATATGTGTTGTGGTGATTTGGGTTCTCCAAGTGTACTTATTAGTGCTTATCACAGTTTCGAGTTTTCACGTAGTTTGTTTCTAAAATCATAAATCATGAAACATTTTACATGATCGATTTTTTAAAACAGCGCGGTTGTATGAAGGATGATTAGACATTTTAATAAATATGTCGCATGACCCGACTTGCTACTTAGAAACCGACGTTGGAGCTTTTAATTTTACAACAAAATCGGTCCCCTTAGACATCAAAATTGATATGTTCTACCAATTTTTTTCAAACAAATTTGTTTTAGAATTTTAGGAAAGATCAAGTTTTCGTTGATAGATCCTATATAACTTACTTTCTTCAATCCTTGACTTACCCTGTACAATATTGTTTAATAACTAAATATGGGCTCTATATACCCTGGTTTCTTTTTTTTTCAGTGGTCAAGGCAACGAGCCTGTGGATCAACAGAACAATCACCATCACCACCCTAGCGCCGAGAGAAAATCATCGACAGGACGTTTGGGGCGTTCAAGCATCAACTACTCCTTCAATCATGACCCTCTCACCCCGCAAAGAGCTCAAAGTCTCTGCCGTTCACCACTAACAACACAGCCTTCTCGACCTGAATCTCTGAAGCTTAACGCATCAATCCTGAACTTTGAACCAGCCACAAGAGTGTCGTCTTTCCGGAGAGAAACCAAAACAGCACAAACTCTTAGCATCGTGATGGGGGGATTCATAGCCTGCTGGCTACCTTTCTTCATCTGGTACCTACTTACGCCCTTCATACCAGCCAACGAAGTCAACGCTCTCATCATGATGTACCTGACATGGCTGGGATGGTTCAATTCCGCTATCAATCCCTTCATCTATGCTTTTTACAGTCCTGACTTTAGGATAGCGTTTTGGAGGTTAACTGTGAAACATTTCTCGAAGACCAGGAGAGTAGAGTTTGCGTTCCAGCACAAGTGAAATAAGAAAAAAGTTTTCAGAAAGGTATTCGGGGCCGCAAAACATTGGCAGGGAGTAGATATTTAAACAAAACATTTATTAAGACAAACAGAATCCTTATATGCACGATTCAAAATCAGTGGCCCAATAGGCGTTTGTAGGAAAATGATATTAGAATTTTACGAATTAGAATTCAAGGGTTTTTCAATGTGGTCTTTTTATTTAAATATTTTGTTGATTTAGTTTTTCTAGTTATTCATAACACTGCATTTTGAAATACTTTTGAAAACACTTAGATGATTTTGTTTGATGACATGTTCTCTATAAATTGTCAGTCGCCTAAAAGGTAAAAACTGTTTTGTAAAATGTCAAGAGCTAAGGGGTATCAGAAAAAAATGGTTTATAAGAACATTGTAAGACCAACCAGACCAGACCTGAGCTGGTCTGGAAATAAATAGACTGGGTAGAAGATAGGCTAATGGTATGGGACGCCACAGTCTTTTGAAAAAATTCTGGATGACTTTGGTAACAATTAGCACTGTCTAAGTATCCCCTCTGTTATTATCTCTTTACTCATTGGCGCAGTTAGTAGAGTTTTTGACTTTCATTTCAGATATAAGTGATTACATAGCATATATCCCTGATTTTTCTCTGGCGAATAGTCAATCAAACTACAAAGTACTAACTCAAATATCACTAGGCTGACCATACACTTATCAAAATTGTAATTATTACAAGCACAAGCGTGTGCTTATTTGTAAGGCACGTTGGATCATTAAGGTAATGTAAAATTTTCGGGACGCAGCAAGTGCATTATGATAGCGAATTTTCATTAAATGCTTCAAATTCGAATGACTTAATTTTCTATAAACCTAGAAAATTTAATTTTGGTATATAGTAATATCGTTCCCAACGCAACATATTCACCGAATTTCGTCAAAATATCTTTGTAATTTTCGGAGTTAAAGCATTTTTCTCAAAGAAAACTCAAAATTTTCCCGGAAAAGCCTTGTCCGATTTTCCCGTCTAACGAATTCATTCAATTTATTAATAAAAGGAAGGCACTCGCCGAGTTTCATTAAAATGGGTTAATTACTTTTTGAGTTATCGGTTGGTTATATATATATATATATATATATATATATATATATATATATATATATATATATATATATATATATATATATATATATATAGAAACAGTGTGTCCCAAACTGGGTGGGAATGTATTGCTATCTCCGCTATTATTAGAGATAGGGAGATGGTTAAATTATCAATCTTTTGTAGAATTTCATGCTTCTTTCAAACATGATTTGTATTTTGCCCTGCCTCTTTTCGTTTTCGAGTTATTTTGGAAAAAACAAAATTTGTCGATTTCTTTAATATCTAAGTAGGAAGTTGAACTGACATGTCTAAGACTTGCACATTATCAGAACACTTTTTACAGAGTAATCTTCTTGTGCTATTCTCAACTTTGGATTGTCATTCGTTTTTGAGCTACAGGTATCAACGTTTGTTTTTATTATGGCAGCCTAATTGGATTTTTTGCTCATGTGATAGCCTGTGAAAAGAGCTTTCCAATGATGTACAAAATGCTTGAGAAACCTTGTAATTGCACTGAGAATTTTGAGAAAAACCGTTTTGAGGATAGTAGGCTATGAAATCCAATATCAGAAAACAAATGACAAGAAAGAAAATGTTCAAAAAGCAGTAGGCCATGGAGTCTAACAATAGACTTCTACTTTTTACATAATTTTCCGTAATGATTCACGATAAACAAATAGGAACTTTGAGCACACCAATGAATCGGCCCATTATTACAAATGATATTTTACATTACAACATTATCCTAAAAAATGGTTATAATTTAGTTAAATAGGTAAACGTAGTAAATAACTAAATTTACTAACAGAACTAATTAAAAAGCAGATTAATGATTTACGAAGACGCCTTTGAAAATTGTTTGATTTTTAAACGTAAGTCAACTGAAAAACAACAGAATAAAGTTTGTTATGGATATAACACTATCGCGACAATTAAGAATACTGTCATTCTTAATTATCTGAACAAATAGAGGTGTATTTAACACGTTGCTTAAAATTTTGTACTAAATAGTTGGTTTCCTGTTTATTTTAAATATTATTCATCAATGTGTTCAGTAATGAAGAATATTTTGACATGTTGGAATGTTATATTCGTTCTAACCGAAATACTGAGGCAGCTGCAAATTCATATCAAAACAACTACGCAGAAAGACAACAACCAAACACCAAAATATTTCGCAGGATAGTGACCAACCTATTGAACGACGGTAGCTTACATGCAAAGAAACTACCAATGCCTAGAAATTAAGAAAGAAATAATGCCGTCTTACAGGTTTCAAACGAAAACCCTCCGCAATATGTTCGGTTTTATGGTGAATAAATTGACGTTCCAAAAAGTACGGTACACCGTGTATTAAAACAAAGTCATTACCCTCCATACAAACCTACAATAGTACAAGGCTTAAATGTTGACGATTACGCAAACCGACTTCAATTCTGCAGATGGTATCAAGGACAATGTCAGCAAGATGAAAATTTTCATTTGAAAATAATATGGACTGATGAATCCAGATTTACAAATTGTGGTGTGTACAATCGCCATAATATTCATTATTAGGCAAATGAAAATCCCCTTCTAAAGGAAGAAAGACCATTACAAAACAGATTTGGTATTAATATTTGGTGCGGCTTATTAGGTAAAAAACAGTTATTTTTATTTGTAGATTAGACAGTTAATTTGAAAAAATTTCAGGCAACTTTATTATTGGTCCGTTCTTTTTTGAAAATGATTTAACTGGGGAAAGTTATAAAGTAATATTACCTAGCATTATTACCTAATTACGTATTGTAAATTAAAACACAATATTTTTTTATCGTGAATCATTACGGAAATTTATGTTAAAAGTAGAAGTCTATTGTTAGACTCCATGGTCTACTGATTTTGTTTTCTGGTATTGGATTTCATAGCCTACTATCCTCAAAACGTGTTTTCTCAAAATTGTCAGTGCAATTACAACATTTCTCAAGCATGTTTTACATCATTGGAAAGCTCCTTTCACAGGCTATCACATGAGCAAAAAATCCAATATGGCTGCCATAATGAAAACAAACGTTGATACCTGTAGCTCCAAAACAAATGACAATCAAAAGTTGAGAATAGCACAAAAAACTTACTCTGTAAAAAGTGACGTGACAATGTGCAAGTCTTAGACATGTCAGATCAACACCTACTTAGACATTGAAGAAAAAAGAAATCGAGAAATTTTGGTTTTTTCAAAATATCTCGAGAACGAAAAGAGGCAGGGAAAATGCAAGTAATATTTGGAACCAGCATGAAATTCTACAAAACATTGCTAATTTAACCGTCTCCCTATCTCTAATAATAACGGAGATAGCAATACATTCCCATCCAGTTTGGGACGCTGTATATATATATATATATATATATATATATATATATATATATATATATATATATATATATATATATATATATATATATATATATATACAGGGTGTTCAAATAAGGGCACGGACCGGCTATATCTCGAAAACCGTCACAGCTGCAGCTTTCGGAAAAAAATTAGCATAAGTAAAGTGGCCATGAGAAAATGTTGGAAATTATTTTCAGCTTCCTAAATCAGCCGCTAGGTGGCGAAAATTCCATGGCATACCTAAAATCATTAATTTCTCGAAAATCTTGACGCATAACATAAACTGGTTTTAGGTAATTTGTAATGAACGTTCACTTATCTACAACTTATGTTAAAAAAAAATTTCCTTATATACCAGTGGCGGAGGTAAGGGGCGAGGATCTTTTTTTTATAAACAAATGCCTATAACTTGATAACCAGTAGAGATAATTTCAAGATTTTTGGCTTCTTGGAAAGAGATCTCATAAGAAATTCCACGTATTAGTATTTTAAATTCAGTCACACATGCACAAAATATAGAGGGCGTTAGAGTAGACGAGTCTAGTTTTATTAAATTTTATGAAAAATTTCAAATGGCAGCATAATATTATAATATAACTATCGAAAAGTGGATGAAGTTAGAAAGAACTCAGTGAAAACCCAAAACGAATATGTTTTTCCGTTTCAGAGAAAACTCGAATTTTATGTATTTTGGTGCTTATTATGCCATTTCTCAAAATTAAATATGAATATAGAAAAATCTCTATAGAATATTTGTTTTCAGGCATCGTTATACAAATTAACATAGTTACCAATAACAAGTAATCACTTTAATATGAAATATATTTATTACCTTATCATAAAACTAAGATACAAGAGCCAATAATCGAATTTAAGGTTATATTCGTAAATTAAGTGATTGTATTATGAAAACGAAACTATATGAATGTAAAAAACCTAAAATTTAACTAACATATAATTATTTACAAATGTTCAAACTGCGGTCCGTTTTTATGTATACATTTAACTAATCTCTGACGAGTAGAGGCTACCGCCGTTTGAACTTCAGCCGTAGATATGCTATTAACAGCAACTTGTATCCATCATATTTTCTCTAGTCGTTTTTAGAGTTTGATATACCAAATCTTTCACTCTCCCCCATAAACAAAAACTTATGCAAGTCAAATCAGGTGATCTGGGTGGCCATGGAAATAAGCTTCCTCTTTCTATCCACCGATTTGGAAATTGAACATTAAGATATTCGCGTACAATTTGCGCGAAGTGTGCTGGACACCCGTCATGTTGCAACCACATTATTAATCTTGTTTCTAGGCAAATGTCTTCCAATAACATTTTTAAGCTTTGAGTTAAAAAAAATTAAATACAGATCTCCGTAAAAAATATGGTCCAACAAATTTCCCTTCAGCTATACCACACCATACGTTTAGAGTCCATCGATTTTACCGATCTAATTCTCTCATCCAATGGGGATTACTGTCCGACCAATAGTGCATATTATGGAGATTTACTTATCCACAATTTGAAAATGTTGCTTCATCTGTCCATAGTATTTGGGATAGAAATCGTGGTGTTTCTTCTAGGATGCTCAGCATCCAATGGCAATAATTCAGTCTGTGGTCACAATCAGCTTCATTTAGCGCCTGATGCAATACTATGTGATATGGGTGCATATTATGGTCTTTTAAAATATTTTATACAGATCCTACGGTCACACCTAACTTTCTAGAAATTTGTCGTACACTAATATGTGGATTTGTGGTAACAAGAGCAATTACATTAGTAATGTTTTCTTTATTTCTAATCCTCCGAGCTCTAACTTGTCTTCTGGTGCGTCTTACAGATCCAGTTTCCCGCATATATCTTGCAATGCGACTAGACACCTCTCTTGAGTAATGTCTCTATGGGGGTACCTTAATACATATTCTCGTGATGCGATAACAGAATTCCGAAAACATTGTAAATAAATTTCAAACATATCAGATGCTTCCTCGTTGGAATAAGACATCCTGAAGCGTAAAATACTAACTATCAATAAAAAACACACAGAAACACTACAAATAATTAATAAGATCAGTAATAAATTGAACATAACATTTTGACGTCTATAAAACAAATTCTTTCAATTGTCTTACCTTCGCTGACAACACATGCACCACATTGATTGAAGTACAAAACTGCATATGAATTTTACATGTGTATTAACAAATGTTTAAATGATTGTAGACAATGCTTGTATGTATTACCATATTATGATAGAGACATGTATGGAATGAATTTTCAAAATAAATACTTAGCATTTTCTCTAAACGCCTAATGAAAAGTGTTTCGTTTTCATAATATTAATTAATTTTTTCATGACTTCTCCATTACTTCTGTATTGTAATTTTAATAAAGTAATAAATTTATTTCATTTTAAAGTGATATAAATGCTATTGGTAAGTACGTTAATTTGTATAACGATTGTAATGAAGTTTGAGTTCATTCCGTGTCCGTGTCCACTTGGCAGACATGGTATTCTAATTTAAAGTATTTACCTTCAGGGATATAATCAAATAATATTTATCGTATTTTGCTTTAGTGCGTAGGGTGTACAGATGTTAGTTAAATTTTAGATGTTTTACATTCATATAGTTTCGTCTTCATAATACAATCACTTAATTTACGAATATAACCTTAAATTCGATTATTGCCTTTTGTATCTTAGTTTTATGATAAGGTAATAAATATATTTCATATTAAAGTGATTAATTGTTATTGGTAACTATGTTAATTTGTATAAAGATGCCTGAAAACAAATATTCTATAGAGATTTTGCTATATTCATATTTAATTTTGAAAAATGGCATAATAAGCACCAAAATACATAAAATTCGAGTTTTCTCTGAAACGGAAAAACATATTCGTTTTGGGTTTTCACTGAGTTCTTTCTAACCTCATCTACTTTTCGATAGTTATATTATAATACTATGCTGCCATTTGAAATTTTTCATAAAATTTAATAAAACTAGACTCGTCTACTCTAACGCCCTCTATATTTTGTGCATGTGTGACTGTGAATTTAAAATACTAATACGTGGAATTTCTTATGAGATCTCTTTCCAACAAGCCAAAAATCTTAAAATTATCTCTACTGGTTATCAGGTTATAGGCATTTGTTTATAAAAAAAATTCTCGCCCCTTACCTCCGCCACTGGTCTATATGGAAAATTTTTTTTAACAGAAGTTGTAGGTAAGTGAACGTTCATTACAAATTACCTAAAACCAGTTTATGTTATGCGTCAAGATTTTCGAGAAATTAATGATTTTAGGTATGTCATGGCATTTTCGCCACCTAGCGGCAGATTTAGGAAGCTGAAAATAATTTCCAACATTTTCTTATGGCTACTTTACTCATGCTAATTTTTTTCCGAAAGCTGCAGCTGTGACGGTTTTCGAGATATAGCCGGTCCGTGGCCTTATTTGAACATCCTGTATATATATATATATATATATATATATATATATATATATATATATATATATATATATATATATATATATATATATACATATATAAACATATATATAAAAATTGAGACTGGCCCCGGATATGGATTCTAGAGGTCCTAGTTCGCGCTCATTTGAAAAAACATTCAAAGTCTCACCATCGATACCTCTCTATTAGTGAAATTTTTAATTAAAAATTCACTAATAAACCATATACTATAGATCCAGCGTTAGCATTCCCTTGACATGAACCGAATTAGGATATTTTTTTTTTTATTTCCTGGGCAGATGTCTGTCGAAAAAAATAATCCTACGAAATGCGCCAACTCCATTACGGAAATTGTCTTATTAGGCATGAAAACTTATATTCCTTATTTATCAAAGCGTGTCAATCACAAATAAAAAATTTGAATAGCAACTTGGTTCAATTTTGCTTACTGAAATGTTTTCACGATAACCAGATAACATACCCTTCTAGACAGCATAATTATCTTATATATTAATAATATCGCATTTCCCACTTGTCACTCCATGACACGAAAACAGGAATTCATTATTATTACAAGAAACTAAACACTTGATATCAAATCACAGTGGGTGATCACATCCTGCCTTGAGAAACGCATATTTGCGCACTGTACACGAGACATATAATTGCGTACGAGCAAAAAGAGTGTGCCAGAGGATCTATGGGATTCAAAGAACAGCGAATCATTGACGTGGTCGTGTGCATTCAAAATTACAATGGAAAAATAAGCATCTCTGCTGCTTACGTGGATTACAAGAAGGTATTTGATTTAGTTTAGCACAAATAGGTACGCTGGAGATCTATAAGAGCGACACATTTCTTAAGGTTCCTAGAATACCTCTTGTCTACCTGGAGAATAAATATGCCGCTATGGCTACAAGCGGTTCGTAATATTTTAACTAACACGATACCAATTAGCAGAGGTATATTTCAAGGCGACTTGCTAAATCCATTGTGGTGCTGTTTCGCATTGAATCTACTATCAAATAATTTGAGCTCTCCAGATTGGTACAAAAAAGAAATGGCAAAAAGGAAATGTAACTAAATCAGCTGCTTTATATGGATATTCTTAAGCTAATGGCTGAACAGAAAACCATTTGAAAAATCTGGTTATAATCGTGATAAGAATTTCCAGAGATTTCGAGATGCGATTTGTGCTTGACAAATGTCAGACCTTTTGTGAAGCTAGACCGAAAGAGCCAGACGTATATGAAATGCAGCTAATTGCTTTAATTGATGTATAAAAGTGCAAGCAAGGAAAAGAAACTGCGCAGTAAAAATACTGAACGGACAAGTTAGTTTACGAAGAGAGTTCAGCCTGTGTTATACACATATATCAATATCAAGAACCTGACTAAAGGTTTTGTGAATGTTATTCACTCAATTATTAATTTGGAGTTGTGAACTGGAGTAAAACGGACATCGAAAATCTACAACGGAAGATCCTAACACTCGTAACAAAAACCAAAAAGCATCACTCCGATAGTGCCATCCAACGAGTAACCCTATCTAGACCCCAAGGTGAAGGAGGATTGTGGAAAATTGGTAAGCAGTTGTACCAAGATATATTAAACATGCGTACCTATTTCCATCGGCAGGTACTTACTTCCAAACTACACCTTGAAGGCAGGTGTAGTTAGGAACGATGTTACGATTGAGGGGAAGTGAAACACAAACTCACCATCCGACTGATCAAGCCAAACTGCAATCCTGGATGCACAAATTTCTCTCTCAGGCGACATTTAAATCAGACCTTTCCAACACATGTCAACAAATCGGTGTGGAACTACTGGTTAGGGTCAGTACATACGTTCTAAAGAAGAAAAAAGTTTTTGGTGACCAGGCAACATCAGTTCATTCGAACAAGAAACTACTTGAAGTGTATGGTTGGAGATCATTCGTTGAAAATAAAAAAAAGTTTGAGATGCAGCAAGTGCATTATGGTAGCGAATTTTCATTAAATGCTTCAAATTTGAATAACTCAATTTTCTATAAAGCTAGAAAGTTGAGTTTTGGTACGTAGTAAGATCTTTTCCAAGGTAACATATTCACCAAATTTGATTAATGTATCTTTATAATTTTCGGAGATAAATTTTTTTTTTAAATAAAAGTAAAAAATTTCCCGGAAAGCCTTGTCCGATTTTCCTGGCTAACGAATACGTCCAAGCTATTAATGAAAGAAATATTCTTGCCGAGTTTAATCGGTTAATAACTTTTTGAGTTACCGTGTGGATACATATAGGGGCTGTGAGAAAATGAATTTGGTTTGATATTATTAGTTGTATGAAGTTTTGGTAAAATTGTAAATGGCTTTTAGAAAATGTCAAAATTATTATGAATCAGTCAAATGCACCAGGCGAATTTATTTTGAAACATTAATACAACAAAATTGTGTAATTATAGTACAAGCACAAGTATTCTACTTATTTGTATTGACACTATGTATGATTACTTTGCTACAATAAACAGTAATCATAATAATAACTATATATATATATATATATATATATATATATATATATATTATATATATATATATATATATATATATATATATATATATATTGTAACTGACCCCGGATATGGGTTCTAGGGGTCGTAGATCGCGCTCATTTGAAAACATGTTGGCAAACTCTCACCATCGATACCTCTTTATTAGTGAATTTTTTAAAATAAAAATTCACTAAAATGCGAATTTGTGTGTCGGACCTCAAAGACTATACAGCATGTCACTGAAGAATGCCAAGCGTTTGCTACAGTACAAGTACCAAATACAAATAAAGGCTCCATGCAGTCGGGAAAATGCTTTACCAAGACCTGGCTCTAATAATGCCGCTTCTGGACATTAGTAAGGCGTCTTTTTTATTATTTCAACAACACACCACGAGGGCTTACAACCTAAATACTATCGTACCGTGGGTGTCGACCAGGAGGAAAGAGGCAACTTGTTAATTCTGGACTTGAAGGTTCGGGTGAGAAGGAAAACATGTGCCGGCAAGGAATTCCACAACTTGGAAGTCCTCGGGACAAAAGAGCGAACGTAACAAGATGTTCTATGTCTGGTGACCTGGACAGTAAAAGGGTGCATTCGCTCTGTTCCCCTGGTAGATCTGTTGGGGGCAGCAGGTGGAGGAAAATGCGCACCAGAGCTTGCTCCTGTCCTGACTCGTCTGTTTCAGATATCTTATAATAAAGGCATATTCCCTAGTAACTGAAAAACTGCTCGAGTACAACCCATCCCCAAGAAAGGATCCAAAGCGCTTCCCAGCAACTACAGGCCCATTTCTCTCCTTTCAATCGTCTCTAAAGTGATGGAAAAGTATATAAACACCGAATTACTAAAATTTCTTGAAAAACACATTCTAATCCATGACAGGCAGTATGGATTCCGTCAGCGCAGATCGACTGCCGACCTCCTTTCCTTTGTCACCCATTCTTGGAACAAGTCTATGGAACAACACGGTGAATCCCAGATTGTTGCTCTAAAACATATCCAAAGCATTCGACCAGGTCTGGCACGCAGCGCTGCTTAATAAACCTACGGCCTATGGCCTACCACCAAAACTCTGTATGTGGACAGAAAATTTCCTCTCCAACAGGAGCATATCTGTTGTTGTGGATGGCCATTCCTCTCAACTGTATCCAATTAATGCAGGAGTTCCTCAAGGTTCAGCTTTAGCCCCTACTTTGTTTCTTCTCCACATCAGTGACCTCCTCTCGAGCACATCCAACCCAGTTCACAGCTACGCGGACGACAGCACCCTCCATTCAAATATACAATATTCTAAGCCTGTCTCTTTAGCCCAATTAGATGAGGATCGCAGACTCATGGAGAGTTCTGTCTCCGTGGATCTCCAAAAAATATTAGACTGGGGAAGTAGAAATCTTGTACAATTCAACCCCACCAAAACTAAGTCTTGCTTTCTTTCTCACAAGAGATACACCAGCACTAGACCCATCACAATGAACAACCAAGTTATTCAAAGTAATGAGTCCTTTTCTCTTGTTGGCATTTCTGTGGATCGAAATCTTAATTGGCACCAACATGTCACATCAATTGCAAAAGCGGCTGCTAAGAAATTAGGTTTCCTCTTCCGGGCTCGCAAATACTTTTCACCAGCTAATCTCTATACCTTATATACTTCACAAATAAGGCCCAACCTCGAATACTGCTCCCACATCTGGGGTGCCGATGCCGTTTCTACACTCGCTATCCTGGACTCCATTCAAAAGAGAGCTATACGTCTCATCGGTGACCCTACCCTCACCCAAAGGCTGCCATCCCTTGCCCACCGACGTGCCGTTGGTGACCTTTCTCTCTTTTATAGATATCTGCACGGGCACTGCTCAGAGGAGCTTTCCTCCATAGTTCCCCCACCTGCTGCCCCCAACAGATCCACCAGGGGAACAGAGCGAATGCACCCTTTTACTGTCCAGGTCACCAGACACAGAACATCTTGTTATGCCCGCTCTTTTGTCACGAGGACTTCCAAGTTGTGGAATTCCTTGCCGGCACATGTTTTTCCTTCTCCTCCGAATCTCCAAACCTTCAAGTCCAGAATTGACAAGCTGCCTCTTTCCTCCTTGTCAACACCCACGCTACGATAGTATTTAGGCTGTAAGCCCTCGTGGTGTGTTGTTGAAATTAAAAAAAAAAGAAACTATGGAAGAAAGCTCCTCTGAGCAGTGCCCGTACAGATATCTATAAAAGAGAGAGAGGTCACCAACGGCACATCGGTGGGCAAGGGATGGCAGCTTTTGGGTGAGGGTAGGGTCACCTATGAGACGTATAGCTCTCTTCTGATTGGAGTCCAGGATAGCGAGTGTAGAAGCGGCAGCAGCACCCCAGATGTGAGAGCAGTATTCGAGGTTTGGTCTTATTTGTGAAGTATATAAGGTATAGAGATTAGCTGGTGAACAGTATTTGCGAGCCCGGAAGAGGAAACCTAGTTTCTTAGCAGCCGCTTCTGCAATTGATGTGACATGTTGGTGCCAATTGAGATTTCGATCCACAGAAATGCCTACAAGTGAAAAGTACTCAATACTTTGAATAACTTGGTTGTTCATTGTGATGGGTCTAGGGCTGGTGTATCTTTTATGAGAAAGAAAGCAAGACAGATTTGGTGGGGTTGAATTGTACAAGATTTCTACTTCCCCAGTCTAATATTTTTTTGGAGATCCACGGAGACAGAAAACTACATGAGTTTGCGATCGTCATCTAACTGGGCTAAAGAGACAGGCTTAGAATATTGTATGTTTGAGTGAAGGGTGCTGTCGTCCGCGTAGCTGTGAACTGGGTTGGATGTGCTAGAGAGGAGGTCATTGATGTGGAGAAGAAACAAAGTAGAGGCTAAAGCTGAACCTTGAGGAACTCCTGCATCACTTGGATACAGTTTAGAGGAATGGCCATCCACGACAACAGAAATGCTCCGGTTAGAGCATAGTTGCTATAGTTACACTCCTGTTACACTTAAAAACTCAGAAAACATATTGTACTAGGATCGGACCATGCTTATAGGTCAACGAATTGCTCACAACAAGTCATCTATGAGAATAGTGGATAAATCCTGCAAACTAGTGACGCTGGTTGGTCATTTCAAATACCAATAATTTGAAGACAAAGTTCAATGAGACAATCACCAAGTACAGAAACGTTGAAATGCAAGTGAGGTACATTGGAGGGCAGATAGTGCTCGAGTCATGTCGTCATCTAGTGTGGCAACAAGGTGTGGCTCCTTAGAATCTTCTAGAAAATATTTAAAAACTGGCACCTGGAGAGCACATTCATAAGACTATGCAGAAAGCGGTAATCCTTGGAACTGTCCATATGGTGCGGAAATTTCTTGGAAATGGGAAAGTGTCGTGTTTTCGTTTAAGGCCCGACAACTTGGAAAGGTCCACCTGGGCTCAATCACTTTGGCATCTGAGATACCTGGGACGAACAAATGTTCCCCTTTGAGAGAATGTGCAAGTGTATTGAATTTATTATGAAAGAATATTAGTTTCTGTCATTTTTCTACAACTGTTTACAAAACAGTTTAATATCCCCTAAATGATAGATAATAATTGGTATAGAGAATTTTACATAAAATCATATTAGAACTTTAATGAATACCTATCCAGAAATACAATAATATATAGATGTCTCCTTCGAAATTAGTGTGTTGATGTCAACACCCTATACAATCACAAAGATAGTATTAACAAAGGTATTTTGGATGCACAGTTACGAAAAACCCTTGATTTCAATTTTCCCGCTTTCTACTCTCATTATTTACTTAATTGATTGTAGGTAGTTACTGTAACTTAGTTAAGCAGTTTCGCCTAAATACATGCATGGGGGGGGGGTTCCATGTGGTTGCGCAAGAAGTTTTTTGCAGCCTGTTCAATTATATTTTCATAAACGCCAAATGGGCCACTGAGCGTGGATCGCCTGTACAGGGTGCGCCAAAGTAGATGATTCCTTACGGAAACTCGTGTTTTTTTTCAGCGATAGAAAAAAAACGATCTACGTCTTCTGGGCTTAAATTTCATAAGAAGTTCACTGGCCTACACAAAATTTTGCTACGTCGTATCGTTTTGCCGCTAGAGGGCGTTCTTCGAATTTAGTCGATTTCTTTGATGTCCTATAACTTTTTTGTTTTTAAAGATAACTGATTTCTGATTTCTGAACGGGTGTCCCATAAGCCAAAAATTATTTTTTTTCTATATTTAATGTATTAAACCCTGTGTTAAATTATACCAGAGCATCTTATTCTACAAAAATTGCTGTACGAATGTTTTTTAGAAAAGAGTTATTTTTAAAAACAAAAACTTATAGGACATCAAGTAGTAGTAGTAGTAGTAGTAGTAGTAGTAGTAGTAGTAGTAGTAGTAGTAGTAGTAGTGGTAGTGGTAGGTTTTTTTTTTTTTTTTTTTTTTTTTTTTTTTTTTTTTTTTTTTTTTTTTTTCCTATGGTGGAGGTGAATGCATTTACGCAGACCAGTCCCTGGTTCTTCCACAATCAGTCGCCAGCGGGTACTGTGGGACTCCCCTTCCCTCCAGGTCAGGACTACCCACTAAACACCCCCATATTCATAGAGATGTGACGGAATCACCCTTAGGTATTGCTTCATCACACCCTACTCCATGTTGTTTTTTCCTTTTCTCTTCCCTTTTTTTTTCTCTGATTTCCCGTATTCCCTTTGTTCGGCTTCCTTAAGTATTAAGATTTCCCTAATGAGTTTGGCAATAGCTTCCCACTTCGCTGGTGCTTCAAGCATGTGATCTATAATGTTTCTGGTTGTCAAACTACCTCCAATTTCTATTGCAGTCCTCTCTCTCACCTCGGTCCATCTGCTACACTCCAAAATTGTATGCCCGGCAGAGTCTTCTTCTCCACAGTAGTAGCATCTGTCGCTTTCTACGATCTTCATTTTATTCAGGTATTTTCCGAATCTACCGTGGCCAGTTAAAAATTGCGTTAAGTGATAGTTCACCTCGCCATGTTTCCGTGTTAACCAGGGTACTATTTCTGGAATGAGTTCCCTGGTCCACTGAGCGGTCCTGGTTTCCTCGCTCCATTCTGCCTGCCACTCTGCCAGTGTCGTCAGTCGTGCCCTTGTTCTCTGCCCTTGTCTATTTTCGTTCTTTTCATATGACCGTTCCCTGATCAGTAGGTGAATAGGTATCACCCCTGCCACCACTTGCACTGCTTTTGTAGATACTGTCCTATATGAGGAGGATATTCTAATTGCCGCTTTTCGCTGCACACTTTCCAAAATGCGTCTGTATCTTGCCATCTCCGCCCAGTCCTTCCAAACAGGTGCTCCATAGAGAATAATAGAATTCACCACACTGCAGAGGATTCTTCTACTACTCGCCTTTGGGCCGCCAATATTAGGCATTAGTCGACTCAGGGCTGCTGCAACTTTCTCAGCTTTCTGTGCTACTTCTCGAATGTGCTTACTCATGCTCATATTATGCCCCAGCTGAATCCCAAGGTACCTCAGAGATCTACTGGAGTTGATGTTCTTTCCTCCTATGTTGACTTCAATCGTCTTTACGGTTCTCCTTCCATTTAGGATTATGATCTCTGTTTTCTGCGGGGCTAGCTCGAGGCCTTTTTTGTGCATCCAAATCTCTACCAGGCCAACAGTCCATGTTATCTTTTCCTCTATCTCTACCTTAGTAGTGGTAGTAGTAGTAGCGGTGGTGGGGAGGCCAACGCCAAGCAAGTAGGCCACAATGGCCCCTTTTTTCAACCCCAGCAACCCAGCAACCATGCTCTACTCTTCCTCGGTTCCGTCGCCAAACCGCCTCGACCTCGAAATGAAGGCCGTGGCGGTCTTCAATTGGACGGTACTTACCTGATACCTCTGCAGAGTCCTCGAACCAAACAATTCTGCTCGAAGACTCTCAAAAGCCTCGCACTCATACAGGTAGTGGTAGGACGTTTCTTCATCCTCGCCGCATTCCTTGAAAATAGGATCCCTCTCTACGCCTATCAATGTGAGGTGTCTTCTAAGCAGTGACCTGTCAGCACCCCAAGGATGCGGCTAAGCGTAGGTCGACTCCTACCGGGTAGCCAGGCAGCTCTATCTCTAGCCGGCCTCTCCACGAAGTCCCTCTCCTGCCTACAGCCACCAACCAAACCCCCAGTGCCTCTCCATTGCTTCCTCAGTCCACCTGTCTAAGGCGACAGAGACCGTCTTCCTACTTTGCCTATCGCAGGCTCCGGGCCACAGAACGGCCGCCGGGAACCAAGCCTTGCGAGATTATTCGCTACCTCATTCCCTGCTACGCCACAGTGTCCCGGAACCCACACCAGTTGCACCTCCTTTGTCTTGGCTAGTTCTTTGAGGGCTTCAGCGCACTACTGAAGTGCTGTGTTGCCCTGATTCTGACCGCGCAGACTGCCCGGAGGACCGCCTGGCTATCCGATCAAATGTACACATATTTCTCGGGGCTCCTCCTCACATCCTGTCGATTGGCCACAGACAGGAGAGCGTACACCTCTGTTTCGAATGCCGTGGTATATGCGCCGAGAGCATTACTCTCGCGCACCCCCAGGCTCTGGATGTATATTCCTGCCCCGGAGGATTGTTGATCCTCCAGCCGCGATCCATCGGAGAAACAGATCAGGCTTGCGGGCTGGAATGCAACCTCATTTTCGCTTCACTGATCCCTACTGGGGATCCTGGGGGTATATGGCCTAGTCAACCCAATATCGTCCTCGGCATCCCGTACCTTGATGGCGGAAATCGGAATTTCCCTTTCCGCCTCCTTGGCGACTCTTGCATGCCCGATTAGTGCTCCGTCTCCGCACCAGTTTTCAGAGTCTCACATTCTCAGATACGACGCCATAGCCTCCCTTCTGATACAGATGGGAAGCGGTGGCAGCATCAACAAGACATATAGCGTGGCTGTCGGTGTCTTCCTCATAGCGCCTGTGATACCCAGGATTGCCAGCCTTTGGAGTTTAGCCAGCTTCCTGCTGGTAGTTTGGTTCACCCACACCACCAGACCAACGCCCCATAGAGGATTTTTGGCCTGACGATCGCATTGTAAATCCAATGAAGGATCCGAGGATTGAGTCCCCAGGTCCTCCCTATCACTCGACGCATCTTCCAGATGGTCGCTACTCCCTTCCTCACTATTCGTTCTATTTGCGACCCCCATGTTAGTTTGGAGTCTAGGAGCACCCCCAGATATTTGGCCTCGAGCACTAAAGCTAAAGGTTTTTCAAACATTACGGGCGCCCTGAGCCCTTCTACATTCCTCTTCTTGGTGAATAGGATCATCTCCGTCTTGTCCGGGTTTACGGAGAGTTCCAGCTCACCACACCACCTCTCAATTATGCTACAGGCAGCTTGCATGCACTCACAGATGCCGCAGAGGAATTTGCCGGTGACTAGGACCAGCCCATCATCAGTGTACGCCTGGGCGTAGAAGCCATTCTCGGAGAGCCGCTCCAAGAGTCCGTCCATGACCAGACACCATAGATGAGGCGAAAGGCAGCTGCCCTGAGGACAGCCGCCCGTCAGCCCAACGTCCAGCCCCCGGCCCCTCAAGGTCAGCGAGACTCCTGTCCTCCAGCATGCTCGCCGCCCAGCTTATTAGGAACCTCTGCGTTCCTTTATCCTGTAGGGCAGCACAGACCGCGTCCTTGTCTTATCAAAGGCCCCCTCCACATCGAAGAACACAGCTAATGTGCTCTCCCCGTAGTGTAGGGCCCTTTCCACCTTCCGCGTCACAGCGTGGAGCGCCGTCTCCGTCGATTTCCCTCGCTAGTACGCGTCCTGGCCTTTATGGAAGAGGTGATCCTTGAGGATCCCCCCCCCCCCCCCCCCCCAGCATAAACCTATCAACTATCAACTAGGACATCAAAGAAATCGACTAAATTCGAGAAACCCCCTCTAGCGAAACGATAAGAGACAGCAAAATTTTGTTTGTGCCAGTGAGATTTTCATAGAAAGTGAGCCCTGCGGTCGAAGGTCAATTTTTGTCTATCTCTGACAGAAACATCGTGTTTCCAGAAGTAAGTGTCTACTGTATATCCAAAACGACGTAAAAGACTACTTTCCTCAGATAACATTCCACATTAGTGCTTGTATAATTTCCGCTGTTTTTACTAAGACATTAGTGAGGTAGGCTTAAATTGTAAATAATATTGATTAAGGTATGAACTATTACAACTGAGGTAAAAGGTAGAAAATGTTTTCGAAGTCTCAAGGAAAATTTCCTCGTTTTGATTTGTTTGGTAAGTCTTACCAGTTACTTTAGCTGCAAATCCTTGTTATCTTGACAAGCAAAAAAAGCATGTGCCGTGTATATTTTAAAACCCATTTCATATAGCAATCTCATAAAAAGGAATTAAAAAATACGCACAAAACATAACTATTTTTTATAAGCTACAAATAAATATAAGATAAAAATAGCCATTTATGTAAAAAAAATAGCAAACTATAACTACATTTTCACCTAAAAAATGAAAAAGATGTATGTTAATAGTGTAGGTACATGTCCTCGTCTTTTTGTTTCACTTTTATTTCAAAGCTGGTTTTTATCTAAAGGTAAAGGTAAGATGCTTACTGGCAATGAGGCCATTGCTGACCCTTTTTGCTCATCTAAACTAACCTACCCTCCACCTTGAGCTCGATCTCAACGACGACAATGATTTGAAAAATCATCCGCCGCCGGTGAGTCTCGAACCGTCGTCCCCCGAGTCCATATTGGAAAGTCCGAATCGAATTTCCCGCACAGCAACGGAGGCGCTGGTTTTTATCTAAATTAGACATTAGCAAACAACAAATTTATAAACAATATACATCATTTATTATTGAATTTTTTACTGTCATTCCCGTTACTTGGTGAATCTGTTCTATACTAAATACGTCTGTATTTACTTTTTATTATTCAATTGTTTTCTATCAAATTTATCATGAGCATTCTTTATGACCAACGAAACTTTAGTGTAGCGAATTTTCTTTGGAAACAAGACGCCAGCTTCTTTCAATAAATTATTTAATTAAGTTGAGAACCTTCGAGTCAAATCAGTTAGACAGCGTTTCCAAAGTTGGTGTAAACATTTCTATTAATTCACATTGGAGAATAAAAAACTCCCCGCCAATAGCAGATGCCTTTGTCCAGACTAATACTTTTTATGATATATATCACAGGGGTAAGGTAAAGGTAAGATGCTTACTGGCAATTAGGCCATTGCTCACCCTTTTTGCTAAACTAACCTACCCTCCACCTTGAGCTCGATCTCAACGACGACAGTGATTTGAAAAATCATCCGCACCCGGTGAGTCTCGAACCGTCGACCCCCGAGTCCGTATTGGAAAGTCATCGACTTTCCCGCACGGCCACGGAGGCGCTATCACAGGGGTAAAACAATGTCTTTATACAGATATTCATGTCGAGTTCAGATTTTGAGGGGGGCGATCATAGTTCTCTCCTACTCAGAGACAGAAATTATCAGCCACGTTACTTTCCAAGCTGTACTGAATAACTATGTTACCAGGACCATAGTTTACACAGACGGATCAAAGGCAAAAGATGGTGTTGGGTATGCGCCGCATGTCAACGTTATATTTCAATCTCGACTTCCCAAAGTCTGTTCGATATACAGGATGGCGCATTGAAAACGAAACAGACCGATTTGCGTCCAGAGATTATTTTTTTAAGAAACGCTGAAACACGTCAATTTTAATATTGAGGGGACATGTTTTGACATAGAACTCAACTTTGTCACGTCAACCCCTTAAGGGTAGTGATAACAACCTTTATTTTTAAATAGGAAACATGTGTCGAGTGTTATATCATTTGAAAGCTCTTTTTTTTCTGAATTCAGCACAGTAATTTTTTTGGAAGAAACGCTGAAACACTTTAATTTTAATATTAAGGGGGACATGTTTTGACATAAAACACAACTTTGTCACATCAACCCCTTAAGGGTGGTGATAGCAACCCTTATATTTTAAATAGGGAATATGGGTCAAGTGTTACATCATTTGAAAGCTCTTTCTTTTCTGAATCCAGCAGTTTTATCAACTCGTTTAAAAATTATTCACAGTTGGAGTTGCAAAAACGTATTTCATTCATTGTGATAAGAAATGCACTACATAGTGAATTTTTCGTTAAAAAAACTAAAAAACAAAAACAAACGTTCAAAAATGTTTATTAAGTTAAGTGTTCAAATTGTTGACCGTCAGCTTCTATACAAAAGTACAAATTTTGTTCAAAACGAACTCTGACATTCTGGAGCATTTGTGGAGTTATTAGACGGCATTCTTCAACAATCCGTCCTCGTAATTCTTCCAGAGACTCCGGTTCTGTTGCGTATATTCTACTCTTTAAATGGCCGCCCCATAGAAAGAAGTCTAAAGAAGTTAAATCCGGTGATCTAGGGGGCCACTCAATAGCACCTCTACGCCCAATCCATTGCTCTGGAAACTCTCTGTTCAAAAATTCCCTAACACGTTGTAAAAAATGCGGAGGAGCTCCATCTTGTTGAAACACTAATTGATTTTCTTGATAGCGATCATCATTTTCAACAATGTCAATTAGCAGAGGGTAAACGATATCTTCTAGTAACCCCAAATACGTTTCGCCACACAAATTGCTATCAAGAAAAAAACACTCGTCTGAAAGACAGATATTGAACAGAAAGTTCCTGTTATCAGCTATTATTTGTGCAGTCATAACTTCACAAAACTCCAGCCGCCGATCAAAATCATCTTCATTCAGTTGTTGTACAAGATGAATTTTATTAGGATGAAATTTATGATGCTTCAATATTCGCTGAATAGTTCTTCTTTTGATGTTTGAAACAGTGGTCAATTTTCTCGTACTCAAAGTTGGGTCTGCACCAATTGGTCCTAAAACCTCAATCTCAGTAGTCTCATTTCTAACCGGAAATTCACGTTCAGGATCTTGTTTTTGTCGGCTACTGAACCACTTTCTCGAAACTTTGCAACTAACTCCAAAATGAATTTTCTGTTAACATGTCTGTTCGGATGTCGTTCATTAAACAAATTTGCGGCGCGGTTGGCACAGTTATCGATTTTGAAAAAAAGAGTAATTATTTCAACTCTTTCTTCTACAGAATACACCATTGTGAAATTAATTTTCGGTAGTACTATCAAGTATCAAACCGACCGATAAACTGAAATAATAAACCGCATTTCTCTCATTCCGATAAGAAATGTTCTGATAGTCAATTTTTTGTTTACAAACCAACAAAACATTGACTATTAGCACATTTCTTTTAGTGATGAGTGAAATGCGTTTTTGCATCTTCAACTGTGAATAATTTTTAAACGAGTTAATAAAACTTCCAAAGAATAGTGTGCTGAATTCAGAAAGCAAAGCGCTCTCAAATGATCTAAGCCTCGACCCATGTTCCCCATTTAAAATATAAGGGTTGTTATCACCACCCCTAACGGGTTGATGTAACAAAGTTGAGTTTTGTGTCAAAACATGTCCCTCTCAATATTAAAATTGATGTATTTCAGCGTTTCTTAAAAAAAAATTCTTTGGACGCAAAACGGTCTGTTTCGTTATATATATATATATATATATATATATATATATATATATATATATATATATATATATATATATATATATATATATATATAATATTATTAAATTCTTTCATTGTTGTTTCACCTACTTAATAAAACTGTTACATGCTAAATAAATACATCTGAACTTAGTATTTATTATGCAATTGTTGCTTATCAAATTTAACATGGATATTCTTGATGACCAAGGAAACTTTAATGTTTCTGTGAGTTTAGATTAATACGAATGAAAATACATCTTCTTGGTTTCATATTTTTTCGTTTTATAACCCTGTTTCCCTGCTATATTGTGATAATGGCACAACGCTGTTGCTCTAAATTAATATCATCATGAATTAAGCATATAACAATCCTCCATTTATATATTCATTCATCAGAGAGAATCATAAATCTCAGAAAGATATGAATAATCATTAGAAATAATAAATGAAACAAAATCAACACCTACTTTATTAAATTTCCCAAAACCTAAACTCGTGTTTAAAGCAGTAAAGGAAGAGCATATGAATGTTTTAATTTCCAACTGAAACTTCAAAAGAAATAATATTGCTGCTTTTGGGTGACACCATAGAACATTCGTTTTGGTGGTTTCATTTTAATATAATTTTTATAGACCACGCAAATGTTCAGTAAGTGAGGTAGAAAAAAAATTCTACTATAATCAATAGTATGAGATCGGGTGTTCGCGATGGCCATTATAAGGATCCTCGCATCCCTATCCACCGATTTGGACTTATTAAGTCGAGGTACTGCCGAACGTTGATTTGGTAATGTGCTAGTACTCTATCCTGCTGGAAGCATTCTACATGCGCTGGAACTTGTGGGTCTGCTCGATCAGGGTATAAGTTTGACAAATTCGGCACGACATTAATTTGGAGTCTTCTTCTTCTTTGGGTGCCATGTCCACTAATGGAGGTTAGCGACTAGAACAGCAAACTCATCTCTATCCTCCGCCACTCTCATCAAGTCCTCAAAGCCCAGACCTGTCCAATATCTTATGTTTCTCAGCCATGACAGTTTCTTTCTGCCTACACTTCTTTTCCCCTCTAGTTTACCTTTAATTATGAGCTGGGGGATATAATATTTGGGATTGCGCAATAAGTGGCCTAGATATGCTGTCTTCCTCCACTTGACAACCTGGAGAAGCTCTCTGTCTCTGTTCACTCTGCGTAAGACCTCTTCATTTCGCACTCTTGCTGTCCATGGTATTTTTAGTATGCGCCGATAGACCCACATCTCGAAAGCTTCCAGTTTATTCATGCTCGTTATTTTTAAGGTCCCTGTCTCTACTCCATACAGAAGGACTGACCATATGTAGCATTTTGCTAACCTTAACCTTAGGTTTATATCGAGATGCGAATTGCAAAGAAGGCTTCGTCTTTTTGTAAAGTTGCTTTTGGCTTGTGCAATTCTGGAATTTATTTCCTTTTCTAGGTTTAATTGGCTGTCTATCCAGCATCCCAAGTATTTATAATGGTTGACCTGTTGTAATATGTTATTATTTATAATGAAGGGTATAGGTACATTCTGTCTCCTCTGCATTACCATTATTTTCGTTTTCCTCTCGTTGATCCCCATTCCAAATTCCGAACATGTCTCATTTAGCTGATCTAAAATATTTTTTAAGCCGGTATCCGTATCTGCCATTAATACGGTGTCGTCGGCGTATCTAATAGTGTTTATCCGAACGCCATTTACTTTTATACCGTCATTAACTTTCTCAAGAGCGTTTTTGAACAGAAACTAGGAATACAGATTAAACGACATGGGTGACAATACGCATCCCTGTCTTACTCCTTTCCCAATATTTATGCTGTTAGAAGTTTGGCCCTCTATTCGAATTTTGGCCACTTGGTACCGGTATAAGTTTTTGATTAATGTTAAGCTCTTGCCATCTAGACCTATATTTCGTAGGGCGTCTATCAATTTCGGATGCTTCACTCGGTCGAAGGCCTTCTCAAAGTCGACAAAACAGAGAAAGATGTCCCTGTGTTGATCGTAACACTTCTATGGCACAACACTTGTAGACTAAACAGCGCTTCTCTTGTCCCCATACCACTCCTAAAACCAAACTGATCAAGTCCTATATCTGCTTCGCATCTTCTAAATAACCTGTTATGTAATATTTTTAGTAGTTTCTTAAGGGCATGGCTCATAAGACTTATCAGTCTAAAGTCCTCGCATCTGTGGGAGTGTGGTTGTTTTGGGAAGGGTACGAAGATCGACTCCATCCATTCGTCTGGTATTCTTCCTGTCTCGTAAATTTTATTAAACAAGAAGACAAGTAAGTCGAGATTGTTCTCGTTTATCAGTTTCAATATCTCCGGGTAAATTTCGTCGGGTCCTGGGCTTTTATTTATTTTAAGCTGTTTAATGGCGACTTCTACTTCCCTCTTCAGAATTGTTGGGCCTTCGTCGTTCTCGACTAAAAGTTCTTCGGTTCTGTCCTCTTTGAATAGGTTATTGTTATAACTTTCCCATTTCTTCAATTTATCTTGAGTGCTCTGTATTAGATGTCCGTTGTTGTCCTCTAGTAGATGTTGTGAATGTTTCCTGTCGCTATGCGTAAATTCCCTAATTTCTCTGTACATGTTGAAAAAATCATGTATGTCCTGTAGTTCCTCTATTACCCTACATCTCTCATTCATCCATTCCTCTTTTGCTACCTTTATTGCTGTCCTTATTCCACTGTTCAGTCGTTTGTATTCCGATGTATTTCTGTTCTTGTATCGTCTTCGTTCATCCATCAATTCTAATATCTCCGCTCACATCCAATACTTCTTTCTGTTCCCCTGTGTTCTTGGTAACTGTGTTTCCGTGGTGTTTATCAGTATTTGCTTTATAGGTTTCCATAAGTTGTTTGTATCTGTTGTACTGCTTGCTTGTTGACGGTCTATTTCTAAGACACTTATTTAACTCTGTAGCAACTTTATCTCTAGTTGTTTTATTTCTCAGGCTTTGTGTGTTGGGTTTATTTTTGGACCTAGTTTTCTTTATTGCCTTTAATCTGGCGTGGAAGTTTGCCACAACGGGATGTTGATTAGGGTTGGCATCAGCACTTGGATATGTTTGTGCGCTTTTGATAGTATTACGGTACCTTTGATTAATCAAGATATAATCAATTTGATTGCGTACAATTCTGCTAGAGGTATGTTGTGGCGAAGTCCACATGTAGAGCCTTCGAGGGGGTAATTTAAACCAAGTATTGGTTATTACCATTTCGTACATTGGCAGAATTTCAGCAGCCTGTCTCCCCTGTCATTCCGATTGCCCAGTCCATGTTCTCCCACCAAATTGGAGTAGGTAGTCCTAAATATTTGATGTATTTTTCATTTTTTCTCATTATTATGAATGAAACACGATTAGTTATTAATTTTTTAGTTTGTTGTAGCAGGGTTCGTCAACCAGATAAATTTTAAAGCCATAGCAATTTTTATAGAATGGAGATATCTCTCTAATAAAGTATCACAAGCCCCTACTTCCTATTTAAAATTTGCGGGTCCCAACTGTCACTCAAAGGGTGTGAAATGTATTAGTGATGGTTTCACGTTGCAACATGTCGTTTTTAATTTAAATATGTATAAATATGCGCAATGATTGAGAATTCATTATTCCATTTGGCTGTTCCACACTGTATAAAAAGATAATGAAAAAGCACCAGCTTTGAAAATATAAAGAAAGTTAAACACTTGGCTACTGCATCTAATCTTTTCATATCTGCTTTATACTAAAATGAGACAATCATCTAATTATTATGGTACACCCAAATTAGGAGTTTTTCCGAAAATATTGCTGTCGATTTTTAATGAATATATAGAAAAGCTTAAAACGAAAAATTCGGGACTTTCCCCTACCTATAGCGTTTTTAGAAAACCAAAATTATTTTTTGAATCCACTTTATCCCAAAAACAATGAGTGGTAGAAAAAATATTTGAAAGAAAAATTGTGAAGAATAATATTTTCTATAACTTTGCTATAAAACATTTTCTCTTGTGAATCATTGTTTTTGCAGAAAATTCATTCAAGTAATTTTGGATTACCAGAGGGCTCCTGAATGTTTCGTTTTAAGCTTTTCTTAGGCTCCCTAATTATTCTTTAAAAAATCGAAGCAGCGATCGTTTTCCAAAATAGCTGTTGTGTATCTAATACAAACAATTTTAGATAAACTGTACGTATACTTTGAGTTTATTTACTGTAAAGTCAACATTAGACTAGTAAACCAACTACTTGCTGTTAGTGTCAGTAAGTTAGGTACAGCTTATTTATGGAATCCCTACACGTTCACGTTCTTAGTATATTTGCCGTCATGGCGACTATTGGTTGAATTCAGCTAAAAATGCTAGACAGCAAGTACAATTTGGACTTAAGACTATCACTACTATTTATATGTTAGTTGCCAATCAGTTGCGAACAGCGTCCTCTAGGAAGGTATGCAGACAGACCCCCAGTCTTGAGTCTTAAATCCCTGTAATTAAAGCTGCATACCTGCCTTTGTTATAATGTGCGTCGTTATCAAATATTCCTTCTAAGGACATGCTGGTTATTAAAATAACAGTTCGAACAATGGACTACTCTATTCATTCAAATATTTTTGTTCAAATTTCAACCGATATATATATATATATATATATATATATATATATATATATATATATATATATATATATATATATATATATATATATATATATATATATATATATATATATATATATATATATATATATATATATATTATATATATATACTTTCGTAAGCATCTAGCCGACGCGACTGCCTGACATTTTTATTAACTTGAGATTTTCTTTATCTACATGATGATTATTAACCCAAATATGCGAAGCCATACGTGATTTGTCAATAGTGCCATATCTCAGTTCCTGCCATCAAATAATTCCTTTCGAGGCCAGCGCCACCTACAATCTGCATGTAACATATCTGCTTTAGTCTGCTAAACCTACCGAACAGTCATTTGTTTTTACAAAGTTGAAAAATTCCTACTCGTTACCAAGATATGTGACCTGCGAGTTTTACGTGAATCACCCTGTATGTATATGTATATATATATATATATATATATATATATATATATATATATATATATATATATATATATATATATATATATATATATATAGGATTGTCCAATAAGCACGCGTCGGTCCATAGTAACTAAACCGTTGTACTTGAAAAACAATTTCTCAATAAAACCTATAACGTGTGATCTTTGCTATAACCCAAAATTATTTTTAAGTATACAGGGTGTACAAAAAAAAAGTAATACCAAAAATGATATTTTTCTTCAATGGAATACTATAGTTTTTTATGTGGTAGATGAGGCCTGTGGAGGTTCTATATTAAACAAAAAATTTGCAAGATTGTCAAATGCAGTGTTGCCGAGTTATTAATTTTTCTTTAAGAATTTAGTCAAAAACATACTTTCTTCAGTCTGTTATATCTCTAGAACTGTTCGTTAGTTACCCTGAAAAATTTGCGAGCAATCTAATATTGGCCTAGTTCATCCTAACTGTCTTTACATTTGGATTCGTTTATGCAGGGTGTTCAAAATTGCTCTTCAAACATCCCTACATTCACTTTCGTTTTAATTGAACTTCTTAAATACAACACCCTGTATATTATTTTGCCGTTAGAAAGATGAAGGTGTACTCATTCAGAAAATACCATGTTTGCCGTATCTATCTTAACCTACTTTTGAGATATTAAGGTTTTTCCAAAAATTTACATAGAAAATGAGAAAAATCACAGGCGGCACGGCACAAGGAATCGAAGCAATTGCTACTCGTTGACATAATAATATTATTTCTTTTTGTATCGCAAATTTATATCATATTTATTTAAATAATGATAAAATCATTCAGAATAAAAGATTATTAAACGTAACATAATTTAGGTAATTAACATAAACACAATAACTACTTCATCAGATGTTCAAACACTCTACCATTTTGTTGTAGACACATGTGTGCCTGCCTGTTGAACATTTATTTAGATTTCGTAACATCAGGGGAGTAACTGAATAAAATGCTTCTCTTATTCTTTCCCGCGTGTTTGCTGTTGTTGTTGGGGCTGTTTTATAGCCCAGATCTTTAGTGTATCCCCATAAAAAGAAATCCAGTTTCGTTAGATCTGGTGATCTTGGAGGCCATGGAATAGGTCCTCCTCTTCCGATCCAACGGCCTGGAAATTTTGCATCCAGAGTATTTCGGACTCCAATGCTGAAATGAGCGGGCGTCATATCTAGCTGGAACCACATGCTTCTCAATAGTTGTAGTGGTGTGTTTTCCAGCAGATTATCAAGATCTTCGTTTAAAAAATTTTGAAAAATATTTCTATTGAGATGTCCATCAAAATAATGCGGACCTATTATGTAGTCTCCAATTATTCCTCCCCATACATTTACACTCCACATATGTTGTTGGTCAACAGTTCTCACAAAATGTGGATTGGAATCAGCGTAGAAGTGTACATTGTGCCTATTTATATGACCATTGTTTTGGAATGTCGCCTCATCGGTGAAAAATACATTATTCCAAAATCGTTCCTCTTCTCCAATTCAAGCAAGACCTCAATTACAGAAATGTATCGTATTTTCGAAGTCTTGCCTATTAAGTATTTGAGTTGGTTACACACAATATGGATGCAACATATTCTTACTTAACATTCTTTGCACAGAAATTTGACCTAAGATCAACATATCACTTATGTCTGCTGTACTTCTATCTGGGTCTTCAACAACAGATGCGAGAACAGTAAATTTATTCGCTTTGTTTAGCACTGGCTTCATTCGTTCATGCTTCTCGTAGGTAACTGTCGCCGTCCTGTCAAATCTATTCATTAGTCTTTGAAATGATTTTGCATCTGGATGCGTTCCTTCAGGAAATCTCACCGTGCGCTCTGGATGCGAGAAGACAATTCTTTAAGCATTCTCAAAGGACATAAATCATTGCATTTAATTCTTCAAACGTGTACTTCATTTTTATTACAAAATACTCCTTATTAAAAAGTTAATATGCACAAGACGTCGCCAAATGTCACAAGATAATACAAATAATTAGTTACATATAAATCATTTCAATTGATTGCTGAATCGTATACTTCATTTTTATTACAAAATACTCATTATAAAAAAATATAATATGCACAAGATGTCACCAAATATCACAGGATTGTACAAATAATTAGTTACGTTATCATGTCAACGAGTAGCAATTGATTCGATTTTATGTGTACATTTTTGGAAAAAACTTAATATCTCAAGAGTAGGTTGAGATAGATACGGCAAACATAGTATTTTCTGAATGAGCACACTTTAAGCTTTCTAACGGCAAAATAATATACATGGTGTTGTATTTAAGAAATTCAATTAAAATTAAAGTGAATGTAGGGATGCTTGAAGAGAAATTTTGAACACCCTGTATGAACGAATTCAAATGTAGAGACAGTTCAGAATAAACTAGGACTATATTAGATTGCACGTAAATTTTTCAGGGTAACTAACGAACAGTGGCAGAGATATAACAGTCTGAAGATAGTATGTTTTTGACTAAATTTTTAAAGAAAAAATTAATAACTCGGCAACACTACATTTGACAATCTTACAAATTTTTAATCGAATATAGAACCTACAGAGGCTTCATCTGCCACATAAAAAACTATAATATTCTATTTAAGATAAATATAATTTTGGGTATTACTCTTTTTTTGTACACCCTGTATACTTAAAAATAATTTCGGGCTGTAGCAAAGATCACACGTTATAAGTTTCATTGGCAATTTTTTTTTTCAAGTACAACGGTTTAGTCACTATGGACCGACGCGCGCTTATTGGACAACCCTGTATATATATATATATATATATATATATATATATATTATATATATATATATATATATATATATATATATATATATATATATATATATATATATATATATATATATGACAACAACACAGACCGGTTTCGTTTTGTTCAGGACTCAATATGCCATACCTGCGCTCCAACAAGTCGACCTTAAGGCAGGCATTGTCATAATATAGAATGGGCAATAGCGCAAAGCGCCATCTCATCTCTGGTGTTGTGGCGATTCTAGACTTCCACAACAACTTCAAAGTACACACAGTACGGCAAACAGTAATCTGCGGAAATAAAACTAGCAGGCTAATACCACGACGGGCATTGAATTAGATCACTTGCTAGCCACCATCACTTCAGTCCTGCCAGGACTTACGGTAAATGTAAATCTTAGATATTCTGTCATCTTGCGTCGGCCACCATATTAAAATTATAAATGCGTCACCTATCCTACTGTATTTTACTCGTGGAGCCCTTTTATTTGATACTCATATTAAAAGGGTTGTTGAGAAAGATATATCCCGCCGTCTTGCGTGACGAAAACCTATGTTGCATTATTACTTGCGTGACGAAAACCTATGTTGCATTATTACCTAACTTATATACGCGTATCCAATTTTAGCCCAATCCGATAAGGGCATACCAGCAGTGATGTTAAATAAAAGCTTGTAAAAGTACATCGTTAAGTGTACTGTTAATGAGATGCTTGGATGGTCTTAGTTTTCAAATAAAACCCTGGTTTTAACACATGCAATATTCTCCGTTAGAAAAATCCAAAAAAAAAAAAACTTTAAAATACAAACTAAATAAACACGAAGTATACAATCTATATTTTATAAAAAGCGGTCCCGATAAAAGTATGATAGCATTAGATGACATTGTTATGTTCATATTTTAAACTTTATTCTAGTCAATAACTGTGTAAAATTTTGTCTAATTGTACTGTAATTAATTTTAAATTATATTTAGCTTTATGCTGATAGAGGCATTCTTGATGTATGTTTTATATTAGTTAGAGTAAGATATTTAAAATTTATAAATAAATCCAATAAAACAACTTCATTTTTTATTCGAATTTACTTTTCCATTTTGCTTACATCCACTCTAATAAATTATATCATCAATTTCAGGCAACATATATGTGAATCTGGCCCAGTTTACTAACTGAGTGGAAGATTGGAATTTGAGATAAGCACTGATAAGTACACCTTGAAGACCCTAATTTTCTACGACGCATTTTAGCACCTGACGTTCATTTCGCTAACAACCTTAACGTCATTAGAGCGATGAACAACGTAAACGAATGAAGACTAAAAAAAGTCTGTACGCAACAAGTGCGTTATGGTAGTGAATTTTTATAAATATGTTTTTAATATCAAATATCTGTGGGTTTTTTAAGAAAGCAAGCATCAAATTTGGTTACCAGTATAATCTATATAATGAAAACAATGTGCCATGTTTCATCAAAATAACTTTATTGTTTGAAAATGTACAAAAATTTCCAAAAGTAAACTTAAAGTGTTCCCGAAAAAAAACTCGTTTCTTGGTCAACCGTATAGGTTAAGAGCAAATTGAGCTATTTAAATATGAAGCATTTGATCAAAATTCGATACCATAACGCACTTGCTGCGTCCAGAATTTCTTTTCTTACAAACATGCATTATATTTCGGTGGAAAATGCAAAAATGCAATAACATAAGGCGTGTTTGATTTAAAAAAAAGAGAATTTGTATCACCAACGACTTATTGGCCAGCCTGTGATTGTAGAAATATTTTTTTAAGATGTCGCTCAAGACACCCTATAATTAATGTATACAATTTTTTTCATATCTTGTAATAATGGATATATTGAGCTTTATTGATCTTTTTACGAAAATTCGACAAAAATCATATACCATTAAACGATAAACCCTATAGGTTAGGCTACTGCCAGGCATCAGAAAAAGGGTCCATTTGTCATGAATTTTCTGGAAATATTTTAATAAAATGAAGGACAATGACGGTTGAAACTAAGACTTCAGAGTTTGTAAAACATTCTTGTTGAGACATTTTCTTTCCATTATTAGATTCAAGTTCTTTGCCTAAATGTTGCCAATTTTGACGTTTTAAATGGCAAATTTGACGTTTTGAGGAAAACCCCAATTAATTTTAATTTAAATGCCTATAACTTTTTTTTCTTTTGACCTACATAGCTAAATTTTGGTGGGTAACTTACATATAATGACATAAATCCGCGTACCAAATTTGGTTGCCCTTACTTTGTTAAATCGGGAGATATAATTTTTTTTCGAAAGAAAACACAAAATTTTACGGGAAAACCTAAGCCGATTTTCCTGGATAACGAACTTATCCAAGCCATTTGCAAAAAGAAGGTACTCACCAAATTTAATCAAAATCTGCCCATTGTTTTTTGAGTTATCGGTGTGATATATATATATATATATATATATATATATATATATATATATATATATATATATATATATATATATATACAGGCTGTTTCAAAAAACATGCACCATCGCTCGTGGGGCAATTCCTTACTAAAAAATAAGAAAAAAAGTTCCTGTGCACATGGGCCCGGAAACGCATAGTTTCCAATATACAGGGAGTTGAATTTTAATTATTTTTTTTATTTTTTATAAATAATTTCAAAACCACTGGATTGATTTTAATGAAACTTGGAACTTGAAAGTGTATTATGAAAGTGCATATTTTCAAGTGAAAATCTGCTTACAACTGCGTCAGTGGCGTGCGTACGGGGTAACTAAAAATTCATTTGGGGAAAAAATATGTGCGCCATTGTCTTTTTCCAATTTTGATACATCAGTTATGAATCTTATTACATAAGCCACAAAAGCTGCCTCTTGGTATTTTTTCGTTCAGGGTATCCCCTAGGAGATATGATTAATTTTATAAAAAGGGGCAAAATACTGATTCGTTGGAGTAATGAAAACAGTAATCGTAAAGTGCCATGAAACTATAATTTTTGACAGTTCTCTAAATTCTACAATTTTGAAGTGCTTTGTAGGCGTCAAAAGAGTTTTCGTGCTATTCTTTAAATTTTGATACGGTGCAGTATTTTCGTTTTTAGTTATTTGTTGATACTGAGCTGCTCATTAATATTATTTCCTCCTCTCAAGATGGTTTTCATTAAGTACACTTCAGCGGATTTGACCGATATGTTGTTAATTTATAGACAAACAAATCAAAATGCTAGACAAGCTGTGCGAGTTTATCAGGAAGCTTATCCGCAAAGAAGAATTCCTGACAAAAATATTTTCCCACGTATTGTAAGACATTTGACAGAAACTGGTTCTTTAAAACCTTTAAAAGCTGACTCTGGACGCAGAAGATACCGCCGAACTGTACGAGTTGAAGAGGCAATATTAAATAGAGTTGAACGTGATCCTAGTACAAGTACGAGGATTATTGCCACCAAACTGGGTAATATTTCGGCATCATCAGTTCACAGAACTCTGAAGGATCAAAGTTTATATCCCTTTCATTTTACACGTGTCCAAAAACTTCTACCTAGAGACTTTCAACCAAGGGTGATGTTTTGTCAGTGGTTCTTAAACAAACTTAGGCACGACCAACATTTTTCTAAACGTGTACTATTTACTGATGAGGCGTCATTTACGCGAAAAGGTATCGTAAATTTTCACAATTTACATACATGGGCCGATGAAAACCCATACTCTCTAAGAGTTGCAAATTCGCAGTATCAATTTTTCATCAATATTTGGGCTGCTATTATTGAAAATCACCTAATTGGTCCTGTTGTTCTACCGAATCGTCTTGACCATGAATCATATTCAAACTTTTTACAAAATGATTTGCCGTTGTTACTACCGCTTTTTATGAGAAATGGTACAAGGTGGTTCCAGCATGATGGTGCGCCCGCACATTTTGCAGCAGTTGTAAGAACATATTTAGCCAACACATACGGTCACCGATGGATTGGTCGTGGAGGTCCGGTGTCATGGCCACCTCGATCTCCGGACCTGAATCCTCTCGATTTTTAATTGTGGGGTCATTTAAAAGAAATAGTGTATAAAACACCAGTAAATACACGAGAAGAATTGTTGGGAAGAATAGAATATGCATTTGACAGCATTAGAGAAGATCAAAATATTTGCAGAAGAGTAAGAAGATCTTTGCGCAGAAGGTTAAATAATTGTAACGACGCTAATGGTGGTCACTTTCAACATTTTCTTTAGCTTTGTTATAAAAGTCAATTGAGTAAAAAACAAGAGTTTGGAAAAATCATGGTGTCTTTACGATTACTTTTTTCATTTTTTATTTTTATTTTTTATTTATCATTTTTTATCAATGTTTGTAATATTCGTTTCAATGTTTATCACCAATAAGTTTTACGTAGGTTAGTTATTTGCACGTTTATTGCTGTAATGTTTACTGTATGTTTTGTTTTTCATATTCTTATGGTTGCAGTAAACATATATTATTATTATTATTATTATTATTATTATTATTATTATTATTATTATTATTATTATTATTATTATTATTATTATTATTATTATTATTATTATTATTATTATTATTATTATTATTATTATTATTATTATTATTATTATTACGCCGACTAATCGGTACTTTGCCCCTTTTTATAAAATTAATCATATCTCCTAGGGGATACCCTGAACGAAAAAATACCAAGAGGTAGCTTTTGTGGCTTATATAATAAGCTTCATAACTGATGTATCAAAATTGGAAAAAGACAGTGGCGCACATATTTTTTTCCCAAATGAATTTTTACAGTTACCCCGTACGCACCCCACTGACGCAGTTGTAAGCAGATTCTCACTTGAAAATATGCACTTTCACAATACACTTTCAAGTTCCAAGTTTCATATAAATCAATCCAGTGGTTTTGAAATTATTTATAAAAAATATAAAAAAAAAAAAAATTCCACTCTCTGTATATTGGAAACTATGCGTTTCCGGGCCCATGTGAACAGGAACTTTTTTTATTATTTTTTAGTAAGGAATTGCTCCACGAGCGATGGTGCATGTTTTTTGAAACAGCCTGTATATATATATATATATATATATACAGGGTTACAACTAATTAATTGCTCACTATTGGCATCTCAGTAACGGTAAGAGATACAGAGTTAGTTAAATTACCAAAAAGTTGCTTAAATTTTAGCTTTGAATATGTCGATTTGTTCCTGAAATATCCTGAAAAAACTGAAAAACTCAATTTTCAAAATTTTACAATAAATCTCTTATTATCAAAAATGGACTCCTAATTTTTGCTATGTGAGCATAATTTGATATGATCAATCAACCAACGGCATCAGGATTGACGTACCTACTCTAATTTTTGCGCAGCGATAGTCAACTTTTTTTTCTCTTATGGCCGCCATATTGGATTTTTAATTTTTCAGATGACAAAAAATTCACCTTTCGAATGGTATAACACACTCCATATTTTTCTTCATAAACATTGTACAAATAAATAAAAAAGTAATTATGGTCGCAAGTAGGTCTGTGTCATTGTTTTATAATTTGTTGTTACGATTTATTTGAACTGTTAGTTTGAAATCTTCTACTTGATTTATGCATTAAAAACATTTTATTTCAAGACGTGTTAAATTTGTTTTAAAATTGTATTTCCAAAATGGTTCGCTTTACTGTGGAGGAGAGAAGAGACATGTATGAAGCATACATCCGAAGTTTTAGAAATTTGACCCGTGCTTCCCAGTTATACCAAGAAAAATATCCAGAACATGTGCAGTCAAGTCGGCATATCTTCGCCAGAATAGCAAAAGTGATGGATGAAACTGGTACTTTGATGAGAAAGCCTGTTCCCTACAATGTGGAATCCAGTGCTAACGAAATCAATATAAATTCCAACTTATCCACAACACATATTGCGAGAGAATGTGAAATAAGCTATCGTCAAAGATTCTGAAGAAAAACATATACGATCCTTATAAATACACCATAGTCGAGCACTTTATGAGCCAGATCAAGACCGACGGTTGCAGCTTTGCCAATGGTTTACTAAGAAGTTGCAAATACACAATGCTTTCACAGCTAACATATTGTGGTCGGATGAGAGTACATTTACAAATAACGGTTTGTTTAATAGACAAAATCGTCGTTACTGGAGTACAGAGAATCCTCATCTTTTATATGAGTCGCGACATCAAAATAGGGTGAGTATAAACGTTTGATGTGGCCTTTTAGACGATACGGTTATAGGGCCATTTTTCATAAGCAATAGGTTGAATGGCGACGGATACCTTTATCTGTTAACTAATGACCATATGGAATTTTTGTATAACCTCCCTTTGCAACAAAGAGCCAACATATGGTTTCAGCATGACGGTGCACTTGCACACAATTGCCGAGCCGTAAAAGCTTATCTAGACCAGACGTTTGGAGATAGATGTATAGGCAATAATGGACCCGTTCGCATGCCGACAAGATCCCCAGATCTAACCCCAATGGACTATTTCTTCTGGGGATATGTCAAAAATTAAGTTTACTTTGAGCATTTTGACAACGAAGAAGAATTAAAGAATATTATACTAGATAAAATTTGCTCCATATTTCCTGCTATGATAAAATCAGCAACACAGGGTATACGCGAGAAGGTTCGTCAATGCATATATAACAATGGAAGACATTTTGAACGTCTTCATTAACATTACACACATTTATTATTTAGTAGAAAGTATTTGTTATGTATTGTTAGATTGTTTATTCACTAGTTGTAAGTTTGTTTAGTATCTATGGTTAATATAATCTTATTTTGTTAATTAAAATCTTCTGTGCTGACATTTTGACAAATAATGAATGTTGATAATAAAATGACACATACCTACTTGATATTTGCGACCATAATTAGTTTTTATTTATTTGTACAATGTTTATGAAGAAAAATTTGAAGTGCGTTATATCATTCGAAAGGTGAATTTTTTTGTCATCTGAAAAATTAAAAATCCAATATGGCGGCCATAAGAGAAAAAAAAATTTGACTATCGCTGCGTAAAAATTAGAGCAGATACGTCAATTCTGATGATGTCAGTTGATTGCTCATGTCAAATTATACTCACATAGCAAAAATTAGGAGCCCATGTTTGATAATAAGTGATTTATTGTAAAATTTTCAAAATTGAGTTTTACAGTTTTTTAAGGATATTTCAGGAACGAATCGACGCATTCAAAATTTGTTTTCAGATATTAAATCAGATGAAATATATGCAACTTTTTGGTAATTTAACCAGCTCTGCATCTCTTACCGTTACTGAGATGCCAATATTGAGCAATTAATTAGTTGTATCCCTATATATATATATATATATATATATATATATATATATATATATATATATATATATATATATATATATATATATAACATACCTTTGACAAGAAGAGAACACCTAAAAGATTTATTGTGGACGAACACACTGAAATTGAGTACGAGCATATTTTGAGGCCCACAAAGAAAATTCGGTAAGAGATTTATTCAATGAAAGTGGTTTATGTTTAGGTATTATACATAACATTCTAAAGAGACTCAAATAAGTACCATACAAATACCAATTGACACAGACTCTTTATCTTGGCGATAGCGACAGACGTTTTCAATTTTGTCAATGGCTTGTAAACAAAGTTAGATACGACCCAAATTTAATGGGATTGATTATGTGGAGTGATGAAGCAAGCTTCTCAAATGCGGACATGTTTAATAGAAGAAATAACCACTACTGGAGCCGAGAAAATCTTATGTTGAGCAAGGCTCGCCACCCACAAAGGAGGTTCAGCATAAATTTTTGGTGTGGTCTTGTGGGCTCCAGAGTAGTTGGCCCAATTTTCTATCAAAGCAACCTGACAGCGGAGTGATATATGGAATTAATCATGCCCGTATTGGAAGATCTTCTATATGACATGGACTTGGCCACCAGGGGAAGTATGTACATGCAGCAAGATGGGGCCCCTGCTCATAATTCCCGAATTGCAACTGAGTAGTTAGAAAATATGTTTCGAAATAGGTGGTTTGGTACCAGTGGTCCCATTCGATGGCCACCGCGCTCACCGGACCTTACACCTCTAAACTTTTTCATCTGGGACTATATCAAGAATATTGTGTGCAAAAGCAGATACGAAACCGTTGAACCATTTCAGAATGCCATAACTACCGCTCTACATAGAATTGATGGAAGAACCATTGTAAAAGCTACTAGGAGCGTTCACAGACGTTGCCAAAAATGCATTGAAGTGCAAGGAGAAGTCTTCAAACATTTACTCTAAGCTCCGTGAGCCTTCCTGTTATTTTAATTTATAGTTTTTATTGTTCTTATTCTAATGTTATCTTGATTTCAATATTTATTTAAAATGATTCAAAACTAATCATATTTTGCTCTACCAAACAGTAAACGTTTTTTTTTTTTCGAACTCATGGCTACCTAATTTGAATTCATAAATTTGACGATATCTCCTCTATTTTCGACTTTAAGCCCTTTGGGCATTAAAAGTAATTTGTTCAGCATTAGATTATCTATCGAACGCTGATAAGATATACGGGGTATTCTATTAGAAAAATACATTTTTCTGTCAATTGCCCGGAAATGCGATTCTCGATTGTTTTTTTGTTTAGTCTGCTAATTTAACCGATCACGTAGCTCCAATAATAACTAAGTTAGCAATAGTAACAAATTAACTTTGAAGAGCCTGTATATATTGTGTACTATATATATATATATATATATATATATATATATATATATATATATATATATATATATATATATATATATATATATATCTGTGTGTGTGTGTATTACACCGATAACTCAAAAAAAGAGGCCCATTTTCATGAAATTTGGCAGGTACCTTTCTTTTGTAAGTGGCTTGGACAAGTTCGTTAGCCAGGAAAATCTGACCAGGTTTTCCGGGAAAATTTGGGGTTGTCCTTCAGAAAAAATGTTATCATCTCCGAAAAATTGATGAATATGCAACCAGTTGAGCAAATGCAACGATTTTCTACGTACATACGAAGTTCTTTCCGTAGAATCGAATTCTTGAAAAAAACATCATTTCGTTTGACATTTGTAACGTAACACCGGTATTTCAAAATAAGGAGGAGGGGTAAATGTCAAAAACATTTCAAAATGTGTCCAATAGCCTATTTAGTACCTCACCCAATTCTTAGCAAAATACTCCGGGAGGTTTTTCATATATCTAATTGTAACACTTTAAAATCCTCACCTTGTATATTTATAAATAAAAAATCGCATAAAACAACTCACCTTGTTTCCAGTCCGGTCTTGCTTTCCGCGCAGTTCACTCCATACCATACCATACCATACCATACCATACCATACCATAACCCGCACCTTCCACAATAATTTAAAAGAAAAGGAATAATAATTATTTAAAAAAAATTAACACCTCACATAACTTTAAAAACAAATGGAGAAAAAAATGCTAGTAGTCACCATGTTTAGCGTGTGGTTCAATCCAAATAGATTAAACCATAATTACTAAATTCCGGTAAACCACTAACAAGGGACCGCACTATTCACAATAATTTAAACGCAAGAAGCTAATAGTTATTATTATTAGTTAATTATTAACAATTCACATAATTTCAAAATGCAAATTAAGGAAAACCGATATGATAATAGTTGCCCTACTCTTTAGCACTTGTGGTTAAGTCTAAATAGACTCAACCATAATAACTAAAGTTTTGAAAAACTACTAGCGACTCCGCGGCACAAGGGGACCGTACTCGCCCGAAATTTAAAAATTTAAATTGGAGATATTCTCCAAGATGTTTACATTGCAAAAATCGCCGATACTGTGAAGGATTCAAGTGAGTTGAGAGCGATAAGCTAGTAGGAAAAAAGGTAGATATTTTTTTGCCTTTAATTACACAACCTAAATATTCGTATTTTATAGGAAACCTTATCTCTAAAGGTACGTGTCGATTTAAAAAGAAATGCTGCTTTAATATTTTAAATTTGTCATTTGTTACTGACTCACCATTTATATATTTTGGACCTTTCTCATGTCTTCTTTAATTTATGATTTTTAGGGAATTTTCATTAAAAAATTCGCTTCATTGTAGAGATGAAGATTTTTCGATTTTGCAAATATTTCTTCAGAGGCGCGCGAAGGTGGACCCCTAGAACCCGTATGTCGGGGTCAGTCTGATTATATATATATATATATATATATATATATATATATATATATATATATATATATATATATATATATATATATATATATATATATACACAGTGTGTCCACGGATTGAGTGTGGGTAAGGTAAGTGACAAAAAAAAATTCAATTAGATTATGATATTCTTGGAATCGCTCCTGTTGTGTTTTAAACTAAAATGTTGAGGAAATCAACAAAATCAATTAATATAAAAGCTGGTTTAGAATTGATTTAATTAAATGTGTTAGGAGTAAACTACCTTCGTTTATAAAGATACCGCAAAAAATTATAAACAAAACTTGTTTAGAATTAAAATTTATGACAGGCTCTCAATTTTCAGCCAGATCAGCCTACTTTGAATTTTCAAGTAAACTATTAACATTTTTTCCTATCAACATGGAACTTTTTACCTGTGGTTTTCTGAACGCATGTGCGCAAATTAAGTAACCATGCAATGTTAAATAATAATTTATTAGTAAAATACAAAACGCGTATTGCTAACAAAAATCAAAGCGAACAACGAGAAATAAAGAAATTATTCAAATGTCCTGCCACCAACACATAACTCAGCCCAATTAGTAAATGCTTTGTAGGCATTTTGAATATGTTGAATTGGAATACCGTCAATTGCCTATCTCAACCTCAGTTACAACAAATCAAGATCGTTGTTTAATAGAGCCGCGTAGACTTTCTGTTTGAGATAGCCCCATAAATAAAAGTCCATTAAGGTAAGATCGGGACTTCTGGGAGGCCAAGGTATTGGCCCATATCGACCAATCCAGCGCCCAGGAAATTCGCGATCTAACCATTCTCGAACGATTCCTATTCCATGTGCTGGGTGACCGTCATGCTGAAAATATGCTGTTTGTCTATCTTCTAGTGACATGTTATGCAAATTGTCTTGAAGAATATTTTCCAGCATTTCCAGATAACTGTACTGGTTCATATTCCGCTCAAAAAAATATGGCCCAATTATCCCAGTGTAAGAAACAACACACCACACATTTACTTTTTTATGCCATTGTATTCTGCAATTAACTCTATAATTTGGATTCTCCATAGACCAATGCCGTGCATTTTGGGAATTTACCACCCCATCAGTGGTGAAAGTGGATTCGTCTGAAAAAATAATACTTCTGCCAAAATTGTGATTTTGTAAATATTGCTCGCCGTACCATAAACAAAAATCTAATCGTTTTGACTCGTCATTTTCTTCCAAAGTGTGTATAAGTTTTGCTTTGAAAGGTTTAACCTTATTGGTACGATAAATTTGTTGCAAATGTGATTTGCTAATATTGCCAATTTCTAATCCCCTTCTTCTTAATGATAATTTCGGAAAACGCCTAACAGAATCCATAGCTAATGCAGCTGCAGCATTGTCTTCTTCATTTAGGTCGGCTTTTGTCTTCTTAACATTTAAAACACTCTCAGTACGCATAAGATTTGTAACAACTTTTTTACACCAGTAGCGGAAACCGAATAATTTGGCCAGCGTTCAAGGAATTTTCTTATCACTCCCTGATAAGAATGTTCTTCACCCAAGCCATAGCACTGCACAATAAACACTTTTTTTCTGTTGTTCACATTTTTAAATACAGAAGCTTGCCGTTCGTGACAAATAAAATTGACGTTTCAATTTTCCAAATAAGTAGTATCCCGGGAAACGAACAACAAGGCAGAGCTCAAGTAGCCATGCAACTCGCCAATTATTGCTTCGAATGTCCAATTGTGCGTTTACTTTACTTTTTTTATTGGTTGAGATAAAATCAAACCTACCCCAAGTTTAATTATGGTAAAGACTTTTTTTTAATACAGTTTCAAGTATTTTTTTAAAGTACACCTAATCACAGAAGCCGTCGCACATCATTTAAATAAAGTTGCAGCTGAAAAAAAAAATCATAGTAGGCTGATCTGTTTGAAAATTGAGAGCCTCTCATAAATTTTAATTCTAAACAATTTTTGTTAATAACTTTTTGCGGTATCTTCATAAACGAAGGTAGTTTACTCTTAATACATTTCATTACATCAGTTATAAACCACCCTGTATATTAATTGATTTTGTTCGTTTTCTCAACATCTCAGTCTAAGACAAAGCAGGAGCGATTCCCAGAATATCATAATCTAATTCGAAATTTTTTTGTCACTTATACCTTACCCACACTCAATCCGTGGATACACTATATATATATATATATATATATATATATATATATATATATATATATATATATATATATATATATATATATATATATATATATATATATATATATATATATATATATATATATATATATATATATATATATATATATATATATATATATATATATATATATATATATATATATATATACCTATATGCTTGGGTAATATTCGCACCATAATTAAAGATTTCAGTAAATTAGAGAAGTGACAGTGTCGGAAGATGTTTGACGTTTTTCTTTATTTTGAACTTCCTAAAATTGTAGCATGTACAAGCGCAAGCTAAAGCTTATTTTGTATGTCACGCTGTATATCTAAGGTAGATCAGTATACTATAATAAAAGGATACTATAATAATAATGTTATTAGATTCAGGGTGTCCCGACTAAAATTTGCAGCCCCTAAAGTGTCCGATTTCGTCGAAGTGTGGGAAAATGCTAAAACAGTTCAATAGACAAATTGCATAGATTTTTAGTTACATGAAATTATTATTTACCTACTAGTTTTTCATACATAGAACATTATTACATGCCTGGAAATACCCAAAAACATATGTAGTGGATAGAAAAAGCTTTTAAAATCAAAACATTTCGATTATGTCATCGCGAACGTTCTGTTATTGGTCGTGACGTACTTGGACAGTGAATAAATGACGTGTTTACATTTGTCTTATCAATAGCTTGCAACAGTGGATGTAAACACAGAGAAGCAAGCTCATTGTCATTGTGACATTAGTGTCCAGTGATGCCACAGATCATGCCGGCAAAATAGTGGTGTTTGAAATAAATTATGAAATTCGCATTTTCAAATATTTTTTGCATCATTATTTTTGTCGTATGTGAAATGAAAAAAATATTTAAAATCATCTGTAGGATGTCTAACAGATGTGACGAGAAAAAAAAACATACAAATTGTCTATTGAAGAGGGACCAAATTTTTTCTTGGTTTCAAAAGTTATTTCTGCATCACTCTAGCGCTCAGAGCCACCCCTTCAAAAAATTTAAATGGCAAGAAGGATCCAGTGAAACATCATTTTGAAGCTGCTTCATTCTTCATGTTTATTTTTCAATTTTGAGCGATTGGTTTCTGAGAACGCTGCCTAGATTACTTTTTTTAAAATTATTTCAACAACACACCACGAGGGCTTACAGCCTAAATACTATCGTCCCGTGGGTGTCCACAAGGAGGAAATAGGCAACTTGTTAATTCTGGACTTGAAGGTTTGGACATTCAGAGGAGAAGGAAAAACATGTGTCGGCAAGGAATTCCACAACTTGGAAGTCCTAGGGACAAAAAAGCGGGCATAAAAAGATGTTCTATGGCTGGTGACCTGGACAGTAAAAGGGTGCATTCGCTCTGTTCCCCTTGTAGATCTATTGGGGGCAGCTGGTGGAGGAACTATGGAAGAAAGCTCCTCTGAGCAGTGCCCGTGCAGATATCCATAAAAGAGACAGAGGTCACCAACGGCACGTCGGTGGGCAAGGGATGGCAGCCTTTGGGTGAGGGTAGGGTCACCGATGAGACCTATAGCTCTGAATGGAGTCCAGGAGGAAGCGGCAGCGGCACCCCAGATGTGGGAGCAATATTCGAGGTTTGGCCTTATTTGCGCAGTATATAAGGTATAGAGATTAACTGGTGAACAGTATTTGCGAGCCCGGAAGAGGAAACCTAATTTCTTAGCAGCCGCTTCTGCAATTGATGTGACATGTTGGTACCAATTGAGATTTCGATCCACAAAAATGCCAACAAGTGAAAAGGACTCATTACTTATTGAATAACTTGGTTGTTCATTTTGATGGGTCCAGGGCTGCTGTATCTCTTATGAAATAGAAAGGAAAACTGAGATTTGGTGGGGTTGAATTGTACAAGATTTCTACTTCCCCAGTCTAATATTTTTTGGAGATCCACAGAGACAGAAACCTCCATGAATCTGTGATCCTCATCTAATTGGGCTGAAGAGACAGGCTTAGAATATCGTATATTTGAGTGGAGGGTGCTGCCGTCCGCATAACTGTGAACTGGGTTGGATGTGCTAGAGAGGAGGTCATTGATGTGGAAAGGAAACAAAGTAGGGGCTAAAGCTGAACCTTGAGGGACTCCTGCATTAATTGGATACAGTTTAGAGGAATGGCCATCCATCCAGTTGATATGCGCTGACGGAATCCATACTGCCTGTCGTGGATTAGACTGTGTTTTTCAAGAAATTTGAGTAATTCGGTATTTATATACTTTTCCATCACTTTAGAGACGACTGAAAGGAGAGAAATAGGCCTGTAGTTGCTAGGAAGCGCTTTGGATCCTTTCTTGGGGATGGGTTGTACTCGAGCAGTTTTCCAGTTACTAGGGAATATGCCTCTATTGTAAGATGTCTGAAACAGACGAGTCAGGACAGGAGCAAGTTCTGGTGCGCATTTTTTGAGAACAATTGCTCTCGTCAAGGCCAGAGACTTTCCTGGTATTAAGAGAAGAGATCATCTTTCGTACCTTTTTAGTTTTGAAAATGATATCCGTCATTTTATGCGCGACATTGGGCACTGTTGGTGGTTAAACATTTGGAGGTGGCTTGATAGTAGAATTGTCGGCGAACAACGAGGCAAAAAGTTCAGCCTTGCCCAGGGCGGTAGAAACAATTTCATCCCCAGAAACAAGATGCGGGAATGTGCTCTTGCACAAATTATTCCCAATAGATTTAGCAAGAGTCCAGAAGGGTTTGGTGCCGTTGGAGCTTGCGAGGACTTTGTTTTTGCTGTGGTTATTAAACGAGTTTTTTGCCCCAGAAAGAATGCGGGCATAGCGGTTTCTTGCGTCGTTAAATGCTTGATGGTTTTCTTGACTGGGATTGTGTAGAAGCGTTTTGTGAGCTTTGACCTTTTCAAGTCTGGCCTTGTCACAGGATTTAGAGAACCAGGGCTTTTGAGTGGCTGAGGAGGTTTTCTGTGTACGTGGAATAAATAATTCCATGCCAGCTTGGATAATTTCGGTGACGTTTTGTGAGATATCAGACGGGTCAGGATGAGAGAAGCAGACAGACGCCTATGGAAATGAGGAAAAATAATCCCGCATTTCGTCACAGTTCACGGAGTTGTAATGCCAAACGATACGTGGGTGCGATGACTGTGTGACCTCGAGTTGCATTGCGCAGGAAGCAGTGACCATGCCGTGGTCTGAGCGACCAAGAGGGGCGGTGACTGATGTCTTATAGCATTCAGGTTTTGTAGTAAGAAGGAGATCCAAGGGATTTGAGCTGTATGTTGGGATGCGAGGAAAGTAAGTAGGTTGCTGAACCATATTGGCTAAAGAATTGCTGACTGCAAAGGCCTCCGCTGCTCCCTTTGTGGATCGGTTTTTGAGGATCCTAGCCATTCCTTATTATGGACATTGAAGTCACCAAGAGTAGTGACGTCGGAGGATAGATATTCAGAAATCAGATGGTCGGTTTTTTCAGAAAGGTAGTCGAAGAGCTGGACAAAGTTGTTGTCAGAAGGTGACCGGTAAATTCAACAGATAAATTTAGTTGCAGCCGTGAGAGAGAGTTTCACCCAAAGTATGTATTTTCTTCCAGCTTCTAGATTGGGGATCTGGTGCAGTGTATATTGCGACGAACGTATGCGCACACGCCTCCATGCAATCTAAAGGAAGTAAGGAGCCCATACCCCGGGAAATTAAGGTGATTAGTGGCTGTTTTGGCACTGGTTTGGGTTTCGGTGAGGAAGAGGAGTTGGGGCCTATTAGCCTGGAGGAAATGGTAGACGGAGTTCAGGTTAGAATTTAGGCCACATATATTCGAGAAGGATATGTTAAATCAGGATGCCGGCGCCCCCTGCACACCCCTCTCCCGGAGACCCGAATGGAGGGGTATTTTATCTCCGAAATCTTTTGTACAATGAGGAGCCATCATCATTTTTGTTTATAAGGGAAGCTGACTCATACACTAGAACCGGAAACGTCCGTTGGGACTTCACCGACCCCTTGATGTAAGGGGTGGTACCTCTTCGGGCGTAAAAAATATCATTTACTATCACGTAAAGGAAAAGTCCACTACCACCTGCCATGGTGGGGCTCTAATTTTAGCCAACCAACAATTTGGTGAAAATGGAATTAGCCTTACATACATTGTCCCGGTATTAGGGAAAAAAGAGCCACAGCTGACAATTTACAAAATTGTTGATTGGTTGTACGCAGTCTCTATTTAGGACATTTTGTGTTCATTAGAGCTACTGAGACAACATACTACTTGGTTGTTCTAGTAGGCTGGCTGCCTTAGCCGAATTGCTTTGGGTGTATTCTCGCTGTAATTGGTATAGCGCACTGATGAGCTGTGATTAGAGCGAAACTGGTCTGCACTTCTAATTATGATGAGAATGCATCTAGCCTTCCATACATTGTTAAGGTATAAAGGAAGATAAGGATAGGGCTGAAATTTTACAAAATTATTGATTGGTTGTATGCAGTCTCTATTTATAACCTTTTGCGTTCATTAGAGCTTCCGTGACAACATACTTACCAGGTACCGCACCGAGCTGGCCCAAGGGTATCGCAACAATAAAAGCTCGGTTGCATTGATCTTGCGCACTTCGCTGAATATTTCAAGGAACAAAATAAAAGACCTCCCTGACTTGCTGTTTGCACACAATCTCCCCAACTGACCTTCCTGAACTGCCCTGACATCAGTTTGCCTAATTAAAAGCTAAAAGGGGAAGGAAAATCAATCCTGCCATTCATGTGAGCATAATGTACTTTTCCTTCCCTTTTTTACTACTTTTAGCTTTTTATTAGGCAAACTGATGTCAGGGCAGGTCAAGAAGATCAGTTAGGAGGATTGTGTGTAAACAGCACGTCAGGAAGGTCTTTTATTTCGTTAATTAAAATAAAATTAAAATTAAAATATTCTGCGAAGCGCGCATGATCATTGCAACGAAATTTTTACTGTTGCGAGACACTCGTGAGATGGCGATCCTGTCGTAAATCTCAGAATTTTCTAGGAGGCTGGCTACACTAGTGGGATTGCTGTGGGGGTATTCTCATTGTAATTAGTATAGCGCACTGACACGCTCTAATAAGAGCGAAACCGATCTGCATTTCTAATTATGAATTTTCTTACATAATGGCTTTATTATGTGTGATTTCCAGTTACCTCACGACTGGGCTGCTACTTAATTTTATGTTACACAGCCAATTACAACCCTAAGGCTATCCTTGATGTTGTGATTATACAAGGTAAATATTTGCTAGTTTGACTAGTTATTATGAGCAGTATATCCCCTCATATATGTTCCATTTCGTTTATTTTCTGCTTGTTGCCCTGCAATGCACTTGCTTCAGAAAAATACTGCCACAATATTTTAATTTGTTTTAAATAAAATCTAATCGGTACCTAACGTGAGAAATATGAAACAATATCATACTTTTTTAATATTTCAGAGGAAAAAACATTATTTACATGGAATGGTTCATTCCCTTACAACAATAATAATAATTTTTAATGGTTGTAAATTGGTTGTAGTAAGTGCACTGTGACCACCGTATTTCCTGAAATATTTGTTTGCATAATGGGAAATAAAAGCACTCACTGGGAATAGCACATGACCTTTTATATTTGGTGAAAGCATGTAGAATTATTGTAGCAACTGGTGTATTTTATAAAATATGTTAAATATTTTTCAGGTATGTATTAATCAATATACAGGACTGTTATGCGCCAAGCTAAAACTGTAAACTCTGTTCAATTGTGCAGATAGTCGGTGTTATGCAGCATCAAATGTGACAATACAGAAAAATAAATAAAAAGACTTGTAAAAATTGTGTATAATTTTCTTCGGCAAAACAAATGTAACAAAAAGAAACATTTACTTCAGCTTCCGCTTTCTTCTTGGTTTCTTAACACTGGAACCAGGTCCACTTGTACCATCATTATCATCACCGTTGTTATCACCATCAGTTGCTTTATTCCATTCTTTTTTTAATTCTTGCAGCATGTTTGGTGTAAGAATACCTTGTGCTAATAATCTTTCTGTAAGACGTCCTCTGCCTATTTGCGACGACTTTGTTTCTGAAACAAACAATTAATTATTTAACAGTGTTTTTTTTTATTGTGTAATAATAGTCTTCTTAACGGCAAACAGCAATGAAATTTCTTGGAGGAGAAACAAAGAAGGCATCTGAAGTTCACTTCATTAATGCTATTAAAAAAAAAACAGAATTTTTACATCAGACCAAAACTGGAGTATTTTCACAGTACTTAGTCTACCATAACTACGTAAACTATGTGCATTTTTGAAAATATTTGTAATATTGTGTGTTTTTTTTTTAGAGGTATAGAATTTTATAATGAAATAAAAGGCATAAAAAACGTGGTGGTAATGGTCATGGTATTGGCTTTATTGGAAAGATAATTTTATGCCATTAACTCTGGCTCAAACAAAGCGCAATCTGAAAGTTGACGACTCTTTCCAGATTCTGGGGCCGTATATCAGCAATAACGTGGCATATTATGGTTTCCAAGTCGTCCATCGTCTTTGGATTATTGGCGTAGACTAGCATATTCACATTTCCCTACGCTGTTAGATCTGTTAGATCGCAAGACCTTGGAGGCCAATTCACAGGTCCATTACACGAAATGTTTCCTACAATAAATTGATTGTGGTGTGTGCTGTGTGGCATGTTGCGCTGTCTTCTTGAAACAAAGCTCTTCCATATTAATCTTATTTAATTGCGGAACGAAGAAGCCCGTAAATATAGATCTGTAGTGCATAATTTTTAGTGAATTTTCTTGAAAAAATTCACTAATGAGGAGATCCCGACTTTTGAATTTTGAAAAAATTTCTTCAAATGAGCGCTATTTAGGACCCCCGGAACCCAAATCCGAGGTCAGTTTCAGACTTTATATGTATATATATATATATATATATATATATATATATATATATATATATATATATATATATATATATATATATATATATATATATATATATATATATGTGTGTGTGTGTGTGTGTCACACCTATAACTTAAAAAATAATGGACCGATTTTGATAAAACTTGGCGAGTACCTTCCTTTCGCAAGTGGCTTGGATAAGTTCGTTAGCCAGGAAAATCCGCCGCGGTTTTCCCCGAAAATTTTGTGTTTTCTTTCGAAAAAAATCAAATTTTTTTTATATTTTCAAAATTAACAAAGTAAGGGCAACCAAATTTCATACGCGGGTTTATATCATTATAGGCAAGTTACATACCAAAATTTAGCTCCGTAGGTTAAAGGACAAAAAAATTACAGGCATTTAAAGAAAAATAAATTTGGGTTCTCAAAACGTAAAAATCCCGATTTTAAACGTCAAAATTGGTGAGTACCTTCCTTTCCCAAGTGGCTTGGATAGGTTTGTTAGCCAGGAAAATCCGCCGAAGTTTTCCCGGAAAATTTTGTGTTTTCTTTGGAAAAAAATTATATCTCCAAAATTAACAAAGTAAGGGCAACCAAATTTTATACGCGGGTTAATATCATTTTAGGCAAGTTACCTACCAAAATTTAGCTCTGTAGCTCAAAAGACAAAAAAGTTATAGGCATTTAAACAAAAATAAATTGGGGTTTTTCACAAAACGTCAAAGTTGCGATTTAAACGTCAAAATTGGCAACATTTAGGAAAAGAACTTGAATCTAATACGGGCTATGGAAATAAAATGTCTCAAGAAGAATGTTTTACAAACCCTGATGTCTTAGTTTCAGCCGTCATTGTCCTTCATTTTAATCAAATGTTTCCAGAAAATTCATTTCAAATAGACCCTTTCTCTGACGCTTGGCAGTAGTTTTAGCTATAGAGTTTATCGTTAATGGTATATAATTTTTGTAGAATTTTCGTAAAAAAAATCAATAAAGCTCAATATATCTGTTATACAAGATATGAAAAAAAATTGTATATATTAATTATAGGGTGTCTTGAGCTACATCTTAAAAAATTATTTCTACAATCACAGGGTAGCCCATAAGTCGTTGGTGATACAAATTTTCTTTTATTTTAATCAAACACGCCTTATGTTATTACATTTTTGCATTTTCCATCGAAATATAATGCATGTTTGTAAGAAAAAAACATTCTGGGCGCAGTAAGTGCGTTATGGTAGAGAATTTTGATCAAATGCTTAATATTTGAATAGCTCAATTTGCTATTAACCTATAAGGTTGACCAAGAAACGAGTTTTTGCGGGAACACTTTAAGTTTACTTTCGGAAATTTTTGTACATTTTCAAACAATAAAGTTATTTTGATGAAACATGGCACATTGTTTTTACTATATAGATTATACTGGTAACCAAATGTGATGCCTGCTTTCTTAAAGAAAAACACATTATTGCTATTAAAAAATAGTTTTATGAAAATTCACTACCATAACGCACTTGCTGCGTCCAGAGTTTTTAAGAAATATGAGCCAATGATTCCACAGCCCGTAAAGCAAACCAGACGGTGCCTTTTTCTAGATGTAAAGATGTCTCAATAATGGCTCATGGTTTTTCTCTACTCCAAATTCGGCAACCAAAAATTAGCCTCATCACTTAACAAAAACAAGCCGAGAACTTCAGCGAAACTGCAGTTATACATTCAACAAAATAGTGTAAATCAATTTGTTTATTTATCTAAGTAGAGAAATTGAGCACATATTTCTCAAGAACAGTAGTAGACAAAAAAAAGTGATAAAAAATGTTAACTTTGTGATCTTGAGGAGTAGTATTTCAGATCATTACCCCATATTATTGAATCTGGAGCTATTCCCGGACGATAGACTGGTGCCGGGAAAAACTAAAGGCAAATATTTTCCAAAATTAAATAGCGTCCAAACCTCTGAGAGAATTTAAAAAGTCTGGACGCAGCAAGTGTGTTATGGTAGTGAATTTTCATAGAAATGATCTGGCACAATTTTTTTTTCCTGTAACAGAAATCTAAATTTTGGTATATAATATCCCTTTAATGTCATAAACTTGTGTACCAAATTTGATTACCATAGCTTTTTTATTTTTGGAGATAAAAACTTTTAACAAAAGAAAATCCAAAATTCTCCCGGAAAGCTTGGTTAAATGTTCCCGGCTAACAAACTTATCCAAGCCACTTAGATGGAGAATGGAGTGAATGTCTAAAACTTGACAGCCCAAATTTAATAGCAGAAAATGGTGTCGGAACATTTCAAGCTCACTTAAAATGGTGTACGTCAAAAGTAAAAGGAAATTTAAGGGTTCGATTTATTAAACCATGGATGACCAAAGACCTTATAATATTGATAAGACAAAGGGACAGACACAAGAAAATTGCTACTTGCAACCCACAAAATCCTCGTTTTGGGGAAAATCCTCATTAAATTAATAAATAAAACAAAAACCTCTTGTTATAAGAACTTCACCCAAAACAACTTAGTAAGTTACTAATGCCTGCATTCATAAAGAAACCATTAAAAGCATCTTAAGTGACCAGAACAAGGAAACAACCAATCCTGTTTTAATAGCAGAAGATATCAATGAGTTTTTAGACAAGTGGGTACAAAAATGGTGGGAAAGATTAATGTACCTAGAATAAAAGTAAAAGAGGATAGGGGAACCGCAAAATGTATATTCCTCGCTCCTCTCAATAATGAAGTAATTAAGTTTATAAACGCGCTAAAAATTTGGACATCTAAATGGAGAAGACAGGATTTCAGTGAGTTTTTTGAAAACGAACCATATGTATCTATTGAAACCGCTCAAACATTTGGTGAATAGCATCTTCAGTACTGGCATCTATCCAACCAGTTTCAAAAATTCCATTGTAATACCCATCCACCAATCAGGTGATAAGAAGTTAAAAACGAACTATAGGCCCATAGCTCTGACGAGTACGTTGAGTAAATTCACTGAAAAATGTATTAGGGACAGACTGTGGACCTTTTTTTAAAGGGAAAAAAATTGATATCCGAGTATCAGTTTGGCTTTCAGGGGTGGCATAGCTTTATCAGAAGTGACTAACTTCATAGTTATTAATTTTAATGAGAGCTTAAAAACCCTGGCGGTTTTTCTCGATCTATCAACAACATCCTGTTGTCAAAATTGGAAAAAATCGGCATAAGAGGACTGGCCTTAAATTTACTCGAATCATATCCAAGAGGCAGAACTCCAGGAGTAAAAATAGATGAAAATAGAAGTATTTCAAAGCCTGTGGGGTGTGGTGTCCCACAGAGGACGGTGCTGGGTCCCATATATTTCTTGATTGATGTCAATTCTCTGACAGACGTATCCAAGGAAAGCAGGGTCATATGTTTCACAGATGATACAGTTGTGGTGGTCAGAGATTGTACCTGGAAAAACACAATTGACAAGGCCGAAAGGGATGCGGCAAAGATTAAACACTGACTTGACTCGAATCTGTTAACCTTAAACTTGGAGAAAACTCATTTTCTTACTTTTTTCAATGACATCTAGAGGGTTAGCTGAGATCCAAAATTAAAGACTCTGTGACATAGATTGTCAAACGAATAACACCCCCTATTATATCTGCGCTCATATGATCAAGAGGAGTAAAAATGTTAAATACCTGGGCATTTACTTTCACCAGTGCATGACGTGGTGCAATCATATACACTTCATGGACAGAAAAATAAGAAACCTATTGTATAAGTTTTACGAACTGAGACAAGTTGTACCTGTAGAGATACTAAAAATAATATACAAGGCTTTGGTTGAATTAGTCATATCTTATTGTATTACTGCATGGGGTGCCTTATGTAATAATCTCTTTTATCCATTAATAACAACCAAAAAATATATAATTAAAATCATGCTATTTAAAAAAAAGCTGTATCCCACAGATAATCTATTCAATAAAGTAGTGCTTTTAAATATTACACAGTTCTAAATCAAAAATATTATTCGGTTTAGCTATAAGAATCCAGTTTTTAATTGTAATGTAAATCACTCTGCCAATACAAAGTCAAAATATGAAAACAATGTGAACCACCTAAAACACAGTATTCTTCTACCCAGAGACATTTGACCTATACAATTCCAAAAATGTTAAATCTTATACCAGCTCACTTCAAAGACCTTTAGGTTAGGTTAGGTTAGGTGTGATTGTGTGGGCCATACCGGTCCCTCCACCGCGACCATAAGGTCTATTGTGGCTCACGCCTAATAGTCTATATTTCGCCCAACAAAGCCAGCCTCCTGCAGAGGTCGATAATCTTTGTGGACGAAAGTTGATCCAGATCCTCCGGAGCAAGCTTTATCTTGCCAAAGAGCAGGTATCTAGTCCTGTCCGCTGCCGGACAGGAACACAGTACGTGCTCTGCTGTCTCGTCACTCTCCATACACAACCGGCACTCGGTCTCCTGACCGACTCCAATACGGTGCATGTGGTGACGCAAGCGGCAGTGTTCTGTATACAGGCCGACTAGAGTACTCAGTTGTTGTCTGTTTAACTCTAGAAGTTTTTTAGCCCTTGACTCAGACAGGCCATTTATGAAGGCCTTAGAGGGAGCTAATCCTGAAAGATTTTGCCAATACTGGATTGTCATTCTTTCTGTCCAGGTCTTTAAGGTGCGTTTTGCTGTGCATGATGTTATCCCCAGCACCGGTTCTGGTCTGACAAAGTCTCTCTGGGCACCACTCCTGGCAAGCGTGTCGGCCGCAACATTGCCATCATGGTCCAAGTGACCCGGTATCCAGACCAGCGACACCTCATTACAGCTGCCCAGTTCATTAAGGGTAGATTTACAACTCCATACCGTTTTTGAATTACACCGGTAGGAACCAAGAGCCTTTATTGCAGCTTGGCTATCTGCATACATCTTTATCGATTTGTGTGTGCACTGGTTTTTTATACTTTCGCTTGCACAGACCTCAAAGACCTTACCTTGGAATAAAAAACATAATAAATGATACCTTGGTTTAAATGATGTACATTGTTGTAAGTAGCAGTCAAAACTTGTAAAGCGGCACTTTTAATACATTACTATACATTTTTTGCAGTGCTATCGGGGCGGCAAAGCCGCGGACGAGCCCTGAGGGAGAAAAGAAAAAGTGTAACAAGTGTGACATAATCAATCCGCGATACAATTGTGTAATGTTTTTATTTTTCGTTTTCTTTTCTTTGTCCTTTTTTGGTGTTCAAGTTGAGACTTAGTGCACACACAAATCCAATGGATTCATTGTGCTCTTGAACCTTATTTAAACAAACGTTTTGTAATTTGTATTGTTTAAAAATGCCAAATAAATGTTATTATTATTACTTACCTCTTAAATAGTTCTGTTTCTGTCTGTTCAGGGCAAATTCATCTTCATCGCCTGCTAAAGATGTTCCGGAACTAACACATGTTTCAGAATTCTTCAATAACCTAGTTATTTGGACAACACCATGCTGAATTATTAAGTCAAGTTCTTTTTGCATATCTCTGACTAAATTTGGTTCACTAAATAAGTCCATAAATCGATAACTGAAAATTATATATGGAACAAATTGAAAATAATAAATATAGAAAAACAATACAGAAGATACTTAGTTTGTTACCTAACATCTATATTTACTGTAACACACTTAGAAATTGATCATATGTATAACAGGTGGTCACATACTGGTATAAACGTCTTACACCTACATATGTTCATCATCATATGAAATGTGAGGAAACCTTACTTTCTATTCAAAAAATGTATTATGTTCCTCAACTGTAAAGTGGGACAAGGAGGAAAGAGGAAACTTCTTAATTCTGGACTTGAAGGTTTGGAGGTTCGGATGAGAAGGAAAAACATGTGCCGGCAAGGAATTCCACAACTTAGAAGTCCTGGGGACAAAAGAGCGGGCATAACAAGATGTTCTATGCCTGGTGACCTGGACAGTAAAAGGGTGCATTCGCTCTGTTCCCCTGGTAGATCTGTTGGGGGCAGCAGGTGGAGGAACTATGGAAGAAAGTTCCTCTGAGCAGTGCCCGTGCAGATATTTATAAAAGAGAGAGAGGTGACCAACAGCACGTCGGTGGGAAAGGGATGGCAGCCTTTGGGTGAGGGTAGGGTCACCAATCAGACTTATAGCTCTCTTCTGAATGGAGAATGTAGAAGCGGCTGCGGCACCCCAGATGTGGGAGCAGTATTCGAGGTTTGGCCTTATTTGTGAAGTATATAAGGTATAGAGATTAGCTGGTGAAAAGTATTTGCGAGCCCGGAAGAGGAAACCTAGTTTCTTAGCAGCCGCTTCTGCAATTGATGTGACATGTTGGTGTCAATTGATATTTCGATCCACAGAAATGCCAACAAGTGAAAAGGACTCATTACTTTGAATAACTTGGTTGTTCATTGTGATGGGTCTAGGGCTGGTGTATCTCTTATGAGATAGAAAGCAAGACAGTGATTTGGTGGAGTTGAATTGTACAAGATTTCTACTTCCCCAGTCTAAGATTTTTTGGAGATCCACAGAGACAGAACCCTCCATGAGTCTGCGATCCTCATCTAAATGGGGTAAAGAGACATGCTTAGAATATTGTATATTTGAGTGGAGGGTGCTGTCATCCGGATAACTGTGAAGTGGGTTGAATGTGCTAGAGAGAAGATCTTTGATGTGGAGAAGAAACAAAGTAGGGGCTAAAGCTGAACCTTGAGGGACTCCTGCATTAATTGGATACAGGTGAGAGGAATGGCCATCCACGACAACAGAAATGCTCCGGTTGGAGAGGAAATTTGCTGTCCAGGTACAGACTTTTAGTGGTAGGCCATAGGCTGAAAGTTTATTAAGCAGCGCTGCGTGCCAGACCTGGTCGAATGCTTTGGATATGTCTAGAGCGGCAATCTGGGATTCACCATGTAGTTCCATAGACTTGTTGCAAGAATGGGTGACAAAGGAAAGGAGGTCAGCAGTTGATCTGCGCTGATGGAATCCATGCTGGCTGTCGTGGATTAGACTGTGTTTTTCAAGAAATTTTAGTAATTCGGTGTTTATATACTTTTCCATCACTTTAGAGACGACTGAAAGCAGAGAAATAGGCCTGTAGTTGCTAGGAAGCGCTTTGGATCCTTTCTTGGGGATGGGTTGTACTCGAGCAGTTTTCCAGTTGCTAGGGAATATGCTTCTATTGTAAGATGTCTGAAACAGACGAGTCAGGACAGGACAGGAGCAAGTTCTGGTACGCATTTTTTGAGAACAATTGCTGGGATCTCGTCAAGGCCAGAGGCCACACCATCAGAACCCCCTGTGTAGTGCAAGGCGGATTACTCTGGAGGGTTGCCTGGTACTCCAGAGGTTCCGTTCACGACACCATCGCCCTGGTGCCATCCATCCCTAGGCACGGGTCACGTAACACCATAGATTGGGGGAGTTTAGTTCGACCTCCTTGTCTAGATCCATCATGTTTAGTTATTAGCAGGATCACCTCGTGCAGGATGCAGCTTTTCACCGCGCATGATGGTCTTGGGGAAAGCTTCATTGAAAGTTTACGTTGTTGTTTTCACTTCCCCAGCTTGCCCCCTGGAATCCTTTGGCCCGCGACTCCTTGACCCCACAGCGATACTTACACACTTGTCTTTTTCAATTTTGAATTTTTCAAAGACACAAACACATTCAATTTGTACTTATTTACAAATGAAATTCGCTATTTGTTTACTTGCAGTTTACAGTAAATCACGGTAATCTGATGTTATTAATTTAAAATAATGGTGGAAATTGAATCATAACTTCCACATAGTTGTGATAATCTACTCTCCGCAGGAAGACATTCCCATGAAATGAATTCAGCGTCCATAAACTTCTGTTATATTACTCGAGTTCTAATGAAAAAATGTCAATTTTCGCCAAATCACCCCCATTTGTCCCCTACCCCCTGAAGCGATCTTACCAAAAACAATCCGAACCATTCGTTTGTCGGGTGCTAACTAGATACCAAATTTGAAGATTGTATCTCAATTCGTTCGAAAGTTATTGCAGCTACTAACAGACAGGCATACAGGCCGACAGACGGACCAACCGGCAGACCGACAGACAAAAAAGAACGTTCCAGAATCAAGTTTTCTATGTGTTTTGAGAATTTTGGCAAAAAAAATTCCAAATTTCTGTCACCGATATTCCACCCCACACATTATTCCTAATTTAATTCCAGCACAGAATACCAGATGTTTGATAAAATTGAAAGTTTTGTAATAAACAAACTCTAAAACATTATATTACTCAAGTTTTAACAAACAAAAATGTCAATTTTCACCAAATCACTCCCATTCATCCCCAGCCCCTAGAACGATTTTACCCAAAAACAATCCAAACTGTTCGTTTGTCAAGTGCTGACTGTGTACCAAATTTGAAGACGATATAGCAAGTCGTTCTAAAGTTATCGTGGCTACATACAGAGACAGCCAAAAGAATTTTTGTTCCCAAATCATGTTTTCTACATGTTTTGACACCTTTTACGACGTTTAACTGAAAAAAAAATTTAAATTTTGTCGCTGATGCCATACTTCCAAACGTGACAATGTGGAAGTAAAATATATTAAGGTAAATTACCACAGTAATTTAAGACACAAGTTTATTACTACAGTAATTAATTTTTGTAATCAAATTACCACCGTAAAATACCAAAAATATAAATTACGGTAATTTTACATCACTGGTTCTTACAGTCCTTCTATATATTTGTATATTTATGAGACTGTACACTAGTTTTAATTGACATGTCATAATATGTACTGTTGATTATTGGTGACTAGTGGACTGTAATGTAGTGGTTATTTAGTTGAAGTTCAAAACAGATAAAGTTCAACTTAACAATACTATCTTTATTATATACACAAAGGAGACTATACAATAGACCGACGGATAGGTCTGGTCGCTTCGAGATCGACATACAAATAGACAGAGACAACCCTCACATCTTTCGGTTACAATTTAATCTCAGGGGTGCCACCGTTAGACAATTTAGGATGTTTTTAGTACCATATTGGTAGTTATATACGACTGGGGTGCCTCTGGTTAAATTATCTAGTAACTACAAACTAAAAATATTATATACAATTCTGGCGGGAAACGACATGTACTACAATGTATAAACATAATGAATAAATTATTATTGTTATTATTATTATTATTATTATCACAATCATCATTATTATTATTGGAAATGATTTTTATAGTAGAAAATGATTATACAAAAGTACCTGCACAAATGTTATTTGAAAAAGGTTCAAAAAGTAAAAGATCCTGTTAAATAATAATAATGAAAAGCGGGTGACATTTGTTTTACATTTTCATATGCTTATGTTATATAGGTACTACCAAAAGCAATGGCTTTTTGTATGGTATAATGTACTATTGATGCTATGAAATAAATACTAATACTAATTAAGTGGAGTTTTTTTTTACCTCAGCCAAAGATAAAGATCCAAAACATCAAAAACTGCTTCTAAATGTACCAAATCAATTATGGTTTTTGGTGGTTGCAGAGGCCACCCTATATTTCGACACAGCCAGTCAAATGTTATAGGTTCGTTTTTACTATATTGTCTTGCAAACTAAAACATATATATTATTACATCTTATACACAATTTCAACTTAAATTATATAATTACCTTTAAGAACATTGTACAAACAAATGGCATCTTCTTGTTGATTGGTGCACAACAGAATACATAGCGTGCTCTAAGAGGCAACTTGACATGCTGAATCATGTCAGCCAGAAACTTGAAATCTTCTATATTACACATGAAATAAAGAGAATCGTCCACTATTGACAAATTTATAAAAATATCCTGAAAAGATTATTAATTATACTTTTTTTAGAATTTTAATATATATATATATATATATATATATATATATATATATATATATATATATATATATATATATATATATATATATATATATATATATATATATATATATGCAGACATTGCACTATATACACAAAAACAACTACAATGGACTAAATAATAACAATAATAATATACAGTGGCCAACATAAAGTGTGCACCAAATGGAAAATTTTTAATTTTTGATTCGAAAAAAATTATGGTCATGATTTGTGCTTGGTTAAATATAGAGATGGGAATGGGAAAGTCCGTTTTGGAAAGTTTCCGGTAGGGAATTTATTTTCACTTTGAAAGTTTCCTTTAAAGTTACTGGAAATATTCCCGGAAACTTTCCCAGTTTTTTTTTATGTAAATGTCAATTTATGGGCCAGTAAAGTTCTAACAGCTGATTTGCGAATTTAAGGCCAAGAAACTGTGAATAAGAAGAAGAAGCTGATTTGTGTTGATTCAAGGAAGTTTTTAAAGAAATACAGAAAGGTGTGGGTGAAATTCCAAAACACTGAAAGTTCCAGTTCCATCAAAACACTTGGTAAGAGCATGGGCATCGATGAAACAGAACTTCTCAAAAACCTTGTGGTATATAGATCTCAGACAAGCATTTTTTTTTAACGAGGCATATTGGACAGTAGCTGCCAATGATCTTTCTCAGTTAAAATATTGATTTTTTTTTTTTGAGCTCTATACACGTCGTCCAATGTTTCTCCAATTTTTTTATCCCTTCCAAAAAATAAGATTTGTCGAGGTTCTCAAAATAGGTATTTATTTGTGAGATGATTTCATCATTGGAATCAAATATCTTTCCACCGAGCCATTTTTTAAAGTTTGGAAACAAGAAATAGTCACTCAGCGCTAAATCCGGAGAATAGGGCGGATGAGGGTGCAATTCATAGCCCAATTTATGCAATTTCGCCATGCAGACTACACATGTGTGCACCCTTGCCTTGTCTTGGTGGAAAATAGCTTTTTTCTTTGACAATGCGGTCGCTTTTTCTTCAAATCGTCATTGAATCTGTCCAATAAGTTGGTATAATACTCGCCATTGATGGTTCTTCCATTTTGAAGGTAATCAATGTGGATTATACCGCGTGCATCCCAAAAAACGGTCGCCATGACTTTATTGGCTGATAAACCCACCTTGGCCTTCTCGGCGCCCATTCGCACTCAGAAACCCACAGTTTTGACTGCTGCTTGGTCTCTGGTGTGTTGTGGTGAATCCATGTTGCGTCCACGGTTACGAAACGGCGCAAAAACTCGTCCCTATTGCGGTTGAACAACGCCAAACACTCCTTCGAAATTGTCGTACGATTGCGTTTGTGGTCGATTGTGAGCAAACGCGGCACCCATCTTGCGGATAGCTTTCTCATACCCAAGTGATCATACAAAATCGAAACCACTGAGCCGTGTGATATGCCTATGGCTTCCACAATCTCCCACACTTTCAATCTCCGATCGGCCAACACCATATCGTGAATTTTTTCGATTGTTCCGGGTGTAGCGACCTCAACTGGGCACCCAGAACGTTCAGCGTCATTTGTGCTTGTACAGCCTCAAAGATTCAGTAAATCACTTTTTTACCATGGAAGTTGACGGTGCAGAGTCCCCATAGTATTTATCGAGCTTAGCCTTGGTTTGAGTGATGGTTTTTTTTCGCAAAAATAATGTTTAATAAGCACACGAAATTAACTTTTTTCCCTTTTTGTTATAACTCAAGAGGTTGTCTGCTTTCATTGGCTATCTAACACAAACTAATTGACGGAATGACGCAGCTTGCTCAAAATTTGACAGGAGTCAACTGACATGCTTGTTGACAGGAGCAGTGTTGCCCTTCCTGTGTAGAGGCGGGAAATTCAAAAAGTCACTGACTTATTGACCCGCCCTTGTACTAAGGTGATGTTAAAACTATTAAAACTTCCTTTGATGTTATGCTGCCTCAGTAGGAGTGGTACGGTAGCAAAGAGAAAAAAATCTAACCAAAACAAGTACTGCAAGTCTCTTTAAAAAAGTTGTGTTACAAATTTCATTAGAGTTACAAAAGTTTTCCAGAAAAAAATTATTATTTACAAGGGGAATGTACCTGCCAAATTATGAATATAGCAGGTATTTTTTCTTATTAATTGCTTGGACGGTTTTGTTTTAGTCAACCCAATCAAACTAGTTTATGCAAACAAAACAACAAAAAGGGTTTTCCAAAACAAATTATCAATATGTTATTTTTCTTTAATTTTGTACCCATGCTGCGTTTTACTACGGCTCAACATTGTAGATTCTAGCTTAATGAGAAATTGGGTTAACAAATTAATTTTTTTTACGAAAAGTCTCTACCAAATAACATACTTGCTGCACTGAGACCCGTTTCAGTACTTATTTACTGTTGCTGTATCCACGCTTTTTTTTAATAATAAAATATTGTAGCTCTCTATGTGAGACTGACAAACAAGGCAACCTCAAATTCATTTTTGGAAAAATATTTTAAACAAATGAAATTAGGTAACAATTTAAACATAATTTGAAAATCTTGGTTCGCTGTTTCATCACGGGGGTTCTCCTCCACTTTCTGCATGCCTGCAATCACCTTTAATGTAAAAAAAGAACAATGTAAACAAGAAAAATTTCTTGAGGCCAACCCCCAAAAAAGTTGCGGGGCCTGCGGTGAATAGGAGTTCTGCAGGGAGTAAACAGGATTTTAAGGAAGTATAGCTGCAAAATGGACTAAAGGCAGCTTATAGAGGTCCAACTAAGTTGTTTTTTTCACACTTTCCACTCACATTTCCTTTAATCTTCATAGCTGCCCAGCACCCCTATTAACTGCTGGTCCCGTAACTTTCTTGGGGGCTGTTTGCAAGAAATTTTTCTTGTGGTATGTGCATCCAGAAAGGGTTCTAAGCATCTTTTTGTAAAATTTGTTTTAAATCCCCCTTGTGCTAAACTGCAAATTTACCGAAAATTTAATTTTTATTTACAAAAGGAATGTATCTGCCAAACTATAAACATGGCAAGTATTTTTCCTTATTAATCGCTTGGATGATCCGTTTTAGTCAACGCAATCGAAGCAGTTGCTGCAAACAAAATAACAAAAAATATTTTTTTAAACAAATTTGTAGTTATTTTTTAAATTTAGTACACACGCTGCCTTTATATGGGTCTTACTATGTATCAAAACTGAAGATTCTAGTTTGCTGGGAAATTGAGTTATCACCATTTGAAATATTTTTGCAAAAATTCGCTACCATAACGCACTTGCTGCCCCTAAACTCTTTTCAACACATATTTACTATTACTGTTTGGTAATACAGTATTATAATATTATATTACAGTTGAAGGCCAAAGGCATTTGTTAATGTTAGGTTAAAATTTAAAGTTGGATTATTATTTACCTACTCCTGATTGTATTAGCCTTAGAGTATAGGTCGTTATTTTATATTGTAAGATTCGTTAATTTCGAGGTTATCTTCTTCTTCTTCTTTGTTAATGACCTCTAATCTGTCTTTTGCTGCATCCCGCCAACACATTTGTGGCCTTTCAGTGAAAACGTGTTGTTTGGCAATGCCCGAAAAAGTTTCGTTCATGTTGCAAATGTCTTTGTGTATCATTTTGTCAGTTTTGTTAAATTTGAATTCCACATAAACTCTGTTCTAGAATAAACATCAGCTGCTTGTCAGCATATTGATTTGAAAAAAAATGTTGTTGCAAAAACAAAACTTTTCCAGCCAACCATCTGAACCTTTAAACTAAAAGTTAATTTCATGAGCAAGTTCTATTGCTTTCTCTTTTATTGTTGTCCCTGGCAAAATATTTTTCTCCAGAATTTACGAAAACACTAGAATATTATTTCATCTAGTGCGACACTTTCAGTTTTCATAAGCGTTGCCATCAATGCGCTAATGCCTTCATTAATGAATCGCTTCAAACGTTCGGTTGTGTCTTTCAAAATATAAACTACTTGAGTTTTTCAAACGCATAACTTTTCAACCAGTTGTTTTATTGGCAGTTTATATTTGTCATCACACCATTTGTAGATAAGCAAAACCAACCAGAAAAATGATATGATTGGAATGAAAGCACATAATGATAAGATGATATGGATAATTAAACTTTAATTTTAATATCTCTGCTTCTTCTATGTTTTTTGAAAAATCTATAAATTAGTAGAGAAAATAGGAAAATTTTTGAGGAGATTTAACTCCATTGAATTTGGTGATCAAAAAACTGTTTGGTATCCAAATAACTGCTTGGTGTCAGATCATTTCTATGAGAATTCACTACCACTTTTTCTGATGTGGAAATTAATAATATGGGTTATTATAACGTTAACAAGATTGCAAAATGTTGAGGCAGAGAAGTGATTGAAGCATTAGGCCTGTATCGATTTACATTTTTAGGGCAAAAACTGGTATAAAACTATTTCAAAAACTTACAAAAATATTAAGAAGCACCACCATGCAAATAGAATTATAATAAAATAATTAAATCACTTACCATTAGATTACTAAGTGTTGAATTTGGCAAATGAAAAGCATATAATTCAATTTGATCAGAAGTAGGATGCAGACCTGCTTGAACAATGGGTTCTGGAGGTGACTCCAATAATCCTTTAAGCGTGTTTAGGTCTTCGGGTTTAAATGTAGTCACATAACCAGTTTCCCATTGAGTTCCATATCTAGAAAACAAAAACAGTCAAAAGCAAACCAAGTCCAGGAAAAATTATTTTACATACAAAAAAAAATGAAGTACAAGATAATGTAGTAAAGAGCACAATTACCTTCCAGCCCTGCCAGCTATCTGTAGTGTTTGAGAAACTGATATTGTATCCATTTCCTTTTCTCCTTTCTCATTCATTATTGGTTTTATGAGCGAGTAGAAAATAATTCTTCTAATACTCCTGAAGAATAAATATTTAAAATTTTTAATTAAATAAAACTAGTGGCATAAGAAAGTCATTTAAATAAGAATGCACAGTATGTTTTTATTTCAGTGTTTATCATAGTTGAGTGAATAGTTTTTTCAAAATTTTTCTAGGTAGTCCTCCTGTTTTTCAATGACTGTACCCCCTGTTTTGGAAGATTTGCTATGCCGCTTAGCACACTACTTTTTTCAGTGATGGCTCAGGTAACTGCAATGGAAAGGTCTTCCAAGGACGAAAACATTGTCCATGCATGGGCTCTTTAATTTCGGAAATATGTTCAAGCGTGAGAGACTCACCTTTGTCCTATAAGGTGCATGAAACAAGAATTCCCACTTGTACTTATTCAATAAATCAGTCAAAACCATCCTAAAATGCGGACGTGTATTGTCACGCAGAATTAGAGGTTTACATGAGAATAAGTTTGGTCATGTTTTTTGTGCACTGTTCTGGGTAATTTTTACAAGAAGCCCAACTGCTGTCACACCTGTTCCAGATGAAGCACTGTCATGATAATTCCTTGGCAAACGTAAGCTAAAATCATCATTTGCTTGTGCTTGTTGAAAATTTTGGGTCATGGTGAGGATCGACTTCAATTTCAATCCTGATTCGAGGTCTTTAACTCACATCTCACCATTAGCAACAATTGGAAGTAGAAATTCTTGAGATTCATAGCGAAAATTGTCTTGAGTAGTGTTACAAAGTGTAAGTGTTTCTGTTTCTATTCGGCAGTCAAGTGGTAAGCAACCACTTGACCACAAATTTTTCTCTTCTACAAATCAGTTGTTAAAGACATAAAACACAGATATTGAAATCTCAGTAGCTTCTGATAATTTCCTGTACAATGATCACTTAAAAGAACACCTGCTATGGGTTTTACACTCCGCTAGTCTGTTGCTGTTTTAGGTTTTCCTGGTATTGGGTCATTCTTAATGTTGAGCTGGCCTCCTCGCCACAAACTTCACAAAGAACTGTAAATTTCCCATAGGGTTTTCCCACGTAAAGTTTCAACCTTTTTTTTTTATTTTTTATTTACTATAACCATTCCCCAGGCAACAGCCCAATTAGATAGATGAAACTAATATACAAATAAACACAAACACATTGACCCATCAAAGGTTGAAACAAATAACTGAACAGTGTTATAATGGAATACATCACCTGCAAATAGTGATATTGTAAACACAAAGAATGAATAGTCTTAAGAAATATATTATTGCCAAAAGTACGAAGTAGAAAAGTATTAATAGAATGTCACAGTTATAAAGTGGGACACGAGAAGGAAATTGGGGCATCAACTAGACCATGTGTGAGTTTGAATTAAAAACACTAACCTAAAAGAATTTTCTATCAGAAAGTCTGGGAACAAAATGTTCTAAATCTACCTTGAAAATGAAAATGTTGAAAAGAAGGGGACCCAGGACACACTCTTGGGAAACTCCAGAAGAAGCATGAAATAGAGGTGAGTAGCAACCAGCATACCAAACATAATGAAATCTGTTCTGTTGGAAAGATAATATTGAAAGGAGTATAGCACTGTCAGAAAAAACAAATGTGTTAACAGGCCTAAACAAGTCCACATAAGCTGTATCAATCTGACCATTTATATCCAGAAAATCAGCTGCAAACTGTACAAAACAGCAAAGGTTGCTTCACAAAACCATGTTGATGCATTGATAGATGATGATTAAATTCGCAAAGAGTACATGTTCAAAGACTTTAGAAAAGTTGGACATAATCATAATCTGTCCTTAATTTTCAATAAGCCTGTTCACACTTTTTATGACAATGTCAAACCTTTGTAGTTTTCCAAATATGTGGCAAGGTTTCCATACTCAAGAACAAATAGAAAATGAAAAGCCAAGGTTCAACAAAGGTGGAAGCACATTCCTTGATTATGAAACTAGATATTATTAGACCCCAACCACAACTTAAAATTAAGTTTTTTAATCGCAGAGAAGGTATTAGATTTATGAAAGAGAGACAGTTTGAGGCATTAGGCACAAATTTGAAAGAAATTGTACAAGGATTATGTACAATTGGTGACCATCAGCCATCACAGTACCAAGATGTGTGCAGAAGAAATTTCTAACGTTAATAAATTTAAAATGGTAAAAACTAGAGGGGTAACAGGCACATGTTGCTTCCGTGAAATGTTTAACTATAACTGACGACGCAAATGTCATTGGGTTTGCATCATCCACTCCTAGGTGGCGCCAAGTTGTGCATTCTTATTGAAATGACACTCGTCTCTCAATTGAATTAATTTTGACTTACAAATTTAAGCCCATGCCTATGGCATCAGTGGCAACAAGAACTTTACAACTATTGTCTGGGTCATTAAACTTGGCAGCCTGTGCCAATTTGGTACCTGGTGGCAGGCCACCATATATAACAGCAACTTCTCTTCCTGTAGCCTCTATTGCTCTTGAAACTGCATATATGTCATTTTTACTAAAGCAAACTATACAATCACCGTCCTGAACATTTTCTATACTACCTGCAAAAATATTTTTAATTATTAATGGCACTTTAGCCAACCCCACTTTTTATAGCAATGAGTGTAGGTAACTTTTTTTGTAATCTTAAAAATAGTATTAAAATATATGGAAGCGCTGAGGGGTCAAGTGACAAAAAAGTTTTTAGGTGAAATTAATTTCACCTTTGAGCAAAAACATGAAATTATTTTCAAGTATCACAGGAATTTATATACTAAATTGGAGTGTTGATTAACTCGTAATCTGTAATAGTATAAGATTGCACTGCTACTGCAATATTTTTGAGTCTCTCTTCGACTCTTTAAAAAGGTAAATAAAGGCGGGAAAGTAAAATGTTGTTCGCTTCAGGCATATTCGCACATCCCACTGGGGTTTTTAATGTATGTGAACTATATGCCGCATCACATTGCGACTGGAAAAGTTTAATGTTTGCTGACGACACAACAATTATAATATCAGACAGTGATATTAATCAGATAAAAACTAATATCTCGACTGCCTTTAATTCTTTAATCAAATGGTGTCGTTCCAATAGCCTTGTGGTGAATCTGGATAAAACTGGTTTTGTGGAATTCACTGGCCCTCACAGAGTGGCAACTGTCCACTGCCAGTTGACTGAGGAGGTTGCGCATATTCCGACTTGTAAAACGGTTAGATTCCTGGGTACAGTCTTGGATTCGGCACTGTGTTGGTCAGAACAAATATTGAATGTGTGCAATAGGCTGAATTCTGCATATTATTGCATTTTCAACTTGAGAAGTATGCTAACTAGAGAATCTATTTTAAATGTATATTATGCATATGTATAACTGTATATATACTGAGTTATAATGTTATGGTATGGGGTCAATTGGCTGACATAAATCGAGTTTTTATATCTCGGAAGAAGATTATCAGGTTAATTTTAACTTAAAGCCAACAGAGAGTTGCAGAGAGACCTTTAAGGCAAATCGGATACTCACAGTGTATGGCATTTATTTGTTTAAACTGTTAAAATACATACATGCTAATGTTGGTAAATACATAAAAAATAGTGACATTCATTATTATAAGACAAGGCAGAGCAATAAATTGCATTTGTCAGAATTTTCATTCGTGTATGTAAAAAAGTTGCCATTGTACACTGGGAAGTTAATTTACAACAGCTTGCCCGAGGATCTGAAAGCAGAGAGGGACAGTAAACAATTTAATAAAAGATTAAGAGATATTTTGGTCGATAAGTGTTTATACAGCATTGGGGAATTTACTTCGCTTGCTGGTGTGTTAGCGTGTGTATGTGTGCTGGCGTGTCTCTGCATGCATGTGTGTGGAGGTAGGTGTGTATGCTTCGATGAAAGAGTGTAGCATGCTTGCCTCTGCGCTGCAGTATTAGAGTTGTGATCTAGACTTTGGGTGCTCCATGGGCTGTTATATGCTCATCCATGTCTTTTGTACTTTTGTGTGGTTTGTTTTGGTTTTTATATGTATGTGGTATTATATTCTATGTATTGTCTGGAACTTTTGTAAATGACTTACCATATGTACGGATTACTGTACCTCAAATGGTGAATAAAGATAATAATAATAACGCGCATCGTGAATTTTGAGGATCTATTATTTGCTAATAGACAATTTGCATCGACTTTCCATTACATGAATTTAACATTTACCTAATAGTTTTTTTATACATAGAACATTATTACATACATGACCATACCCAAAAAACATATAGTGGACAGAAAAACTCTTAAAATCAAAAAATTTCGAATTATTACCATGTGACCGTAAATGTTCTGCTATTGGTCTTGACGTAGTTAGATAGTAAAGAAATATTGTGTTTACATTTACTTTATGGTATCATAAGTATGGTCGCTTGTTTCTCAACTTCGTGGTGTAATAAAATAGGAGACGATGGTTTTCAACAACCGCAATCCAATAATTTGCCAAGAATTGACTCATTTATGATGACATTCTTTTTGATGGAACAATGTTTTCTGAATTAATTACAGATACTTAATGGAAGCAAACCCAATAATTTCGTTAATTAATAACCATGATTTTTGCTTAATATGTACAGAAAGACATACTTTGACCACATGGAAATTACAACCTAACTTAATAACATATGATAAGGATTTTAACCTCATATCACTAATATTCATTGTTTCATTGTGAAAATAAGGATGTAATTACATTTAAATGTTCTTCACAATAATATAAGGCGGTTTTCTCAGAAAACTGTTCCAGATTCCTTTCATCCCGCTTTATAACTTTGCACATTGCTTTCGAATTGGAACAATAAAAAATAGTTTATCTGGAGTTTTTATAGTCGTGGTACTATACAGTATTTATATAAACTTTATTTTCCAAATAAAATGACGTGCCAAAGCCAAGATTTAATCAATAACTGGCAACACAGGATGTAAACTCAGAGAAGCAAGTTCATTGTTGACTATTATACTGTCCCATGACATCACAGATCATGGAGGCGAAATAGTGGTGTTTGAAATCAATTGCGAATTCGCATTTTCAAATATTTTTTTGCATCGTTATTTTTGTAGTATGTGAAATGAAAAGAATATTAAAAATGTTCGGGACGCAGCAAGTGCGTTATTGTAGTGAATTTTCATAAGAATATATCATAGTGATTTAGCCTTATATTAAAAGTTATAAAACGTTACTTTATTTAATTAGGAACGGTAAAAAATAAGGTAAAGAAGGGCAAGCAAAAACATGACCTCTAACATAAATATTCATACAGTAATTTGGATACAAAATTCAAAGAAAACAGTTGATAAACAGGAATTATACTCAACAAAAAATAAACTAGAAAGCGGAACATAAAAAGATTCCTGTGGTTCATGCATTGAGGGTGATTGTATGCATGCAGAAGGGGAAGAAGAACCCACAGGACGAAGAGGGTGTCTGCCCCCTCACCCAAAAACACGTAGGGGTTCTCCTTCCCCTTGTCCATGCCGAAAACTACCTTCAAAGCATAAAGCTCAAGAAAAATTTCTTGGACACAACCCCCTAGAAAGTGACTGGACTTGGGCGAGCATGGGTGTTGTTCGGAGCAGACAGGGTTTAGAGGAAGTATTGCTGCAAATGTAAAAAACGCATCTTTTTAAAGTCCGACTAAATGTTTTTTTTTAGCATTTTGCGCTCAGATTTCCTCCCCGCCCAGCAACGCCATTCATTCCTGGTCCCTTCAGTTTCTTAGGGATTGTTTGCACCAAATTTGCCTTGTGGCTTGTGCATCCAAGGGGGGTTCTCAGCATGTTTCTGAAAAAAAAAAATCTAAAACCCTCCTTGCAGTAAACTGTAAATTTACCGAAATTACATTCCACATTGTCGCCTATAATGTCTTTTTCAGATAATATCGAATACAACACTAAAATAAATAAATTAGCTTGCTGTTTCACCCCTTTCTTATTTTTATATTAGATATATAAGCACAAGATAAGTAAATATAATAAAGGGTGGCTCTTAATGAATATTAGGGCTACACAAACTTAAAAATAGAGAAGACATTTAGATTATGTCTGTGTGCACACAAAAATTAGTAAAATAAATTTATAAAATCTAATAAAAAACAACTGTTTACGATATTATTTTAAATAAACCAATAGGACTACGTTTTGGGGTTATTTCGCAATTCGCGAGTGTATGAATCTAGCTTTTGTCCAAGACTACACTGAAATCCGGTCAACGCCGAAAGCAAGCACCTTTTAAATTAAGCTCGATAGGCTTGGACGCTTAACAAACGTAGGTATGTCTAATTTTAAGTGGGACGGTACCTGTTTGAAACATACAATATGAGAAATATAGAAATACACTTTAAAGTGCTATTTACTAAACTCACCAAAAGAACTAACCTACGAAATCAACGATAATAAAAATGATGGATCTAGTAACTTATCTATCAGTATCGTTCACATTTTGTGAGCAGGTTTTGATACTTGCAAAGAACATTGTCGCATGCTAAAATTTAGCACTTTTGAAAGCAAACATTGTCCCGGTATTATAAAAGAAATGGGCCAGGTCTGACAAAATTGTTTAGTTGATTGTGCACATGTCTCCATCTATAACATTTTGTGTTAACTAGAGCTATCGTGACAACATACTACCTGGTTCCGCACCGAGATGGCATCCCTGTCATACATTTCACAATAATGGTCTGCGTTCTGATATGTTGTAATAATACTTGTCACTTCCATTGTTTAGATTTTTATCCACCATTTATTTAAATAGCATATCAGTACAGGTAACATCATCTGCCGTTGTCCAACATTGTAGATATTGCATTACAGAATTTGAAGTGATGTCGAGGAATATTTTAATTTTAATTTCGAATAACTTAAGTTTTCTGTGATCAAAAAACTGTGAAATTGGTACACAGCCATGTCTGTCTATGTTCTTTTTCGTTTCCATCACTTAAAGAATTTGAGAGATATTGCGTTTTAAAATATTTTTTTATTTTTTTGTTAAGAACAATTGGGGGTTAAGATCTGATGAACGAACTCATCCAAGCCATTAACAAATTAAGGGTAATTCCCAAATATGGTACAAATCAGTTAAGTATTTTTGAGTTATCGGTTGGATACATACATACACATATGTATATGTATATATATATATATATATATATATATATATATATATATGTATATATATATATATATATATATATATATATATATATATATATATATATATATATATATATATATATATATATATATATATATATAAACATTTTAGCTGACCATGGAAATGAGTTCCAGGAGCCCTAATTCGCGCTCATTTGAAGAAATTTTCCGAAAGTCTCACCATCGATACTTCTCTATTAGTGAATTTTCTTAATGAAAATTCACTAAAATCAGCTTTGTGGGATGTTTATCAGATGTGATAAGAAAAAAACATGCAAATTGTCTATTCCTGATTGTGTCTTATTTATGTGCAAACTTTCTACCATCTTAATAGATATAGAAATTTGACAAAGGCTGATTTTTTCATCACAAAGAAAAGAATGTGCCCCGTAAGATGGTAGTTATGAAATAAATACATTTATTGAATGTGGTCGCCTTTAGTTGCTAAAACATCCATATTGCATATATATATATATATATATATATATATATATATATATATATATATATATATATATATATATATATATATATATATATATATATATATATATATATATATATATATATATATATATGTCATATGTCGATTCTAGCTTCTTCTTACCCGCAATACAATGTACCCCAGCTTTTTGTTTAGACATGTTGTAATGAGTAGGTAATTTGCACGGAATAGCTTAGTAATTGTTTGACTGTGAGATTAATCAATAATAAAGCTCCAAATTTTATTAAGTAAGTACCTAATATAATATTATAAGCCCTTTCAGAATCAAAGGTCGAAATGTTAGCTAACTTCTTAATTAGGAGTAGAAAACAGGTAAGGTTAGCAGCGGCTTACAATTTTCGTGCTGAACTGGGAACCAATCAAATCTAGTTATGAATTTGCCTAAGCACTACTGAGTGGGATGTGCGAATATGCTCGTCGACGCACATAAAAACCTGAAATTAGTTTCAGCTTTCTGTGATAACACGAAAATAATTTCACGTTACACAAACAAATTGAAAATAACTTTTACTTTCGGAAGTTAAATATAATTTCAAGTTTAGCTGAGAACTGGAAATTAATTTCAACATCCAACGTGGAATTGATTTGAAGTTTCTGTGGTAACGTGTAAATAATTTCATGTTTCTGCTAAAAGGTGAAATTGATTTCATCCAAAAACTTTTTTTTCACTTGACCCTTCAGCACTTCCGTAAATATAAATTAGAAAATGAATAGGATTCTTAAATGGATGAAATATAAAATTTCTAGGTCATACTTTAAATCTGAAGGTTCCACTGAGTTCTTATGATGGGTATAATTTTCTGAAGATTATCAAAACAGAGCTAAACTCCTAAAAATTATATTACATTACATGTTGCTTCATAGAATATCATGCTGCAGGGGCATTCAGATAGGTATTAATGTCTCTGAATACACTGTGGCTTTGCCAACTTGGTGAAACTGTTTTATATGAAATGCGGACATTAAGGTTCTCTCTCTAATCTGACTCATGTAGTGTGAAGAAACAGCGATTTACAGCTACCACTCAGCTACTTACTGCTGCCCCTCAGCAACTACCTAACCTAACCAGTTGTAAAAACTACTAAATTGCTGAGTAGCTGAGTAAGCTGAGACCTATCTGTAAAGTACTATCATCCCTGACAATCATCAATAGACGTCAAATGTCAGTAATGGGCGGACAGAAGAAGACATAGAAGAAATGTAGGGATTAAAGACAAAGACAGTATCAATAATCACTTATGCAGCATTAGGATGCTGGCCAAAATATCACAAAAGTAGGGAATCAAGAACCTCTCTAAAATACCACGACTGACCTGCCTATGTAATAAAAACTGGAGGGCCAAAATAAAATATTGTTGTTGGACATTGTGAGTGGAACCTGAAACAAAAAGTATAATCACCCCGAAGACCACAAAAATAATAACAGAGAATTATGTGCTAGTTAGTGACAGCTACTCATGCAGGCAACTTTGTTGTCAAAATATATACCGCATAACTCTATTGTTTTTGTGGGTTTTGGACTGATTCTGTTTTCTGTTACTGGAAGGCTAGATTATTGACAATTCAAAATTACTAACTTAATCAAAAATCCAATGTTAAAAATGGATCAAGCCAAAATGACAAGAAAATATTTGCTATCTAACTATTCAGGATTGACCTCGAATGAGATGACAGAGAACCAAACCAAATCCGTCGATAAGAAAACAAATCATTTACACAGACAGTTCAAAACAGAGGCTGGAACTTGCCCAGGAATGTGGGTGACCTATATTAGAAATATCTCCATCTCTTGGATTACCTGCCATCGTATTCCAGACAGAAATCCATCCTTTAAAAGCCTGCCTGTCAATCTTTGAAAAACATTGGCAGTGCTGATAGAAACATATTCATCCTCACCAACAGTCAGGCCTCTGCCATCAAAGTATTAAACAATACCCAGAGCAAATAAAAGTTAGTCCTGGACTGCATAGAAAACCTAAGCAACCATGGAAACTGCACTAGATTAGAATTGAGGTGGATGCCTGGTCAAGGCATGTAGATATACATGGCAATAAAATAATAGATTACTAACAAGACAGGAATTTGAAAATTCCCTTATTGGACCTGAGCCAATATTATAGTCAACAAATAGGTACAGGCTCAACACCAAGTTCACTGAAACAATATAAGTCTCTGGTCTTTGGCAAATCAAGAATATGATACTAAAACTAGACTAGCTATAAACTTGCATATGAAATACTGGCTTTAAACAGGCCATAGATAATGCTGGCACCAAGACAATACAGAACACTGTAAAAAAATCATCCAATGATATAAGTACAACAAGAAGAGCTCTCTGTAGTTTGTGTTGGGGAAAAAAACTATCCAACATAATCTTTAAGTGTAGAGTCTTAAAGTGAAAAAGGCAGGATATATTTGAGCAAATAAACCTTGAAGATCCACTATCGATAAACTCGCTAATTAATGTATTAATAATACTCATGGAAGACCTGGACATGTTCCAATAAGAACAAACAGTCTGCAATTAATACAGAGCTGACGCTACAGTACTAATGGAAAAACAGGTAAACCAGATGCAAATTGCGAATCAGTTAAATCAATCAATCACCATCACAGTAACGGGAAAAATCAGGTAGACAAACTGGTCAAGGAAGAGGTATCAAGGTCTCTAATAGGTATCAAACCCTTTCTTGGTCTACCCAGGATGAGCATACGGAGATCCATTAACGGATGAACCCAAAGTGAAACACATGAATGTTGGAAAACACCCCCAAAACAGACAGGCTGAGAAGTTCATAGAAGAAACTTCGCCAAAATTCACAAAAGACCTACTAGAAAGGAGGAGAGATGCAGTATATCTATTAATAGGACATGCAGACTCGACCAACACCTGAACCAAATGAGTCTGGCAGACAAAGTACTGTGTGTAGAGGAAGACGAAACCTCACTCTATGTGCTGTGGCATTGCAAAGTCCTAACATATGTGAGATTCCAGTCATTGAAGAAGAAAAACCAATGGCAGCAAGTTACAGAAAAGAGGTCTGTGGAACCTGATAAAAATAAAACTGGAGGTTGTGACAAAGGCTGAATCACTAACTTACCATCTCGGCCTTCTTAAATATAATAATGTGACAGTATTTTTGTAAAAAAAAGGGGGGGAGTCTCTATCTGTATGCTTCTTTGGTAAATATTAAATAGTGTACAGGCAAAAAGGAAAATATTTGTATTATGTAAATATCAAATTCGGAACTTGTTTAAGCACTGGCCTACCTAAAGCTGAATTTTCCACATGTAGGTCTGTCAGTCTTTTATAATTTCTAACTTCTACGTTTTCTCCTGTTGTCAGACACAGCTGCTTAATCAAGTCTACTGTTCCACCCTCTCCACAAAGATGTATTTCTTCGGCACACACACCTAGCAGCGCCCTTGTCCAAGCCCAACCTCTTCCCGGATCTTTTATCATTTGAATCTCGTCTATAACTGCTACCTCATCTAAAAAAAAAAACAATAATTAAAATAAACAATTATTTAAATCCAAACATATTAAATTGTCAAGTATATAACAAAATCATGGACGAGTCATTTATTGTTAATAAAACATTAAAAAATAATAATAATAATAATGAGATGCAAGTAAAGAGACAGTGGAGGGTAGAAAGTGTCTCAGAGTGATTCCAATAGTCATGTCGTCAACTGGTGTGGTTCCTTAGACTCTTCGAGATAACATTAAGAGATTGGGTCTTGGAGAGCATCTTTATAAGGTTATACAGAAGGCAGTAATACTTGCAACTGCAAACACTGTGTGGAGATTCTTGGAAAATGAGGATGTGTCGTGTTGTTGTTCAGAACCCGATAACTTGGAAAGGGCTCCATCTGAGCTCAGTCACTTTGGTATCTGAGAAACCTGAGATTTTTTATTTTTTATTTCAACAACACACCACGAGGGCTTACAGCCTAAATACTATCGTACCGTGGGTGTCGACAAGGAGGAAAGAGGCAACTTGTTAATTCTGGACTTGAAGGTTTGGAGATTCGGGGGAGAAGGAAAAACATGTGCTGGCAAGGAATTCCACAACTTGGAAGTCCTCGGGACAAAAGTGCGGGCATAACAAGATGTTTTATGTCTGGTGACCTGGACAGTAAAATGGTGCATTCGTTCTGTTCCCCTGGTATATCTGTTGAGGGCAGCAGGTGGAGGAACTATGGAAGAAAGCTCCTCTGAGCACTGCCCGTGAAGATATCTATAAAAGAGAGAGAGGTCACCAACGGCACGTCGTTGGGCAAGGGATGGCGGCCTTTGGGTGAGGATAGGGTCACCGATGAGACGTAATGGAGTCCAGGATAGCGAGTGTAGAAGCGGCAGCAGCACCCCAGATGTGGGAGCAGTATTCGAGGTTTGGTCTTATTTGTGAAGTATATAAAGTATAGAGATTAGCTGGTGAAAAGTATTTGCGAGTCCGGAAGAGGAAACCTAATTTCTTAGCAGCCGCTTCTGCAATTGATGTGATATGTTGGTGCCAATTGAGATTTCGATCCACAGAGATGCCAACAAGTGAAAAGGACTCATTACTTTGAATAACTTGGTTGTTTATTGTGATGGGTCTAGGGCTGGTGTATCTCTTATGAGAAAGAAAGCAAGACTGTGATTTGGTGGGGTTGAATTGTACAAGATTTCTACTTCCCCAGTCTAATATTTTTTGGAGATCCACGGAGATAGAACCATCCATAAGTATGCGATTCTCATCTAATTGGGCTAAAGAGACAGGCTTAGAATATTGTTTATTTGAGTGGAGGGTGCTGTCATCCGCGTAACTGTGAACTGGGTTGGATGTGCTAGAGAGGAAGTCATTGATGTGGAGAAGAAACAAAGTAGGGGCTAAAGCTGAACCTTGACGAACTCCTGCATCAACTGGATACAGTTTAGAGGAATGGCCATCCACGACAACAGAAATGCTCCGGTTGGAGAGGAAATTTGCTGTCCATGTACAAAGTTTTGGTGGTAGGCCATAGGCCGGTGGTTTATTAAGCAGCGCTGCGTGCCAGACCTGGTCGAATGCTTTGGATATGTCTAGAGCGACAATCTGGGATTAGCCATGTAGTTACAAAGACTTTTTCCAAGAATGGGTGACAAAGGAAAGGAGGTCGGCAGTTGATCTACGCTGACGGAATCCATACTGCCTGTCGTGGATTAGACTGTGTTTTTCAAGAACTTTTAGTAATTCGGTGTTTATATACTTTTCCATCACTTTATAGATGACTGAAAGGAGAGAAATAGGCCTGTAGTTGCTAGGAAGCGCTTTCGATCCTTTCTTGGGGACGGGTTGTACTCGAGCAGTTTTCCAGTTACTAGGAAATATGCCTCTATTGTAAGATGTCTGAAACAGACGAGTCAGGACAGGAGCAAGTTCTGGTGCGCATTTTTTGAGAACAATTGCTGGGATCTCGTCAAGGCCAGAGGCTTTCCTGGTATTAAGAGAAGAGAGCATCTTTCGTACCTTTTTAGTTTTGAAAATGATATCCGTCATTTTATGCGCGACATTGGGGATTGTTGGTGGTTGAACATTTGGAGGTGGGTTGAGAGTAGAATTGTCGGCGAACAACGAGGTAAAAAGTTCAGCCTTGCCCAGGGCGGTAGAAACAATTTCATCCCCTGAGACAAGAGGTGGGAACGTGCTCTTGCAGAAATTATTCCCAATAGATTTAGCAAGAGTCCAGAAGGGTTTGCTGCCGCTCGAGCTTAAGAGGACTTTGTTTTTGATGTGGTTATTAAACGAGTTTTTTGCCTCAGAAAGAATGCGGACATAGCGGTTTCTTGCATCGTTACATGCTTGACGGTTTTCTTGACTGGGATTGTGTAGAAGCTTTTTGTTAGCTTTGACCTTTTCAAGTCTGGCCTTGTCACAGGATTTAGAGAACCGGGGCTTTTGAGTGGCTGCAGAGGTTTTCTGTGTACGTGGAATAAATAATTCCATGCCAGCTTGGATAATTTCGGTAACGTTTTGTGAGATATCAGAGGGGTCAGGATGAGAGAAGCAGACAGACGCCCATGGAAATGAGGAAAAGTAATCTCGCATTTCGTCCCAGTTCGCGGAGTTGTAGTGCCAAACGATACGTGGGTGTGATGACTGTGTGACCTCGGGTTGCATTGCGCTGGAAGCAGTGACCATGCCGTGGTCTGAGTGACTAAGGGGGGCCGTGACTGATATCTTATAGCAGTCAGGATTTGTAGTAAGAAGGAGATCCAAGGGATTTGAGCTGTGTGTTGGGATGCAAGGAAAGTAAGTAGGTTGCTGAACCATATTGGCTAAAGAATTGCTGACTGCAGAGGCCTCCGCTGCTCTTCTTTGTGGATCGGTTTTTGAAGATCCTAGCCATTCCTTATTATGGACATTGATGTCACCAAGAATAGTGACCTCGGAGGAAGGATATTCAGAAATCAGATGGTCGGTTTTTTCAGAAAGGTAGTCAAAGAGCTGGACAAAGTTGTTATCAGAAGGTGACCGGTAAATGGAACAGATGAATTTAGTTGCAGCCCTGAGAGAGAGTTTTATCCATAGTATATCTTTTCTTCCAGCTTCTAAATTGGGGAATCTGGTGCAGGGTAGATTGCTACGGACGTACGCACACACGCCTCCATGCAATCTAAAAGAAGTAAGGAGCTCATACCCCGGGAAATTAAGCTAATTAGTGGCTGTTTTGGAACTGATTTGAGTTTCGATGAGGAAGAGGAGTTGGGGCCTATTAGCCTGGAGGAAATGGTGGACGGAGTTCAGGTTAGAATTTAGGCCACATATATTCGAAAAGGATATTGTAAATCTCGATGTTGGCGCCCCCTGTACACCCCTCTCCCGGAGATCCGAATGGAGGGGTATTTTGCCTCCGGAATCTTTTGTACAAGGAGGAGCCATCATCATTTTTGCTTATAAGGGAAACCGACTCATACACCAGAACCGGAAACGTCTGTTGGGACTTCACCAGCCACTTGATCTTAGGGGTGGATCCTCCTCGGGCGTGAAAAAACTCCTTTACTATCACGTAAAGGAAAATTCCACTACCACCTACCATACTGCAAGTATACCACACCAGCCAACTATTAAAGAGCTGACCAGCTTTAGAACTTGCTTAAAATGATGATGACTTGCTTAAAATGAGATGAGTGAATATTCCCCTTTGAGGGAGTGTGAAAGCCCTTCAGGCTAAAGTAGATAATAATAATCTTGATTCATCTTTCAACAACTTATGAGGCTAGTCAAATATGAAATGTAGTCAGAAATATAAAATACACCACAAAAAATACTATTAATATACACAACACACGCAGATAATTGATTAGAAGACAACACATTACATATCAATCGTATACTACAATACAAAAATTCATTAGATTTTAAAACTTAAAAACACTGCAAAGCATTTTTTACGAGAAACTCGTGTAGAGTTGCGCTTAAATTTGAGCCATTCGGATATTCGAAAAATTCCAAACATTTATTATACGTGACTATTCCTTGGTATGTTGCAGAGCTTTGTCCTACTATTAGGCAAGGGTAAGAAAAATGTATGTGATCCCTTGTTCTTGTATTATAGTGGTGCATATCAAAGTTTTTAGTAAGGCCTGACTCAGTTTTCTGATAATATACCACTAACAGAAATATATAAAGATATGGCAGTGTCAAAATTTTCCAGCTAATAAATGCCCCGCGACAGTGGGTTTTTTTTTTTTTTTTTAATTTCAACAACACACCACGAGGGCTTACAGCCTAAATACTATCGTACCGTGGGTGTTGACAAGGAGGAAAGAGGCAACTTGTTAATTATGGACTTGAAGGTTTGGAGGTCCGGAGGAGAAGGAAAAACATGTGCCGGCAAGGAATTCCACAACTTGGAAGTCCTCGGGACAAAAGAGCGGGCATAACAAGATGTTCTATGTCTGGTGACCTGGACAGTAAAAGGGTCTGTTGGGGGCAGCAGGTGGGGGAACTATGGAGGAAAGCTCCTCTGAGCAGTGCCCATGCAGATATCTATAAAAGAGAGAGAGGTCACCAACGGCACGTCGGTGGGCAAGCGATCGCAGCCTTTGGGTGAGGGTAGGGTCACCGATGAGACGTATAGCTCTCTTTTGAATGTAGTCCAGGATAGCGAGTGTAGAAGCGGCAGCTGCACCCCAGATGTGGGAGCACTATTCGAGGTTTGGCCTTATTTGTGAAGTATATCAGGTATAGAGATTAGCTGGTGAAAAGCATTTGCGAGCCTGGAAGAGGAAACCTAATTTCTTAGCAGCCGCTTCTGCAATTGATGTGACATGTTGGTGCCAATTAAGATTTCGATCCACAGAAATGCCAACAAAAGAAAAGGACTCATTACTTTCAATAACTTGGTTGTTCATTGTGATGGGTCTAGGGCTGGTGTATCTATTATCAGAAAGAAAGCAAGACTGAGATTTGGTGGGGTTGAATTGTACAAGATTTCAACTTCCCGTCTAATATTTTTTGGAGATCAACGGATACAGAACCCTCCATGAGTCTGCGATCCTCATCTAGTTGGGCTAAAGATACAGGCTTAGAATATTGTATATTTGAGTGGAGGGTGCTGTTGTCCGTGTAACTGTTAACTGGGTTGGATGTACTAGACAGGAGGTCATTGATGTGGAGAAAAACAAAGTAAGGGCTAAAGCTGAACCTTGAGAAACTCCTGCATTAATTGGATACAGTTTAGAGGAATGGCCATCCACAACAACAGAAATGCTCCTGTTGGAGAGGAAATTTGCTGTCCAGGTTAAAAGTTTTGGTGGTAGGCCAAAGGCCGGAAGTTTATTAAGCAGCGCTGCGTGCCAGACCTGGTCGAATGCTTTGGATATGTCTAGAGCAACAATCTGGGATTCACCGTGTAGTTCCACCGACTTGTTCCAAGAATGGGTGACAAAGGAAAGGAGGTCGGCAGTCGATCTGCGCTGACGGAATCCATACTGCCTGTCGTGGATTAGACTGTGTTTTTCAAGAAATTTTAGTAATTTGGTGTTTACATACTTTTCCATCACTTTAGAGATGACTGAAAGGAGAGAAATAGGCCTGTAGTTGCTAGGAAGCGCTTTGGATCCTTTCTTGGGGATGGGTTGTACTCGAGCAGTTTTCCAGTTACTAGGGAACATGCCTTTATTGTAAGATATCTGAAACAGAGATATCTGAAACAGACGAGTCAGGATAGGAGAAAGTTCTGGTACGCATTTTTTGAGAACAATTGCTGGGATCTCGTCAAGGCCAGAGGCTTTCTTGGTATTAAGAGAAGAGAGCATCTTTCGTACCTTTTTAGTTTTGAAAATGATATCCGTCATTTTATGCGCGACATTGGGGACTGTTGGTGGTTGAACATTTGGAGGTGGGTTGAGACTAGAATTGCCGGCGAACAACGAAGCAAAAAGTTCAGCCTTGCCCAGGGCGGTAGAAACAATTTCATCCCCTGAGACAAGAGGTGGGAACGTGCTTTTGCAGGAATTATTCCCAATAGATTTAGCAAGAGTCCAGAAGGGTTTGCCGCCATTGGAGCTTAAGAGGACTTTGTTTTTGATGTGTTTATTAAACGAGTTTTTTGCCTCAGAAAGAATGCGGACATAGCAGTTTCTTGCGTCGTTAAATGCTTGACGATTTTCTTGACTGGGATTGTGTAGAAGCGTTTTGTGAGCTTTGACTTTTTCAAGTCTCGCCTTGTCACAGGATTTAGAGAACCAAGGCTTTTGAGTGGCTGCAGAGGTTTTCTGTGTATGTGGAATAAATAATTCCATGCCAGCTTGGATAATTTCGGTGACGTTTTGTGAGATATCAGAGGGGTCAGGATGAGAGAAGCAGACAGTGTTTCAACAGTACAATACGCTTCTGCATTATGAACACATTTTCAGCATATGAGGAGCCTCCCCAAAATCTTGAGCCATAAGATATATTTGCTTGTACAAGTCCAAAATATGAAACCTCAGAATGTAGCAAGTAACTGAGGTCCGCAAGTATGTAATCACAAAGCAAAATCTGCTTATTTTGAATGTTACATTATCAGAATGGTTCTCCCATGTCATTTTCTGATCAATAGTTAGACCCAAAAACTTCATATTCTCCACCTGCTTTAATGATTTATGACTAGCTCTTATAAGATAAATACAATCAGTACTTGCAATTTTGGGGATAAATGTCATATAAAATGTTTCACATTTACTTCCAGTCCATTATTATCATATAATGGTGTAACGAGGCCTGACTTGCGGGGTGAATTATGCAGTGGATCAGATTAACGGATTTACGGGAACGGTCCCGAGCGCCAGATTTTGAAAGGGTTTACTCCCTACGAGGATGTATGCAACCTCGTCACAAGGCTCTGGCCACGGTTGTGGTCAGAGTGACTGGGTAGCTCTGTGGAGAGGGTCCGGTAGCCTATGATGTAACGGGCCGTACAGATATCTCCGAGGTTGCAGGCTTTAATCGCTCCCCCGGTATTTCCCTGACCTTCCGAAAGTATGTATGGGTGTAGCAGATTTGCTTGTGGTTATAATATAAACTGAATCTATTTTTTACACTATTTATTACCTTATAAAGCGTTACAGTCCACTGGTATGCTCACAATATGAAAGGTACTTATCACGCTAAGTTATCCTAGTACAGGTTATGTTATCGGTGATGGGCCAACGAAATTAATTATTTCCCACGAAAAGAAAATGCGGAGTCATGCGGACGGGAACTCCGAGTGTTGTGATTTACAAACCATGGATGCAGCCGTTAAGTGGGTCGATTGGAGACAGGCTCCTCGAATGGTTAAAATGGCGTCTATCCGTCGAAGTCGGTACCACGAGATCCAACGCCTGGACGTCGGGACGTCGATAAGGAACGGGAGGGTTATAGGGGAACACCCTGTAAAAGGATATTGTCATATACTAACTCAACCTTGGCCTGCTTGTGTACTACAGCGTCCAGACCAGAGTCGAATTGGAACGGTCGTACGCAACACCCTTGGAAGGTCTGTATTAGCTACAGCATCACCTCCCAGAAGTAGTACGACACGCCAACAATAATGGGATAGGACAATGGAGGGGAACTACGGTAGATCTCGTGATCTCGACGTCGACGGACAGGCGCGTGGGAACTGAGAAAAATATCCGAAAATATAGCGAATTTTCGGATATTTTTCTCAATTAAATTCAATAAGACAAACCTAAAATACTCTACCTAGACTGCGTTCAGTTGAGTTATTAAACTACGAAATTGCCTCTCACAACCACCGGACGGACGGGTACGGTATTCTAACGTTTTATTGCAATTTTTATTAACAAACTCTCTATTTACTGAATCTAAATTCCAGATATATATTTCAACGCGCTACGGCAAACGGTGAACTATATCTGCTTCAGTAGTTATTTTCTCTCTCCAGTCCCCGGCTGAAAAATCTTAATCGGTTGCAGATATCTTATCCTTATCTTCTGCAGATATGTTTTTTCTCCGCCACGATAATTCGAAAATGCGTACTTTTAAGAAATATTAATGATAAAAATAATAATTTTTAGTGCGTGGAATTTTTACCCGTGAGAATTATATTATATTTATTTTCGAAAAGCCGCTTTTAGTATCTACAGCTGTTCTGAAAATATCTACTTTGTCACAATGGCAACCGCAAATAAAATCAAAGACTGTGTAAGTACATAAACAAACGATCGAAGAAGTTCTTAAATTTGAAAAGATGAATAAGTGCAGGGATCTGAGGATATGCCATGACAAGGGTCTTCATCCATATCATTTCACACATACAGAATTTATTGCCAGCTGATTTTCCAACTAGACTACAATTTTGCTATTCCTTCAGAAACAAACAAAATGCAACTTTACTGTTTGAGAATAAAGACTATTTACAAATGAAGCTACGTTTACTCACCATAGTGTTCTCAGCTTCAGAAACAAAAATATCTGGGAGAATAAAAATCCTTATGTAGCCATCCAAAAAAGCTTCTTGATGGCTTTTCATATCCAAAGCTTACCACACCTTTGAGACAGTATGCCTCTGATTCAGCCATTTTTCATCTAAATAACAGATTTATCTCCCTTTGACATGACCCCCACGAATTTTTTTCATTTGTTCGCCAACGAATTATTTCATTTCTTTCTGCATGGCATCTGTTCCTGTTTCTTTTCATATGACTAACGTTCGGAGTAAAAGACATTGGGACATTTTGAGTAATGGGTTATCGGAATTTACTTTGGCTGTGACTCTCTTTGAGGTTTGATCTCATTTTGGAAAAAGGCTGAATGGTATTTCCTACAAATAACACATTTTGTGGCGTCATCAAACTGGAAGCATTTTTAAACCCTCGTTTTCAGGAGGTTTGTTGCAGTTCACTTTCAATTTCTTGAAATCTTTTTAGAATTCTATGTACACTTCATGTAGGCACTTTAGTTAAATCACTGCACAGAGCAACTACATCATTGGCCAACAAATCTTTTGTTTCTAGCTAGATTTTGATGGTGATGTTTAATCTCATTGCTCTTGTGTTCCATGTCTTTCACCAATTTCTTGCCACTCACAAAGATATAATAAAGCAACAATACTAAGCAGAAACTTGACAAAACGAAAAGAACTGAGATCAGCGCAAAAGAAAAGTGTCTGCCTCTTCCTTCCGTCGGAACGCTACTGGCTATGAAACTGACCTGAGATAATAATCTCTTACCTGCTCTTAGCAGGTGGTAGTGGAATTTTCCTTTACATGATAGTAAAGGATTTTTTTCACGCCCGAGGAGGTACCACCCCATACATAAAGGGGCCGGTGAAGTCGCAACGGACGTTTCCGGTTCTGGTGTATGAGTCGATTTCGCTTATAAGCAAAGATGATGATGGCTCCTCCTTGTACAAAATATTCCGGAGATAAAATACCCCTCCATTCGGATCTCCGGGAGAGGGGTGTACAGGGGCGCCAACATCAAGATTTAACATATCCTTTTCGAATATATGTGGCCTAAATTCTAACCTGAACTCCGTCCACCATTTCGTCCAGGCTAACAGGCCCCAAATCCTCTTCCTCACCGAAACCCAAATCAGTGCCAAAACAGCCACTAATCACCTTAATTTTCTGGTGTATGAGCTCCTTACTTCCTTTAGATTGCATGGAGGCGTGTGCGCATACGTCCATAGCAATCTACCCTGCACCAGACTCCCCAATTTAGAATCTGGAAGAAAGGACATACTATGGATAACTCAGGGATACTCTCTCTCAGGGCTGCAACTAAATTCATCTGTTGCATTTACCGGTCACCTTCTGACAGCAACTTTGTCCAGCTCTTTGATTACCTTTCTGTAAAAAACTAACTATCTGATTTCTGAATATCCTGCCTCCGAGGTCACTATTTTTGGTGACTTCAATGTCCATAATAAGGAATGGCTAAGATCTTCAAAAACCGATCCACAAGGGAGAGCAGCGTAGGCCTTTGCAGTCAGCAATTCTTTAGCCAATATGGTTCAGCAACCTACTTACTTTCCTCGCATCCCAACACACAGCTCAAATCCCTTGTATCTCCTTCTTACTACAAAACCTGAATGCTATAAGATATCAGTCACCGCCACCCTTGGTCGCTCAGACCACGGCATGGTCACTGCTTCCTGCGCAATGCAACCCGAGGTCACACAGTCATCATACCCACGTATTGTTTGGTACTACAACTCTGCAAACTGGGACGAAATGCGGGATTACTTTTACTCATTTCCATGGGCGTCTGTCTGCTTCTCTCATCCTGACCCCTCTGATATCTCACAAAACGTCACCGAAATTATCCAAGCTGGCATGGAATTATTTATTCCACTTACACAGAAAACCTCTTCAGCCACCCAAAAGCCCTGGTTCTCTAAATCCTGTAACAAGGCCAGACTTGAAAAGGTCAAAGCTCACAAAACGCTTCTACATAATCCCAGTCAAGAAAACCGACAAGCATTTCACGACGCAAAAAACCGACGTCCGCATTATTTCTGAGGCAAAAAACTCGTTTAATAATCACATCAAAAACAAAGTCCTCTTAAGCTCCAACGACGGCAAACCCTTCTGGACTCTTGCTAAATCTATTGGGAATAATTTCTGCAAGAGCACGTTCCCACCTCTTGTCTCAGGGGATGAAATTGTTTCTACCGCCCTGGGCAAGGCTGAACTTTTTGCTTCGTTGTTCGGCGGCAATTCTACTCTCAACCCACCTCCAAATGTTCAACCACCAACAGTCCCCAATGTCGCGCATAAAATGATGGATATCATTTTCAAAACTAAAAAGGTACGAAAGATGCTCTCTTCTCTTAATACCAGGAAAGCCTCTGGCCTTGACGAGATCCCAGCAATTGTTCTCAAAAAATGCGCACCAGAACTTGCTCCTGTCCTGACTCGTCTGTTTCAGATATCTTACAATAAAGGCATATTCCCTAGTAACTGGAAAACTGCTTGAGTACAACCCATCCCCAAGAAAGGATCCAAAGCGCTTCCTAGAAACTACAGGCCTATTTCTCTCCTTTCAGTCGTCTCTAAAGTGATGGAAAAGTATATAAACACCGAATTACTAAAATTTCATGAAAAACACAGTCTAATCCACGACAGGCAGTATGGATTCCGTCAGCGCAGATCGACTGCCGACCTCCTTTCCTTTGTCACCCATTCTTGGAACAAGTCTATGGAACTACACGGTGAATCCCAGATTGTCGCTCTAGACATATCCAAAGCATTCGACCAGGTCTGGCACGCAGCGCTGCTTAATAAACTTCCGGCCTATGGCCTACCACCAAAACGTACCTGGACAGCAAATTTCCTCTCCAACCGGAGCATTTCTGTTGTCGTGGATGGCCATTCCTCTAAACTGTATCCAATTAATGCAGGAGTTCCTCAAGGTTCAGCTTTAGCCCCTACTTTATTTCTGCTCCACCAATGACCTCCTCTCTAGCACATCCAACCCGTCCACAGTTACGCGGACGACAGTACCCTCCACTCAAGTATACAATATTCTAAGCCTGTCTCTCTAGCCCAATTAGATGAGGATCGCAGACTCATGGAGGGTTCTGTCTCCATGGATCTCCAAAAAATATTAGACTGGGGAAGTAGAAATCTTGTCCAATTCAACCCCACCAAATATCAATCTTGCTTTCTTTCTCATAAGAGATACACCAGCCCTAGACCCGTCACAATGAACAACCAAGTTATTCAAAGTAATGAGTCCTTTTCTCTTGTTGGCATTTCTGTGGATAGACATGTCAATTGGCACCAACATGTCACATCATTCGCAGAAGCGGCTGCTAAGAAATTAGCTTTCCTCTTCCGGGCCCGCAAATACTTTTCGCCAGCTAATCTCAATACCTTATATACTTCACAAATAAGGCCAAACCTCGAATACTGCTCCCACATCTGGGGTGCAGCTGCCGCTTCTACACTCGCTATCCTGGACTCCATTCAAAAGAGAGCTATACATCTCATCGGTGACCCTACCCTCACCCAAAGGCTGCCATCCCTTGCCCACCGACATGCTGTTGGTGACCTCTCTCTCTCTTTTATAGATATCTACACGGACACTGCTCAGAGGGGCTCTCTTCCATAGTTCCTCCACCTGCTGCCTCCAACAGATTTACTAGGGGAACAGAGCGAATGCACCCTTTTACTGCCCAGGTCACCAGACATAGAACATCTTGTTATGCCCGCTCTTTTGTCCCAAGGACTTCCAAGTTGTGGAATTCCTTGCCGGCACATGTTTTTCCTTCTCCTCCGAACCCCCAAGCCTTCAAGTCCAGACTTAACAAGTTGCATCTTTCCTCCTTGTCAACACCCACGGTACGATAGTATTTAGGCTGAAAGCCCTCGTGATGTGTTGTTAAAATTAAAAATTAAAAAAAAAATTAAAAAACTGCTCCCTCTTTCTCTTTCTACCCCATTGCAAATGGCATCTGTTGATATTTTCCATCCCTTGTTTCTCCACACTTACAACCAATGGTGTAATACATACCTTCTACAAACAATCATAATCATAATATTTTAAATAAATTTATTTAAACATGGTTATCACTGAATAAATTTTGTCAACAAAAAGACTATTTAACAAATCTAATGATGAAAATATAGTATGATAAAATATTGATTTGCAATCTGGGAGCAGTGTCTACATTTTAAGCCAATAATATTTCTAAGAATTTATGTATACTATTTTGATACTATACTATCATACACTCATTAAAACATTCACTGATATTTTGTTATAGCACCAATCAGAAAGGATGATGGGGTTAAAGAAGAGGAGGGTTAAAATGAGGTATCGACATAATCTCATCCCAGTGACTTTTGATATTTGAATTACATTTGAAACATATCATACACAATAATCCACTTAATTTTAAAAGAGACATATATTTGCTAACAGAGATGTCAGGAAGAATATAAATACTTACAAGGAGTATTAACTGATGTCATTTCAACAGTACAAGACACATGACTTGAAGCATTACCAGCAGGGTCTGCATATTTTCTTTCTTCCCCAGTGACCAAATCACATGGCGTGCCCTTATTAATTAAAAATAAAAAACATTGCTTAAATAAGAGTTATTTAGTGGCATATTACATATTTATAAAGTAATATTTGTATAAAAAAATAAACAAAAATATAAATAAGTCATAATTGGTAATATTTCCTTATTTACGTATAAATGGTAAAAATGTATATTCATACTACAAAGACTGTGTATAAACAGAGTATATTTTTTGACAGTGAACAAACCTGTGTGCTGTTGCCAGACCTAAAATTTTATATACAAAATTAAACAAATGTTCCACTTAAAGTTTTTAAGTAAATTATAGTCTTGTTGGTCACAGGACCAACACTGTGGAACTTGTATTACAATAAGGTTTTTAGTCTCGAGTCTGTAAACAACACAGCTACTATAGGGTATGCAGATGAATTGGTGTGGGTTGTAACAACTCGTGCCTCACAAAACTGAAAGTATAGTGCTAGTGGGACGAAGAACACTGACAACAGTAACCGTCAAGGTGAAGAATGCATGAAGTCACAGGCAAGTCTAAATAAATAAATAAAAGAATAGCCCCAAGGTAACTCCTGCCTGTCGTACGAGGCGATTAATCAGAGTCAAGCAGGTGGTAGTGGACTTTTCCTTTACGTGATGGTAAAGGGTTTTTTCACGCCCGAGGACGTACCACCCCTTACATCAAGGTGAAGTCCCAACGGACATTTCCGGTTCTAGAGTATAAGTCGTTTTCCCTTATAAACAAAAATGATGATAGGCCCCAACTCCTCTTCCTCACCGAAACCCAAATCAGTGCCAAAACAGCCACTAATCACCTTAATTTCCCGGGGTATGAGCTCCTTACTTCCTTTAGATTGCATCGAGGCGTGTGCGCATACGTCCGTAGCAATCTACCCTACACCAGACACCCCCATTTAGAAGCTGGAAGAAAAGACATACTATAGATGAAACTCTCTCTCAGGACTGCAACTAAATTCATCTGTTGCATTTACCGGTCACCTTCTGACAGCAACTTTGTCCAGCTCTTTGATTACCTTTCTGTAAAAAACCGACTATCTGATTTCTGAATATCCTGCCTCCGAGGTCACTATTCTTAGTGACTTCAATGTCCATAGTAAGGAATGGCTAGGATCTTTAAAAACCTATCCACAAAGGAGAGCAGCGGAGGCCTTTGCAGTCAGCAATTCTTTAGCCAATATGGTTCAGGAACCTACTTACTTTCCTCGCATCCCAACACACAGCTCAAATCCCTTGGATCTCCTTACTACAAAACCTGAATGCTATAAGATATCAGTCACCGCCCCCATTGGTCGCTCAGACCACGGCATGGTCACTGCTTCCTGCGCAATGCAACCCGAGGTCACACAGTTATCACACCCACGTATCGTTTGGCACTACAACTCCGCGAACTGGGACGAAATGCGGAATTACTTTTCCGCATTTCCATGGGCGTCTGTCTGCTTCTCTCATCCTGACCCCTCTGATATCTCACAATATGTCACCGAAACTATCCAACCTGGCATGTAATTATTTATTCCACGTACACAGAAAACCTCTTCAGCCACTCAAAATCCCTGGTTCTCTAAATCCTGTGACAAGGCCATCCTTGAAAAGGTCAAAGCTCACAAAATGCTTGTACACAATCACAGTCAAGAAAACCGTCAAGCATTTAATGACGCAAGAAACCGCTGTGTCCGCATTCTTTCTGAGGCAAAAAACTCGTTTAATAACCACATCAAAAACAAAGTCTTCTCAAGCTCCAACGGCAGCAAACCCTTCTGGACTCTTGCTAAATCTATTGGGAATAATTTCTGCAAGAGCACATTCCCACCTCTTGTTTCAAGGGATGAAATTGTTTCTACTGCCCTGGGCAAGGCTGAAATTTTTGCCTCGTTGTTCGCCGACAATTCTACTCTCAACCCACCTCCAAATGTTCAACCACCAACAGTCCCCAATGTCACGCATAAAATGAGACATATCATTTTCAAAACTAAAAAGGTACGAAAGATGCTCTCTTCTCTTAATACCAGGGAAGCCTCTGGCCGTGACGAGACCCCAGCAATTGTTCTCAAAAAATGCACACCAGAACTTGCTGCTGTCCTGACTCGTCTATTTTAGACATCTTACAATAGAGGCATATTCCTTAGTAACTGGAAAACTGCTCGAGTACAACCCGTCCCCAAAAAAGGATCCAAAGCGCTTCCTAGCAACTACAGGCCGATTTCTCTTCTTTCAGTCGTCTCTAAAGTGATGGAAAAGTATATAAACACCGAATTACTAAAATTTCTTGAACAACGCAGACTAATCCAAGCCAGGCAGTATGGATTCCGTCAGCATAGATCAACTGCCGACCTCCTTTCCTTTGTTACCCATTCTTGGAACAAGTCTATGGAACTGCGCGGTGAATCCCAGATTGTCGCTCTAGACACATCCAAAGCATTCGACCAGGTCTGGCACGCAGTGCTGCTTAATAAACTTCCTGCCTATGGCCTACCACCAAAACCCTGTACCTGGACGGCAAATTTCCTCTCCAACCGGAGCATTTTTGTTGTCGTGGATGGCCATTCCTCTAAACTGTATCCAATTAATGCAGGAGTTCTTCAAGGTTCAGCTTTAGCCCCTATTTTGTTTCTTCTCCACATCAATGACCCCCTCTCTAGCACATCCAACCCAGTTCACAGTTACACGGACGACAGCACCCTCCACTCAAATATACAATATTCTAAGCCTGTCTCTTTAGCCCAATTACATGAGGATCGCAGACCCATGGAGGGTTCTGTCTCTGTGGATCTCCAAAAAATATTAAGACTGGGGAAGTAGAAATCTTGTACAATTCAACCCCACCAAATCTCAGTCTTGCTTTCTATCTCATAAGAGATACACCAGCCCTAGACCCATCACAATGAACAACCAAGTTATTCAAAGTAATGAGTCCTTTTCACTTGTTGGCATTTCTGTGAATCGAAATCTCAATTGGCACCAACATATCACATCAATTGCAGAAGCGGCTGCTAAGAAATTAGGTTTTCTCTTCCGGGCTCGCAAATACTTTTCACCAGCTAATCTCTATACCTTATATATTTCACAAATAAGGCCAAACCTCGAATACTGCTCACACATCTGGGGTGCCGCTGCCACTTCTACACTCGCTATTCTGGACTCCATTCAGGAGATATCTATATGTCTCATCGGTGACCCTACCCTCACCCAAAGGCTGCCATCCCTTGCCCACCGAAGTGCCGTTGGTGACCTCTCTCTCTTTTATATATATCAGAGGAGCTTTCTACCATAGTTCCTCCACCTGCTGCCCACAACAGATCTACCAGGGGAACAGAGCGAATACACCCTTTTACTGTCCAGGTCACCAGACATAGAACATCTTGTTATGCCCGCTCTTTTGTCCCGAGGACTTCCAAGTTGTGGAATTCCTTGCCGGCACATGTTTTTCCTTCTCCTCCGAGCCTCCAAACCTTCAAGTCCAGAATTAAGAAGTTGTCTCTTTCCTCCTTGTCGACACCCACGGTACGATAGTATTTAGGCTGTAAGCCCTCATGGTGTGTTGTTGAAATATACTACCTCAGCATACAAGTAGGACATAACATGTACATGGGTGTGCACATAGAAAGAGTAGTGGCAAAAACATATATGATGGTTGCAAAGCTAGGGTGTCTGATGTCAAATATTGGTGGATCAAAACCAAGGAGAAGGAGAGTGCTGAGTAGTGTGGTAAACTCAATCATACTGTATGGCGCACCAGCATGGAACGCATTGTTGTTAAAGGTAAGGTGTCGAAAAAAAGGTTAAGGGGATGCAGGAGAAGGTAGCCATCAGAATAGCAAGTGCATATAGAACAGTGGCAACGAAAGTAATACAGTTAATTGCAGGAACAATCCCCATACGCTTACTGGAAAGAGAGGTAACTTATGAGACACGAAAATATAAGAGAAGAAGAAAAGAAAGCAAGGACCAATGCAATGCTGGAGTGGCAGCAAAAATGGGAAGAGGAAATGTCAACGTCCCAGTGGACGAAGAGGCTAATTCCATACATACAGACATGGATATCGAGACAGCATGGGGAGGTTGGGTTATTATTTTACCCAATTGCTGTCGGGTCATGGGTGTTTCAGGTCTTACCTGAGTAAAATGAAAATAGTCGATAAAGAGGACTGTATGTATTGTGGTGATAGATATGCCAGAACACATGGTCTTTGAGTGCATAAGATGGTCGCAAATAAGAGAACAAATGTATAAGAGATTGGCAGAATCTAACAGCAGATAATGTGGTGCGGCATATACTGGGAAGTGAAAGGGTGTGGAATACTGTAGAGAGAGGGATCGTAGAAATAGTGAAGTCAAAGGAGGAGGAAGACAGGGTGTAGAAGTTTTGAAAACACCAAGAGTTATGGACGTGGTGAAGTCATGCCAGCGAGTGGTTTCCACCACATCTCTAGATGTCAAGGGGTGTTTAGTGGCTAGTCCCGACCTGGAGGGAAGGGGAGTCATCACAGTGCCAGTTGGTGTCAGATTGCGGAAGCACCAGCCTGGCCTGCATAAAAAGCATTCACCTCCATTATGAGAGAAAAAAATCATGTTTTTGATGCCTTTATCTATTACTTAGTAAGTGAAATAAGTAGAAAAAATAAGTAAGTAAAAGAACATTTATGAGATTTTGTATAAAATTTGTGAAATAAATTTTAGAATAAATAAACCAAGAAAGTTTGTACTAGCAACATTTTTTTTCTAATTGTTGTTACAAAAAAAATGAGGACATTTCAGGTGTAACACTATCTTCAAAAGAGTGCAAATTAGGACCTATAGAAGCCATATCAAAGGTCAGTATCAATTTTTGGCGAATTTCTATTTAAAAAATGAGGACTACCTACATGGAAGATTTAGGAAAATGTGTGTTTTTGATTATAACAAACATATTTTGTCAATATGATAATCACATTTGTTGCCATATATAAATAACATTTGATACTAAAAACTGACATATCAATTTAAAAAAGTCTGGATGCAGCAAGTGCGTTATGGTAGTGAATTTTCATAAAATTGTTTTTAATAGCAAATATGTGTGTTTTTTTAAGAAAGCAGGCATCAAATTTGATTACCAGTATAACCTATATAGTAAAAACAATGTGCCATGTTTCATCAAAATAACTTTATTGTTTGAAAATGTACAAAAATTTCCGAAAGTAAACTTTAAGTGTTCCCGAAAAAACTCATTTCTTGGTCAACCTTATAAGGTTAATAGCAAATTGAGCTATTCAAATATGAAGCATTTGATCAAAATTCGCTACCATAACGCATTTGCTGCGTCCAGAATTTCTTTTCTTACAAACATGCATTATATTTCGAAGGAAAATGCAAAAATGCAATAACATAAGACGTGTTTGATTAAAAAAATAATAATTCAGGACACAGCAAATGCGTTATGGTAGTAAATTTTCATTAAAATAGCAAATATGTTTTTTTAAGAAAGCAGGCATCAAATTTGGTTAGGTTAAAGTAAACTTAAATTGTTCCCGAAAAAACTAGTTTCCTGGTCAACCTTATAGGTTAATAGAAAATTGAGCTATTCAAATTTGAAGCATTTAATGAAAATTCGCTACCATAACCCACTCGTTGTGTCCCGAATTTCTTTTCTTACAAAGATGTATTATATTTCGATGGAAAATGCAAAAATGCAATAACATAGGGCGTGTTCAATTTAAAAAAAAAAAAAATTTAATCATCAACGACTTATAGGCCACCCTGTCATTTTGGAAATATTTATTTAAGATGTAGCTTAAGACACCCTATAATCAATGTATACAATTTTTTTTGTAACTTGCATAATAACGGATATATTGAGCTTTAATGATTTTTTACGAAAATTCGACAAAAATGATATACCATTAACCGATAAACTCTATAATAGGTAAGACTACTGCCAAGCATCAGAAAAGGGGTCTGTTTGAAATGAATTTTCTGGGAATATTTTAGTAAAATGAATGACAATGAATATTGAAACTAAGAGTTCAGGCTTTGTAAAACATTCTTCTTGGGAGATTTTCTTTCCATAGCTCATATTAGTTTCAGGTTCATTGCCTAAATATTACAAATTTTGACGTTTTAAATCGTGACTTTGACGTTTTGAGGAAAACCCTTTTTTTAATGTCTGTAACTTTTTTGTCCTTCAACCTACAGAGCTACATTTTGGTAGGTAGATTACCTATAATCATATACATCTGGCACCAAATTTTGTTGCCCTTACTTTGTTAGTTCCAGAGATATAATTTTTATTCGAATGAAAACTCAAAATTTTTCCGGAAAACCTCGTCCGATTTTCCTGACTAACGAACTTATCCGAGCCATTTACAAAAGAAAGGTATATGTAAATTTTTATCAAAATTGGTCCATTATTTTTTGAGTTATGAGTGTGATACATACATACATATACACACACACACATATATATATATATATATATATATATATATATATATATATATATATATATATATATATATATATATATATATATATATATATATATATATATATATAACATATAAAAATTAAAAGTGACCCCGGATATGGGTTCTCAGGGTCCTAGTTCGCGGTCATTTGCAAAAAAATTTTCAAAATTCAAGTCGGGACTTATGGGCCACCGTGTGATTGTAGAAATATTTTTTAAGGTGTATCTCAAGACACCCTATACTTAATGTATACAATTTTTTTCATATCTTGTATAATAACGGATATATTGAGCTTTATTGATTTTTTACGAAAATTTGACAAAAATTATATACCATTAAACGATAAACTCTATACCTAAGGCCACTGCCAAAGCATCGGAGAAAGGGTCTATTTGAAATGAATTTTCTGGAAATATTTTAGTAAAATGAAGGACAATGACGGTTGAAACTAAGACTTTAGGGTTTGTAAAACATTATTCTTGAGACATTTTCTTTCCATGGCCCATATTAGATTCATGTTTTTTGTCTAAATGTTGCCAATTTTGACATTTTAAATCCCAACTTTGGCGTTTTGAGGAAAACCCCAATTAACTTTTATTTAAATGCCTATAACTTTTTTGCCTTTTGACCTACAGAACTAAGATTTGGTAGGTAACTTACATATAATGATATAAACCCGCGTACCAAATTGCCCTTACTTTGTTAATTCGGGAGATATAAATTTTTTTCAAAAGAAAACACAAAATTTTCCGGGAAAACCTGGGCTGATTTTCCTGGCTAACGAACTTATCCAAGCCATTTGCAAAAGGAAGGTACTCACCTAAACTAAATCGCCCATTTATTTTTTGAGTTATCGATGTGATATATATATATATATATATATATATATATATATATATATATATATATATATATATATATATATATATATATATATATATATATATATATATATATATATATATATATATATATATATATATATATATATATATATATATATATATATATATATATATATATATATATATATATATATAAAATTGAAAAACTGACCCTGGATATGTGTTCTGGGGGGGCCTAATTAGCACTCATTTGAAGAAATTTTTTCAAAATTCAAAAGTCGGGATCTCCTCATCAGTGATTTTTTTTTTAAGAAAATTCACTAAAAAGAGCAATATTAAATTCACTTTAATTTTATTATTCATTGGCTATTTAGGAGTAGTAAAATTTAAACAGCCAAATGATGTGTCAGTATGTGTAAAAGAAAGTGTGTATTATTGTTGTATCAATATACTTAATTACTGAAACAAAAATAAATAAATAAGCACTAATCAATAATTCCCGAGGTCATTACAAACAAATAATATGACAAAAAACTTACTCGAATGTTTGATTTATTAAAAACTTCAGTAGCTAATAACTTCAAGGGACCACAATATACACCAGATTTGGCAGCCAGAAATCTCTCTAAGGCATGATATGTCTTCCCTGAATTAGTAGGTCCAGCATGAAAAACAATCTTACGATTTATAGCTCTTGCCTCTGGATACCAATTTGCAGGTGTTCTTAAATCAGAAATTTGTCTTAAATCATCCATACATTCTAGGTGAGGAAACATTTGCTTAGCATATCTAAGGAAGTAAGGAAAAATATCAGTCGGGTTCCCTGCATCTTGTAAAATATCACTTATAACCACATGAAGATCTACGGGCAAAGCTTGAGCTTCCAAGCAATATCGTCTAAAACTAACATATGCTTGGTGTTGTAAATAATCTGCAATATTAATTTCCTTATTAGCAAAGCAGTCACAAAATAAATTCAGCGTACTACTCACGATCTAGCCCATGTTCATTCAGTAAATGTTTTATCTCTTTATTCTGATAGAACTTATTTAAAACTTTTAGCATGTCAGATTTACTTAAAGACCCAGTTAACTCCAGGCCTACATTTATGTCATCCGGATTTGGTTTCACAGGAACGGGGACAAAGAGTGAAGATATGCTAGAATCATCCTTTTTGCCCCTCTGTTGTTGGAAATATGCAGTCAGGTGTCTTGGAATACGTTCCCTCACATTTTTGGATTGTGAAATACATAGGCCTTGGAAAGTAGAACACAAAGTCTTTACTCTGCGACTATTTTGGAACATTTTGGAATTATTAAAATACCTGGAACTGATGATACGTTAAATAAAACAACAGGAGCAAAACTTACTGCATTTTCATTGTAAAATAATTTCATAACAAACATTTTTAGGTTAAAGGTTAAAGAATAGAGTAGACAATAGCGTAAATTTTCTATGAGCTATGATGAGTTATCTCTTAGACTAGGTAAAAAGATTTTTCCTATTCTAAGAGCTAACTCTTTTACTCTTCTTTATAATCCTTCTTTGTACTAAATTATAAATAAATGTTAGCTAATGACCGATGAACAGAACTATTATGTGCATTGAGCCGATATAAAGGAATGTAATAATTGTAAATTGTGGTGCTTAGGGTAGGTTAGTTTCTTATTAATATTACTAATGGCTGTGGCTTCTCTGGCCATTATCACATTCATTATCATATCTTTATTATTAGTATTTACCAATTTTCTGGGCAAGGTCAACTGATCTCGATTAACAGGTTTACACCTAGCAACCTGCGTCACGAGGGTGTCGGGTAGGTTAATAGCATTATATAATGACTTACAAGAGATATAATATTGCGCATATGCACCGCCCACCTCCTAAGACGTCACGTGGTGAATAACGTTTAAAAGTCCAACTACACACTTGAAACAAAGTCATTCGCAAACAAAAATTCAATTTATTGCGGTTGAAGTTACATTCCACTTTGTCACCTATATTGTCTTTTTCATATAATATAGAACGCAGCACTAAATTTATTCTTTTTTATTTTTATATGATATGATATATATATATATATATATATATATATATATATATATATATATATATATATATATATATATATATATATATATATATATATATATATATTGTTACGTTCTACGGGGTTCTGGATTTGTTGATTAACAACACACAGCTTTCCAAACTACTAATTTATTATTACCAACTATTTTCCAACACCAGTGTCAACTAAAATATTTCTCTTCTCTATTATTAAATGTCCATAGAACCTTATTCCACTATCGCCTTCTATGATCGCTCTTATACACCAACACTTACTGTTGACTCGCTTAATACTCTATGATCACTACTCTTACACCACACTACTTAATACTGAACTAACTCTAAAGCATATAGAGAGAGAGATGGGGGAGAGAGAGAAGGAGAAAAACAGACCCCGGATATGGTTCTAGAGGTCATTTGGAAAAAATTACAAAGTCTCACCATCGATACCTCTCTATTAGTGATTTAAAAAAAATAAGAATTCACTAAAAATTACTTTTCACTGTATGCACTTAAATATTAGTAAAACACGTAATTCGTTAAGAGGTTATGATGAAACGTCAAACTCCACCGCACGACAGCATATTATTGTTGCATTAGACTCACCACATGACGCCATGCGCGTGACAGTTCTTAAAATAGGTAGCCTCATTGTCATATATCTCGTTATTTGTATCATTCTAGGGTTAATAGAACAGCTAAAAAAATTGTTACTACTCGACTAGTAGTTAGTACCGCTTAGAAAAATATTCTAATCAAACTGCAAGCGGTTTTTAGTTTAATTTTTGTTGCCAAGAGAATGTTTAGACGTAAAACTCTGTTTGGTTATGTGAGGAAACTGTTTGTAAGCTAGCTGACAATTTTAATGTTATCATTCCAAGAGTCTGCTCAAGGTGTTTTACTAATAGTGGCTATAACAGAAATCTCATAGAAGAATTGGGGGGTTACTCTAATAAAAATCACCAACAACTTAAAACTGAAGCCAAGCCATCACAATTACGAGTACCGCAACTGAGACTGAATCAGAATCTAATTATTTATTAAGAATGGGTAGACCTGAGCGTCTCGTGAAAAGAAATTGCGCTAAACTAGTCGATGAAGTTTTACATATTATTAAGAACAATGAGTAAATATGCATTAGGACAATTTGAATTAGGCACACAAAGTTCGCCATAGAAAGATATCTTGATAAGCAGAGTTTTCTGTCCTGATTTTTTTCTATACGTTGATGTAACATATGGTAGACATTATAGCATTCCGCCTCGTCGCCAATGTTTGTTTACATACAGCGATAAATTCAACGACTTCACTTGTATTTCCATTTCTTTTAAATTTTCTATTATCACATACAGGGCACAGAGTATTATTAAGCATAATTAGCATTAGATCTACTCAAACTTGAAAAGTAGAGAAGACATTTGAATGGCACATAATTTCACCATAATGTCATAGCATTGAAAGGTAACCTTGAACTGGAAGACAGGGTTGCCAGATTTATACAACTAACTATCGCCGTTTTGCTGAACGACATCGCCCAAAATCGCCAACTTTATTATCCAAGGCAAATCGCCCGAAATCGCTCATTTTCTGTAAGAACTGTCACTAGGAAACTCGTCCAAACTGAATTTTTCGGCGGGAATTTGAATTCTTTTTATAAAAGCTTTCTTTTGGGTACGAGAAGTTTTAATATAATGATGCATGGTGCATAGAGCCCCGGTGGTTCATGGGTGAGAACGTGTGTCTCTCGACCCAAGCGCACTGGGTTCGATTCCCAGGGTTCCCCTTCCACTTTTTCAGTACATACTGTAAAATTAACATCAACCGAGAGGTTGTGGCAATGTATTTGAGCAAGTCGAATGTGTGCACGTTCCGCAGTTGCGGGGAGCGTAAATCCGCCGGTCTCGTATACCATACAATGTTTCTCATGTTAAAGATCGCCACCCTCCCTACAGAAAGGTTCGGCAAAATTTCCAGGATAGTGAGGTAAAACTGCTCACTGGCGTCGGTGATTGACCATAATCGCGGAAATAGACCTACGTTAAAGAAGAGAAAAAATCTATAGTGCATCAAAATCACATGTAAATAACGGTTTACCTTTGGTCATTAAATTTAAAAAGAAAAAAGAACCAGAACAAGACTTTATTTACAAAATATCAAAATATAGACTCAACAGCAGTGTTATAAGAATGCAAAAATAAAATATTTTCTCTATATAACGAAATATATAATTTAAAACATTATGTTAACCTGCATAATATAATACCAAGACACCAACTAGGCTTTAGAGAACATCACACCACACTCCAGCAAATTCACCGAATAATCAACCAGTCTTGAAAACAACGAATTTTGCAGCGCAGTGTTTTTAGATTCCTCTCAAGTATTCGATAAAGTATGGCACACTGGACTCTTATACAAGATCGAGAATCTTCTACCACAGCCATACTATTTGTTACTAAAATCCCACTTGTCAGATCGTTACTTCTCTGTGAAACACAATGATGCGATATCAAGTCTATATCCCATAGAATCTGGCGTAACACAAGGGAGCGTGCTAGAACCACTACTGTACTTAATCAGCACATCAGATATACCAGAGTCAGATAACACAACACTTGCTACTTTTGCTGATGGTATTGCAATACTATCATCGCATCGGAAAGGTGAGATAGCTTCACAAAACTTACAACACTTGGACGAGATCAGTAAATGGTTTAAGAAATGACGTTTCAGTGTAAATGAAAGCAAATCAGTTCAAGTAACATTTACTAATAAAAATACAATCTGCCCAAGAGTAACTCTATTCAACAACCACATGCCTGTAAACACTGAACCAAATATATTTATCAACGCTTAACGTGGAAAAGGCATATACAGTCAAAGAAAGCACAAATAAATTTTAAGTTTCGTCAGATGCACTGGCTCCTAGAAAGAAAATCAAATCTCACCATCAGCAACAAGCTATTGATCTACAAGGCATTTTAAAAACCAATCTGGACCAACGGAATCCAGTTTTGGGGAGGCACTAAACCAACAAATATCCGAATTGTACAAAGACAGCAATCCAAAATACTTCGCTCAATAGTAAATGCTCCATGGTACGTTTTCAACCTTACCTTACATCAAGATCTCAAAATTCCTTTCGTTCATGAAGAAATTCGAAGATACGGCCAAAATTATCACACAAAGTTGCCTGGCCACGAGAATCCCCTCATAGAACAACTATCTGAAGACCCTTTCTACGAGAGACGCTTAAGAAGAACCTGGCCAAGAGACCTACTAAATTAACAATTCAGTGTTGTCCGAGAGGGAGTGCAGACACTGATGGGCTTCTCCTCACACGCTTTGCATTATTTATTATTTATATATGTATATACATATTTTTAATTATTTTTACTTATTTTTTATTTTCGTTCCTCTGGGTTTATTTTTATTGTCCGACTAGAACATACGTGTAACATATTTACTTAATACTCCTTGTAGAGTAGGTTGTAAAAATTTAATAAATCAAAAAAAAATCTATCCAAAATGGCTGGATACTCTTGCTTTAATGTCATTGCTTCTCATAGATAAAGGAATGTTCATCTATGTTACTTCTGAATAAATTAAACTTTGACAAAACTGAATAGTTTTACAACAGAATTTGTTTCTTGAAGATCGGCCAATTGGCGATTTTAGATAACAAATGTAGCCCAATTTGCGACTAGGCGCTTTCTTTGGAAAAAAACTCGCAACAAAAGATAAAGATAGCCCAATTTGCGATAAATCGCCCAATATGGCAACTCTGCTGGAAGAGAACCTAATAAATGGCAGTCAAGATAAACTTCCCATAGACCAGATGGGGCAGAAACAAAGTTTATAAACCTTGGGGCAGAAAAGGTGTTGCTCTCTTTTTCTTACCCATTAACCTAATGGCAATATTTAACTGTAACATTTATTTTTTATTATTATTTTAAAACTCTTGTTAACGTCGGCAACCTTTTAATCTGCGGATAAATCAAAACCAGGTAGAAAGATTAGATAATTATACAAATATTACAAATGAGCCTTGTCTCCGTATGTGTGCGACAGACATACATAGGGATATTACTGTTGATCTCTCGTGCCTCAAAAAATCGATATTGAAAGCCGAGTCGCATTGTACTACATGATTATCGCGAAGCTGGTTATGCGAACATCAGGTTCTAAATGACGTTTGACATATTATTTAATAGGAGGAAGAACGAATATGCTCTCCAACTCAATTATACCGCCTAATATGACTGACCTACCTTCTAGAACTGAATTTAACGTTAGCATCCACCTTCCTACTATCAATATTTAACTGTAACCATTAATTTTTTATTATTATTTTAAAACTCTTGTTAGTATTAGCGAACGTTTTAATGTACGGATAAACCAAAACTACGTAGAAAAATTATATAATTATACAAATATTACAAATAGCCTTATCGCCGTATGTGTGCGCCATAGATAACCACCCCTTTTAGTGTGGATATCACTTGTTTTTCAGAAAGTCTATATTGAAAGCACTGCCGGGTCCCTTCCAGTTCAAGGTTACATTTCATTGTGTCATAGTAATATTTTAACCCTTAGATTAGGTAATACATTATCTAAGATTTTAACCACAAAGAATGAGTGAGTTCACCAGGCGCCAGTAGCTATCAGCAGCTCCATTGTTAAGTCAGAAATGGTTGACAAGTCTCTGGCGCCTGGTAAAGTCGTACAATAACGTTAAAAACTTTTCGAGGTGCTTGTCTCGTTCACGGTAAAGTTCCATGTATGTACCAGATGCTCACATGTCGAAGTCGTTAGATCATCGGTTGCCCGGCATATTTGGGATAATACTCAGCATATATATATATATATATATATATATATATATATATATATATATATATATATATATATATATATATATATAAGGAAAATCTGCAAGAAGATGCACACAAACATTAATAAAATAAATTTGTTTTTCTTTTCTTTAACGTCGGTCTATTTCCGCGACTATGACCGATCGCAGACGCCAAGGAGCAGTTTCACCTTACTATACTGTAAATTTCGCCAGATGGCTGCCTTTCCGTTAAAAGGGTAGGGATATTTGATGTGTCCAAAATCGCATGGTACACTCGACCGACAGCTGTACACACATCCCCCTTTTTTAACTTGCTCAAACGCAATGCGACAACCATGGTTGGGGTTAAGTTTACAGTATGTATGAAAAAATTGAAAGAGTCACCTATTGGCAATCGAACCCAGTACCCTTGGGTTCAAAGTCACACGTGCTTACCACTGGAGAACCTACCACTACCTTACCCTTCTTACAGAAATACAGGGGTTCAGCAGAATGTCCAGGATAATCAGGTGAAACTGCTCCCTGGCGTCAGTGATTGGCCATAGTCGCAGAAAAAGACCGACGTTAAAGAAGAAAAAATACAACTAGTAATAGTATCATGGTTACATCATGCGCCCACTGTGATATAGATTCAATTGTCATGGCGACTGTACAACTACAGAAATATATCACGACGGTTCACTGTATTATCCTAACTAGAGCGTATTATTCAACGATTCTAATTCCACGTGGTATTTTTCTCAAATGGTATTAAAAATGCGTATTTTAAGATCAATTAACTTAAGATAATATAAATACATAAAAATAATATAAATATATAAAAATCCCTTTGCTTGGGATACAGTTTGAGGTGTCGCTTATATCTGTGACGTCGCGCAGAATTATTGTTGTTTAGAACCCACACATTAAACATTTAGTCAATGGCTGAGGGAATTCACTCAATAGACCTTAGTAATACAATTGACAGAGAACAGATGGCGCCAGGTTATTTACACATTTAAAAATACACACTTATTATTGATCCAAATTTAGAATACAGATTCAGAGTAAATATAAATAAAAGCATTAGTTTTTCGTTTAATCAAAAAATGAGCTGTTTGATAATAATTTTAAGTGGTTTAATAGCTTTGTGCTCTGCAAGAGATGAAAATGTTTTAATGACTGAAGTTTTTGAGATTACCATTGATCCTCCAATGTTTAATTGGACTTATGAAGGTAATAAACTGATTTTTAGAAATTTACAATATAGGTGTATTAATACTTGAGTATTTCTTTAGAAACACCATTGTTGTTCATTTATTGTTAATTGTTGGGTGATCTCTAGCAGATGTATCTATCTATAGACAAGTGTTTAAAAAAGATTAAGGCAGGTTTATTTTCTAATTAATTTTCTTTACCTCTCTGACACATAAGTATTACTTACTGGTCTACTTTTCTTTGGAGGAAAATTTTATTAAGGTTTTATTTTTCTTTACTAAAAACATTTGTATACTTTTGTATCAAGTATAGTAGATTTTGAATTTAAAGGAAGACAATCCAGATGCCGAAAATGCGTTATGGAGTAGCGAATTTTCATAAGATTTGGTTTCACCTTAAAAAAACTGTTAGTTACTTAACTTATAAAAGTAGCAAAAATAATAAGGATTGTGGTGAAAAATAAATAATAATATTGTATGAAGAAAAGCATGTATTTCACGCTTAGACAATAGATTTCACGATGTGTCTGAAATTCTTAGGTTGTTCATTGTTGTCAGTGAATACGTCCAACCTGTTGTTGTTTCGATGTTGAAAGCAGTCATAGATTATTTTGTGCTATTTCAAAAAGTCTCGAATTGCCTGGACTGGACCCATGTCTAAGTTCAATCACTGTGGTTCCCTCCGTCTGCCGATAAAATATCTTGGCGACCCGAAAGAAAACTCTCAATCATACCTACCATATCCTTCGTTGCTGAACTCTACATGAGCCGATTCTCTTACAAAATGGAAAACAACGACCAATTTCCGCCCTTTAAGGACACTCACACTCTCTTGTGATCAATATATATATATATATATATATATATATATATATATATATATATATATATATATATATATATATATATATATATATATATATATATATATATATATATATATATATAGGTTAGAATTTTTGAGATTTATAGGAAAGACACTTCAACAAATCGCTTCGTACCGTCAGAATCAATTGGATCACAAAATCTCGAGTTTGACCTTTCTTGTTCGGAGGTTACTCAGTGTTCAGTAAGCGATACAAATCAGAGAACAAAATTATAGATATTGCGATTTATAATGGTTTCTCTTCAGATATTGTGTATAAATTTGTTATTAAGCATATATGGAAAATGTCGATAATGAGTAACATTACAACATTGAAGCCTGAATCCGATATGAGCCACCCAAAAAGTTCGCTGTACTTGAGGCCTAGCCTTTTCTTACAAAACAGCTAGAGAAAATATTTAAAGATGATGACTTGGGAGTTGTGGCTCCCATTGTCATTGTTCTTCATTTTACCAAAATATTTACAGAAAATTCATTTCAAATCGACCCTTTCTCTGATGTTTTGGCTGTAGGTTTAGTTAAGTTGATGCTTTGGCTGTAGTTTTAGTTAAGTTTTTGGTTTAACGGTCTATAATGTTTAGCTAATTTTCGTAGAAAAATTCGTATGAAAAATTCGTTAATGAGGAGATGGCGACTTTTGAATTTTAAAAAGATTTCCTCAAATGAGCGCAAACTAGGCCCCCTAGAATCCATATCCGGGTTCAATTTCAGTTTTTATTTGTTTACATATATACAAGGTGACTCATTTCTACGGTAAAGCTCAATATAATTCTTATTATACAAGATACAAGAAAAAATTTTATACGTTCATTACAGGGTGTTTTATGCTGCATCTTATAAACATATTTTGACAATCACAGGGTGGTTCACAAGTCGTTGGTGATCCCTACAATTGTTTTTTTTTAACACGCTTATATGCATTTTTGCATTTTTTATCGAAATATGATGCATGTTTGTAAAAAAAATCGAGACGCTGTAAGTGCGTTTTGGTAGCGAATTTTCATTAAATCCTTCAAATTTAAATAACTCTATTTGCTATTAACCTAAGGTTTGTTGGCTAGGAAACCAGTTTTCTCGGAAACATTTAGAGTTTATTTTCGAAAAGTCTTTGCACATTTTCAAACAATAAGTAATTTTGATAAAATATGATACATTTTTTCTACTATATAGGCTATACCGGTAACCAGATTGTTGCCTGCTTGTATTAGAAAGACAATATTTGCTATTAAAAACACTTTTATGAAAATTCACTTCCATAACGCAATTGCTGCGTCCAGACTTTTTTTAGAAGATTTCACACAGTGTGGTATAGACATAATTAAATACTCAATAATAGGCTTCTGATCCAGACAGTAACTTTTATTAAAGTTTAATTAAATTTACTGTCTGAATCAGAAGCCTTTCATTGAGTATTTAATTTTTTAGAAGGCTTTTTAAAAAGAATTCATTTTCAATTTGACGCTAACGGATAGAGGGCAGTTGCCTAAATCATTGTACTTTAGCGGGAAGATTAGCTGGCAGCTGAAAATAAATTCTGTACGAGTGTAAACTATACTGATAAAGACCTCTGTCATGAAATATATCCTCAGAACTGATGCATCATATACTGTTCCGAATATCAACGTTAATCGAAATATATGTATTTTCGTTTCTTTAACGTCAGTCTATTTCCGCGACTATGGCCAATCACTGACGTCAGGTAGCAGTTTATCCTCACCATCCTTGAAATTTGGCCGAACCCCTGCATTGCTGTAAGAAGGGTGGATATCTTTAACGTGCCCAACATCTAATGGATACGCGACCGACGGCTTTACGCCTTGTCTGAAGGGCGGAACGTGCGGACATTCCTACTCAAATAATGCCACAACCTCGCTTGATGTTAATTTATTACAGTATGTATTGAAAAAGTGAAAGGGGAACCCTGGGAATCGAACCCAGTACCCTTTGGTTCAGAGGCAGACGTTCTTACCACTGAACCACCACTGAGCTTTAATCGAATTTATCATTTTAACACCCTGTATCTCTTTTAATTTTGACTTTTATACTGAGGTAAGCTTTGCTAAATCGTAATATTTGGATGCTAAAAATCCTCTGCTGCTCTGTGTATTATTACTTTTGGATCACCTGTATCTACCTATATTTTAATATTTATGTTTTAGGAAGAAGAGACCAATATGTATACTACCCTGCTTTAAAAGACGCACCGGACTTACCACCATGGATAAATTACATATTCAGTCAAAAACATCACACAGGCTTCCTATATGGCGTTCCTCCCAATACTAACAATGTTGAGGAAGAACTGGAAATAGTAGCTTTGAATAAAAAGAATTATGAGACGCGTATTGAAAGACTGAATATTCACATATCAGAAAAACTTAATCCAGCAAAATATGAAGTGCATATGAAGATCGACAATCTAAATGTTGAAGATATGTTTAATGTTGAAACAATGGAACAATTAAAAAATGTGTATAGAAAACATCTATGGAAAGACAGCGAAAATGATATTTACGTAACATTCCTAGCTTCTGCAATACAATTAGGGGCGAGGAAACCCCTCAACCCTGAAGAAGGAGAAGGGTATTTTCTACATAAATATTTGTAGAAAAAAATAGTTGATTTATATTTTTTAGGATTGTGATACGATTAGGCAGCACAACACCGTTTTCAACAGAATTAGTTGACTTACAAGATGAAGTTAAACCTTTGTGGAAAAAAGCTACTTGCCCACGTGATTTTAAAAGAACTTCCCAAGAACGACATTTCAGAAATGCAGGTTTTTCTTTGGACTGGTGTTCCTTTAGACTGGTTTGTATTTTCTTTGCCTAATATATGTTTAGTGAAATTTATACTCATAGTGGGTCATGACAACAAGTCCATATTACCCAACTTATGGCAATACTTAATAAAAAAGGGATTTGGATTCCATACACGGGGACGATGCATCTCTTTTGTTACCTGCGCCAACTTCGAAGTTTCATATAGAGTCTGAACGTTCTGTGTAACAAAAATCATTTTATCCTTTGCGTTTGCCAGTAGAGTAGTCCTCGTATCGTCCATTCGGTTTATTCTAATTTCAGTTTCGGTATTAGATTTGCTGCACTGTATTTTACAAACATTTTATGCCCTACTTGCACGAAAAAATAAAGCACAAGAAAAGTTATTTCTTTTTATTATTTACTAGGTAAAATAACAAACCAAACATTTTAGCTTAAGAAAACACAGAAAAAAATTCAAGATGGTGGATATGGATACTTGGTGGTCTAAATTTTGTAGCGCTGTGCAACTTGCAACAATGCTAACAAAGATTCCTTTCAAAAATCAGGTAAATAGCTGAATGAAAAGCTACTCATTAGTGATATCTTCGAAAACAAGCTTTATTCTTTCCAAGGCACAATGCAATTAGTGGTCAGCTAGCACTTGAGGTTGCAGTGCGAAATTGTACTGCTAGGTTGGATGAACATGCAGATGACATTAAAACAAATTTTAGTGACATAAAAGATATCAAGGCTGCTCTATGTACCCTGGAGGCATCTCAGTCTAAACTGAAAACAAATGTCCAATCTATCCAAGACACAATGAAGACGTTAAGAGAGGGTAAACCACGGGCAGTGTGCACTGCTGAGGGCAGAACTGTATCCAACCTACTGGCGGAGCTGACTCACAGACAGGCTCGACAAAAAAAATTAATGGCCTTTGGTTTTCCGGAGTCATCAGGGGATGATGCGTCGGAGTCATTAGTTTTAATTTAATTCTTGGTTCCGACATCATCTGTTAACCTTGCTGACTACAAGGTGTATAGAGTTGGTCGTCCAAGGGTCGGTAATCCAAATCCAAGGACGCTAAAAGTAGTTTTAAAAATGGAGAGTTTTTCGCGGACTTACTCCGTGAAAGTAAAAAGCTCAAGAACAATGAAGCATACAAGGGTATTGTATTGTCAAGAGACCGAACTCCCAAAGAAATTGCTGAGTATCGGAACGCCAGGAGGGAACTACATGACAGATCAAATAGGGGCGAAGCAGTGAAGCTTATACATGTGCATGGGGTTCTCAGAGTGGTACCTGTTAACAGAAATGCAAGTTTGGACCCATCGGTTGGTTGTACGGCTGGGGTTTCGCCTCGCGTGAACTCGGGATCTTTAAACTAAATAATGTCCCCATTAGAAGCAACAGTGTGAACAGAAACCTTTTGTGCTACTACCAAAATGTGCGTGGCATGACAACTAAACTTGGCGAATTCTATCGCAATGTGTCCTCAAGTGGGTATGATGTGGTAGCCGTATCTGAGTCATGGTTAACACCTGACTTCTACTCTTCTGAGGTTGCTGACAGTGACTCGTATATGCTGTGTAGAGCTGACAGAGACCAAATGAGGACGGGGATGACGCGGGGTGGCGAAGTGTTTCTTGCAGTGAAAAAGCAATACTTTGTGGAGAAGGTTGAAATTCCATCTCTGACCGATGGTTATATGGGGGTCGAAGCTGTGTTGTAAGATTAATTTTAACAATTCAAACTTGTACGTTTTATGCTTATATTTTCAGCCTGCCTTGAGCGTGGATAATTATGTAAATATTTTTGAGGGCTTCTAAGTATCAGTAGATTATTGGATGGTCAATTTATAATTCTAGGTGATTTTAATATGCCACATTATATAAATTCTATTGGTTTGAACTCATTTTGCTCAATACGCCGAGAGCTTAGTGATTTTTGCAATTTTCTAGATTGTAGTCAGTTTAACAGTGTTAGAAACATTAATGGTAGGATAATAGATATGGTGATAGGAAATGTGGAGTGTGATGTATGTCATTAGGGTTGTCCTCTGTTGCCAGAGGACGGCCATCATCCTGCTCTGGCTGTGAGTGCAATTATTGAGCAGTCGGGCGATCAGTTTCAGGGATTCGATTGCAGCTCAAGGGTTTATAACTTTAGAAAGGCTGACTTCCACAGTCTGTACTCTCAACTTGCCAGGGTTGATTGGAGCTCATTAGAAAGTACGGCATCTGTGGATCAGGCGTGTGATGTATTTTACCGGTTGCTGTATAGCATCTTTGATAAATACGTTCCCTATAAGAGAATACCAGATACTAGGTTTCCAGTATGGTTCACAGCCAAACTCATTAAGTTGTTAAAAAGTAAGGATTACTACTGGTCTAAGTATAAAAAGACCTGTTCGGTTTATCATCTCGAATGTTTCAAAAATATACGTAAAGAAGTCAAAAGGGAAACAGAGACAGCGCATAAGAACTATACTTCTAAAATACAGAGACCACTCGTAGCGAGTCCTTCTTCATTTTGCTCGTATATAAACAATAGGAAGAAATCCTCAAGAATTCCTAGTCTTATGTACTTAAATGGGATACCACTGGTTACACCACAGACAATAGTAGACGGTTTTCCCACACATTTTGACTCTGTTTATGTTCCACCCTCTGGTCGTGGGTCAATGACCGAATCCTACTCGTCTTTACTGTAAATTTCTCATCAGTAACTGAGGATGAGGTTTTTAAAGCCCTAAAGCGTGTTAAGCCTAAACTCACAATTGGCCCTGACGGAGTCCCTTCGTTTATAGTAAGGGATTGTGCGGGTGTGCTGAGTCACCCCTTATGCTTAATTTTTAACAAAATCTTGAAGACGCACACCTATCCTGATGTATGGAAGATAGCCAGAGTGGTTCTGATATTTAAGTCGGATTGTCGATCCAAGATTGAGAATTATAGGCCCATATCGATTCTTTCAATATTTTCAAAAGTATTGGAGTCTATGCTTTATGGGCATATATACAATAACTTAAATAACATGATATCAACCAAGCAGCATGGTTTTGTTGCTGGGCGCTCAACTGTGACAAACTTGTTGTTGTTCACTCAGTACATAGCCAAGTCAATTGACGCAGGTAAACAGTCGGATGTTATATATACGGATCTATCCAAAGCATTTGACAGAGTTGATCATTCTGTTCTACTGTCCAAGTTGTCAGCAATCGGTTTATATTTAACCAACCGTGTACATTATGTAGAATATATGGGAATTAAATCCAAAAACTATACTCCTATGTCAGGCGTACCACAAGGTTCGAACCTGGGTCCTCTACTATTTATTATTTTCATTAACGACCTATGTGATCGTATCTTCTGAGTGTTTACTGTATGCTGACGACTTAAAAATGTTTCGTCAGATAGACTCAATGAGGGGCTGTCTTCTGTTGCAGGATGATTTAGTTGCTCTACAGAACTGGTGTCATGAAAATATGCTAGAACTCAGTTTAAGTAAATGTACTGTGACCTATTCTAGGAGGGTTGCCAATATCAATTTTAATTATACTTTACAGGGGAGTGTTTTGCATAGGAGTGATAGCAGGAGAGATTTGGGTGTTGTTTTTGACCGAAAACTTTGTTTTGACCTTCATATTCAGGCATCAGTATCAGAAGCTATGAGGTCTCTAGGTTTTATCCTCAGAGTATGTAGGGATTTCAGTGGAACTGAGTGCATAAAAGTATTGTATAACACATTGGTGAGAGCTAGGCTTGAATACGCTAGTCAAGTTTGGTCCCCTTTATACCAATGCTATAAAGATGACATCGAAAGAGCTCAGAAAAGATACCTCAAGCACATCTCTTACAGGTTGGATGGTGTCTATCCATCACGGGGCACACCATATCAACAGTTTCTGGACAGATTTAACGTGACCTCTCTGGAGGCCAGAAGAGTTTGCTTTGTGGTTGGTTTTCTACAGAAATTGTTGTGGAATAGGGTTGATTCGCCTGAGCTGCTATCACAGATCAATTTGAGGCTGCCGACTGTGTGGACGAGGAACAGTAACTTTTTTAGTTTACCCACGGCCAGAACGGACATGATGCTCAAATCGCCGATGTATCAGATGTGCAAGTTTGCTAATCAACTTTGCATTGTCAGTGGTGCTGACATTGTATGTGATAGCGCATCTGAGGTGTCGGCACATATAATGTGCAATATCCATCTGTTTTCCTCCATGTAGTTTAGTGTACTGATTCTCTTTCTATTTTCTTCTGTAACTATTAGTTAAGTACCCTATTGTATGGATTTTTTTCTGTTGGGTTGTAATTTAATTAAATAAATAAATAAAATCACAAAGCTGATTATATGGTAGATATATTCTAAAAAAATGTCCTCTGTATCCAGTGTATTAACTGCCCTCAGGTCGGAAGCATTTTAATTTCCTAAATCCTGCTATTTTTATAATTTTCAGATTGATAATAACAAGTCTGCAATGCATCAGTCAGGAAAGAATGAAAAGCTATTAAATTCAGTAGAAAGCTTTGATGATTTTCGAGACCATGTATCGAGAGGCGATCTTCCACAGAGAAGTTATAACCATGAACTAGTGTTTTCAATTGTTTTGCCCATGGTTCTGCTCATAATCTTTGCTGTTGCATTGTCAATGATTTTGTGCTTTCATCATGAAGGAATGTAAGTATAATACCATCTATACATATATATTTTACAATAAAAATGTTGATTAAACATTACAGATATGATCCGATTAGTGAAGATTTCTTTGATAATATATTTCACATATTTGAAGATTTGTTTTCCAGGTAAAAACATGTTTGCAGTGCGATTATTGATTTTACTGCTTGTTTAATTGCAATATGAACTTTGGTATTGGCTAAGATAAAATAATACCTAATATGCGTGAGCTTAATAAATACATAAAACTTGTTTTAAGTGAAACGAAGAGCCGACATGAACTTGAATATAATTTTTTGTTTTATGTTTGTTTTGTATAAACTTGACTTGATTTACATTTGAAATAATAGATCGTTTTTGCATAACGTAGTAATAGTAGTAGTAGTAGCAATGGTAGCGAGGCCAACGCCAGGCTAGTAGGCCATATCAGGCTTTTTTTGCCAACTCTGGCATCCAGCAACCCTGTCTTATCCCTTCTCGGTTGTTTCATTACCAAACCTCCTTGATCCTAGAATAAACGTCATGCCGGTATTCCACGGAACAAAATTCATTTGGTTCAAGTCCTTGGTTCAAAGACGTGTGCTCAAAGATCCCAAAAGTCACACAGGTAGTGGTAGGACGTTTCTTTCGTCTCACCGCATTCCTGGAAAATGGGGTCCCTCGTGATACCCACCAATGTAAGATTTATTCCCTAACTACATTGGCCTGTTAGGACTCCGATGATACAGCGAAGTTCAGTTATCACTTCTACCAGAAAGCGACAGTCTTATTTGTATGGCTAGCTTCCCAAGAGCATCATCACACTCCAGGATCAGTATTGATCTGCTTCAGAGTGTGGAGACCGCTCAGAGGGCAGCCTGACTTTCCAAGCAAATATATACAGCCAGCCATGATATCCATTACTATTGCCAAACTTAAATGCTCGAGATCCTTCCAGCTTTTAAAATTTTAGAACACTTATACTTTGCTTTCCATATAACTGAATATTTTCTTCTTTTTTTTTAGAATGTCAATACAGTAAACATATATTTATTTAAATAGTAAACAATTTTATAAAATACTACAATAAAGCTGTAGGAATTTGTATTTATACACATTAAATTTTTCTTAAAATCTATGTATACATTTCTAAAATAAATACTGAACGCACCAACAACGTAAAATAGCGCAGTTTGATTCTTCATTTATTTTATACAAGCTTACAATCTAAATTCTCCTCATCCATGGTAACAAAAATTTGTCCGAGATCGTCAAACGTATACATACGTTTAAGGAACATGTCTAGAAGCTTGATTCTTGATATTGGCCTTAAGCCAGGTACCAATGGAATAGCTTTAAACTCCAATTTCTTCATTGTGTGTGCTGGAAGTGGTTCCAGTTTACGTCCTGATATGTCACACTATGCTAAAGAGTCGATGTTCTCCAAATATAATTTCAAATCTACAGATCATTCACAGTTGTTAACTAGTTTACATTTAAAAAGGAAAATTTGCTCTAACAGTACAAAGTTTGGTACCCCTATTAGTGACAGTCGAATATCACCATAGTCTGGTCCCTTTCCTTGCAGATGACTAGTTTGCAATCCACCTAATTTTCCTATATTTGTAGCACCACTGAGGGATTTCAAATCTGATGAAACGTTTTCATTCGGACTTAGAGAGTATAGAAATTGTGAAACTGACTGAGGATGCAAAAGATTTATTTTTCCAAACATGCTTTCACCATTTTCTGTCACATTTAATGATGTAACATTGAACATATGGGACGCATCTAATGCTACTTTTTCTAAACATATTGGTCCAGAAGTGATATTTTGCACTTGAGCTTCCAAGTATACATCATCATTTTTAGCATTATAGAATTTTGTTTTCACATCTAAAGGTTTCAAAACTTGAATTTTAAAGAATTTTCTAAAGGACATTGGTGAACCAGCCGAATTCTGGTATCCAACTTCACACACTAATATATGGGTTCCTATTTCGTTAACTTCATGGTGGATAACTACATTAATTGTTTCCTCTGATGCTAACTTTTCTGTCGGTGGGTTCATTGATAAAGGCAATCTTTGCGAACCACTCTGTAAATCGACCTTAACTGTAATATCATTAACAACTTGTGTCGTATCACTATACACACATATGTAACTTGAAAACGTTTCTCCTAAATATACATTTACTGGATTCTGTGGTAACAGAAGAAACTGTCCGATACCCAATGTTTCAGTGCCTTTTACAGCTGTGGGCTCCTGAAGTAGGGCTGTATTTATTAAATATCCTGGCAAATCTTTACTGTAACATGTGACTGGGGCTGGCTAATGTGGGCTTTGTCAACCTCATAACTTTTAACGACAGAAGATGCTCCTCGGTCTCCATTGGTGTACTGGGTTTCATTTCTGGCAAAATTTACAACTAAAAATTGATTCTTCATTCATAAAATATTAAATAAGTGGAGAAGTATTACTGTTTTCTGATTTTATGTGCATATTATATTAATTATACATTGTGTCCCAGAAATAAGCAAATGCTTGTGCGATACATGCGTTAAATATCCCGTTAATTCACTTCGTGTATTATGTAAACATACAAACCCTACATATATAGACTTTCAAAAAAATCTGAACACTCAGTAAGAGTTGATCAATTTGAAACAAAAGTGTATTTAATCAAACTTAAAAAATGAATAAATTTTTTAACTAAAATCTTACAAAATAACAAAGTTATTTAATAATGAGCGGGTCCGCCACGGTTTCTTATCCATTGGATAACTCTTAGAGTCATGCTTGAAATTAAATGATTTATAGTATCCTGAGGAATGACATCCCAGGCTTCTTGAATTCGGCGACGAAGGCCAACTAGGTTATTTGGTGGTTGGGGTAAATTACCTAGACGACTGCCAATCACATCCCATACATGTTCAATTGATGACAAGTTTGGTAAGCGAGAATGCCATGGAAGCAGGGTCACGTTATCTTTTTGTAAGAACCTTGTAATAATCCTTGCTGTATGAGAACGTGCCTTGTCTTGTTGGAAAAGAGGTTGAATATTAACCTTCGTAGGTGTGGTAGTGCAACAGGCTACAGTACATTTCGTATGTAATCATTTGCATTCATATCTCTGTCAATCAAAACTAGGCGTGACTTGCTACCGTATGTTATCATACCCTATACCATCACCCACCGTGTAAGTGTCTTATTCCGTTTTACAGCAAATTCTAAATTTCTGTGTTCTTCATGTCATCGTCTTACCATTCACAACCATCATGGACCCAAAGACCGAATCGGGTCTCGTCAGAGAATACAACGGGATCCCATTCACCATCTCAATTGATCTACTGTTACACCACTCAAGCTGAGCAACACAATGTCGATGTGTCAGTGTAAGACATAAAAATGGTCTATATGAATAAAGCCCAAAAATGTGTATTTCGCGATATAACATTGCCATAGAGACTCTTTATTGTAAAACGCTCAAGCATGCATTTTCAATCGATTGTGTTGTGGAAACTGCCATGTAAAGCTGCAATCCTCAAATGACAATTTTGCAGTGCTGAGGTTGTTCGAAATCGTCCGGATCCATGACAACTGTTATGGATTAGTTCTTCCGACTATCTGGACCAACACTGAAACACTGTTGGCACACTGCATCCTAGGCAGTTGGAAATTTGTCTGATTGAAACGCAATCGGCTTCGCGCATACCAATAAGCGCCCCCTTTCAAATTCATTTAAATAATTGTAATTGTTCCGTAAACGCCGCTTAAGCATAATGACACAAATCGCTACGAAATAGTGTTCAAACTGGAGGAAACGCAAATTTAACAAGATCAGTTCTTGATAAAACAGAATTAAAAAAGTGTACACGCTTCTTAAAATTCTTTGTCCATATAGGTATTAATATCATTTCTTATCAGAGCGAAACAGAGGCGTAGCTGGGCGTCGGCTACGTCGTCGAACGCCGGCGCGCTCTTTGTGGACCTCGTAAAAAAATGACCATTATGACGAGAATGCTGTTTTGCTTACTTTATTACCATTGGAATGGCACAAACAAACACACACGTTTACACTTTGCCTCATGCAGAAAAAATAGCACAGTTATCATCATCATCATCCCTGCGATATGCAATCATGACAGTGTTTTCATTGCCTGACTCTTTATTCCACGCGTTCAGAAAAATTAACACACACATCTGGTTATATACACCCGATCGCGTCCCGCACCACTGTAGCGTCTGTCGGCATTGCCAGACAATTATCACAGTTCTTAAGAGCCTCGGTGGTCCAGTGGTCAGAATGTGTGCCTACTGTGTTCAATTTCCAGGGTTCCCCTTCCACTTTTTCAGTATATTTTGTAAACATCAACCTAGAGTGTGGTATTGTATTTGAGCAAGTAGAATGTATGCACATTTCGTCTTTCCGGAAGGGCGTAAAGCCGTCGGTCCCGTGTCCATGCGATGGTGGGCACATTAAAGTTCTGTACCCTCCTTACAGAAACGCAGGGGTTCGGCAACATTTCTAGGATAGTAAGGTAAAACTGTTCTCTCACGTTGGTAATTGGCCATAGTCGTGGAAATAGACAGATGTTAAAGAAACGAAACACACACACATTGCAGTTCATAGAAATTAATGCACAAACAGATATTTTAGCCTATTCAATTCATACAGGAATGAAATTAAATTCGGTTTGATACTTCTAACACTGTACCTACTGATAACATTTATCGTTGTTTGTTGTTTGCTCATACGCAGTATCTACATGGTCTTTGCTTAATGTTACATTCCGTTATTTTTGTGAATTATACACATTCTGTAATGTAAGTCAGTAAATAACCTATACCTATAACTCATATTTTATTTTGTGAATAGAAATCCAAATCATCATCAGTCCTAACTAATGTTATAAATAAGTTGCCTAGATGCAAAAGTGGGTAAAGCCACTATTTATGGAATTGAGTTAACTGGCAAAAACTGGAGCATTGCCCAGAGCTGGGATACAGGTTTCGTTTTTGTCGGAGCAATTAAAGAGAGGTGCTGTAGGAGAACTGCTCGCACCCTAACAAACAAGCTCAAGCAATTTAAGAAAACAATAGCTTTCAAAGGTGGATTTATCCATTTTTGCACCTCATTTAGGATTTACCCGGATTTGTAATGAAGAACAAATTGTTTCAGCGCTATACACACTACTTTTATTCTTAAAGTAACAACACAAGCACGATTTTCTACAAAACAGAAAAATATATATATTCAAGCACACATCATGATGTACAAAAATAAAATCAAAAACCAAACTTCCAAACAAAAACAAAGAAACCATATTTTGTTTTTACATATTCTAATGGTGATAGAAGAAACGCAAAACTAATAAGAAAATGATTATTATTTTTGTAAAATACAGGTTTGATCCATCTAAATAAATCCTTCAGTGTTGTGCTCCATATTACGTGGTTCGCATAGGTCGTCTTCATTGTCAGATTTGTTGTTGGTGGAGGCTTTCAGAATTTTTTTGTGAAAACTCAAGTTATATTCTTGCGACTTTTGAAGCCAATCTGCTCCGAAATATTTGCTTAATAATTCATTTACATTGTCCTTTTTCAGTTGCTTTAACGGTCGATTCCCAACTTGCAAAGCCTGTGGAGCAATCATTTCAACAGTTTTTCCTCTCCTACAAATTGACTGAGCAACTCCGGTGTCGCTTTTATAAGTCACTTCACCTTTTACCAGAATGCCCCCTTTTCTACTCTTGCTCATAACAAACCTTTTACCCGTTGACAACTGAAAGTGTAAGCTACTCGTTGCTTTCATTACATTCTTTGTCTCAGTTCTCCAGTCAACTACTATCCAGTCTTTGGCAACTTTTTTCACCGTACCATGATCTTTGAAGATATCGATGTAGTCATTTGGATCGATTATGGTATCCTTTTTACGAACCTTTTCCTCAATTTGGGCGAACACACGATCGGCTGGGAGAAACGAGTGGCCACTTACAGGAAAAATGAGCTGTATTTTACTAACTCGCTTTGGTGCCTGGGAAAACCACTTACAAGACATTGCAATCATGCAACTGTTTTTGTTCTGACCAGTGCAACCGTCAGCAATCAAGCGAATCTCCCGGACTTTAGCATTAATTTTAATTGTATTGAAGCAATCGTACACTGCTGATACAATTTCATTGGAAGATTTTGGACTCTCCTGCTCAAACCAAGTGTGGATGAAAACATTTTTTGGACACAATTTGCTTTTAGAGGATCCTACAACAGCTGTGAAATTATGAATATCGAACTGCCGCTTATAATATGTTATTAGATCGGGAATTTTTGGGAGAACTAAGTTCTCCTGACAGTCGAACGAAATGGTGAGTAAATCCTCCCTTTCTCCTGTTAGCATATAATGCTTTACAGTATATATGAGCGTGACCTAAAATTTCTCAATACCTACCTCAGCTCACTTGGACAACCCAAATTACCACAACACGATTTAAAAAACCTGAGGATCGTTTTACTAAGCAAGTTACTGTCCTCAGATGAATAATTCTAAATATTTTACATCTACAACTCTGTTTATACTTCGTGCAGGTAGTCAATCTAGAACGATTGAGGGTGGTTCAACGAAACAAAAATTACCGCTTGACAGAAATACCAAGCACCTGAATTCGGTTGCTATCTATCGTACAGTACCAAATTTATACATCTTTTATTATCATTATTATATATATATATATATATATATATATATATATATATATATATATATATATATATATATATATATATATATATATATATATATATTATATATACTTTCAAAAGCTTTCAGCTGCCCTGGTTGTCTAACATTTTTTATTAATTTTGGGTTCTCTTAATCTACCTGGTGATTATTATCCCAAATATGACGGGCACCAGAAGATTTATCTATAAAAGCGTATCTTAGTTGTGCTAAATGTTCTTTAAATCTAAGTTCGACAGATCTTTTTATTTCCTCGACGTGTCTATCACAATCTTTACAACTTATTTCATAAATCCCAGACATTTTAGCGCCACTGTCCTTGTCTTTTGGGTTACCTGGCAAGTCTTTTAAAGTATTTTTGGTCGAAAATGTTAGTTGCAAATTGACTTTCCTAAAAATGCCATCTAGACCCCTCGTGATTGGTGGTTCAAATGGTAGGCAAACAAAGTTTTTTTATTTGTTTTCTGTTTTTTAATTAATTTCTCCACTAGGCAAGCAGTGTGTGTTATAAAATGTATTAACCTATTTACTAAAAAATTGAAACTAGCCATTTTTTGTGCGTAAGTATGATGTGGATCATTCGGAATGAAGCTTAGAGTGGTGGTTTCCTTCCTATGGACGTCAAATTCTAAAGTGTCTTTATTTTTTAGAACTAGTACATCCAGAAAGGGTGATTTATTATTAATTTTTAATTCGTGGGTAAATTTTATAGCATTAAACCTATTGTTTAATTTGGCAGTAAAATCGTCTATTTTGCAAATGAAAAATATCGTCCACATAACAAAAGCATACTCTAGGAAAATAGTCACTTCCACTGTCAAGATCCGTTTCAAATCTACTCATGAAAAGGGCCGCAATTAATGGAAATATGGGGTTGCCCATTTCCGTGGCTTGGGTTTGTAAAAAAAAAACTCATTACTGAATTGAAAAATATTTTGTTTAATATAAAAGCTCGTTAAAGTTAAATATTCTTTGCAGGCCTCTTCATTTATATTATTCATTTTTAACAACTGTTCTAAATAGGATAACGTTTGTTTCATGGGGATGCCAGGAAACAAAGAGCTTACATCAAGTGAAACCAAAACCTCGCCTTCAACCAATTTTATTAATAAATTGAAGTAATTTTGTTACTGAAAAACTTTTTTGTTTGATGGGCAAGCTTTTAAACTCATTTGTCAGTCACTTCGCTAGATTGTATGTCGGAGAATCTATAGCTAAAACAGCAGGTCTCATCGATTTTCCCGGTTTATGGATTTTTGGGAGACAATACTTTTTAGGGACTTTTTGATTTGCGGATTGTAACTTTCTCCCTAAGCATTTTTTTATAAGATTGTGACAATTAAATTATTTCAACATTCAAATCATTTTTGGTAGGGTTTTTATTTAGTTTTTTATACGGCCCTGTGTATGGAGAGTCATGAGACAGCAGAGCACATACTGTGTTCCTGCCTGGCGGCGGACAGGACTAGATACCTGCTCTTTGGCAAGACGAAGCTTGCTCCAGAAGATCTGGATCAACTTTCGCCCACAAAGATTATCGACCTCTGCAGGAGGCTGGCTTTGTTGGGCGAAATATAGACCATTAGGCGTGAGCCACAATAAACCTTATGGTCGCGGTGGAAGGACCGGTATGGCCCACTCACATTCAAACCTCTATTGTGTTATCAACTCTATCTTTAGAATCGTTTTTGTCCAAAGTCACAACCTTATTACCTTTATGTGCTTTAACATAAAAACAATCTTTCTTTCGCGATCGCTTAAATATTGTCATTTGATTAAATTTTGGTTTTATATTATATTATAGCGCCTCCGTGGCCGTGCGGGAAAGTCGATTCAGACTTTCCAATACGGACTCGGGGGTCGACGGTTCGAGCCTCACCGGCGGCGGATGATTTTTCAAAATCACTGTCGTCGTTGAGATCGAGCTCAAGGTGGAGGGTAAGTTAGTTTAGATGAGCAAAAAGGGTCAGCAATGGCCTAATTGCCAGTAAGCATCTTACCTTTTATATTATATTTTCTTTTAAAGTTTTTTGAAATTTTATCTTTACACGCTCTCGAATAAAGTTGTTTGATAATACCCGCCTAAAATGCAGAAGATGCCTCAACGACATAAAATGAGTTAACAAATGTATGCGATTAAGTTTTATAAATATTAAAACTTATTTTTAACTTCTAGACTAAGTGACAGATGAGATATGCCTATTTCTAGCATAAAATAAAGTTAAAACTATTCCAAAATCAAAATGTAATACCGCTTTAAAGCTTCTTTATCTTTTTATATTCTAAAAACTGAGATGAAGCGTTCTTTTTTTTCAATAATAACTAACTAACTAAAATGAATGGAAGAACTTAATATTTATATAGCAAATCATCTCATGTTTTTTCATCCTAATAAAAATTGTTTTTTAATCTATTATTGTTTTTCTAGTACTAAGAATTTAGATGACATATCAAAGAATGATATCAGCCAGTATGCCACAATCCAGAGAGCAACACAGTCTTTAAGAAGCCTTTCCACAGGCAGAGATATGACAGCATCTCCTGAACCCATGCTGCTACCAAGAAGCCACACAAATAGTCCCACGTCTACTATAAGCAGGGGTGTACATTGTCGACCTAGTCCACCACCATATGTGAGGCCAAAGTTTAAAAATGATTTCTGACATGAGGAGAATGATGATGAAAAAACATGGTACTGCTAAATAGAGAGCAGAAGATCAACAAGATAGATGACAAATAATCTGGTTCCGTCACTTTAACCTTGGAAATTTTTTTTGGGATGTTTTTAGTCAGCTTTTCAGGGTCTTTAATTTTATGTACTTTCTCATTGTAGTAGGATAATGTATTACATCATTTTCTGAAATAATGAGGGGGAAGCAAACATGTTAAAAGTATAAATAGTCAAAGCGAATAATTGATAATGATAATTAAAATTATTGTAACTTGTATACATGTATACTTACATAAGACATGTGGTGTTAAATTATTTCTGAGAAAGATGTACCCACCTAAAGTAAATAATTCAGATAAATATAAAATTTTGTTAAATAGACGTGATGTGACAATTAGACAAGATAAATGGTTTAATTAGATAATTATATGAAACACTATCAGTACTTATACAATTCCTAATGTACCCAGTTTCTAGCTGAAATTATACACAGTGATGCATGTCCACTCTATTGTTAAAAATAATGCTTTCACAGTAAAACCTTATCAGTAAGACCACAATTTTACTTGCCTTATCATTTCGGTATGAACCGAAAAGACAGGATATGATTCAAGAAACATAAGTAGACATAATAATGTCTCAAATTACAAATGAGGCTTCTGAGTACAGAAGCTCTCAAATACAAACCCCTACCAACAAGAGCTACTTCACCGTATTAGCACAACAAAAATACCCTTCCAAAAACCGAGCCATTATATTTCTATCTATAAGTGAAACGAAGCTATAAGATTATCTAATTCCTCTACGTGAAATTATTCACCCTAAAAATATTCTATACTGCTCCAGACTATCAAATAATAGTGCGTATGTATCTATCATCCCCGGAAATTGTTGATGAGTTTATGAATAATTAAAAGGGCACAATAACATGAAATTGTTCAAGCCCGACGATATGTGACACTATCTAAAAGACTAATTCTCTCGAACGTATGCCCATCGATTCCAGAAGAAATTTTGACCAAGGGATTAGAGAACTTAGGACTTGCGATACTCTCTCCTCTGACATATTTACGAATCAATGCATCATTACCCGGTTTAAGCCACATTTTAAGTTTCTGCAGACAACTTTTCATTTGCCCTACACAGATTTCGATTTCGGAGTCCTTTTTACTCAACTATGATAACACACCATATAGAATTTTGTTGTCAAGAAATAACCTCAGTTGCCACAACTGCAAACAAACAGGCCACTTAGCAGTGAATTGCACCACGACAACATCAAATTTACTGAATCCATCTAATGTAAATAACAATATGTCAACAGAAACTGCCATGCCCTTAGACAATACTGTAACTACCTTAGTAGCTCCAATAGCATCGAAGCCAACAGTAGTATCTCCAATAACGTCAAGTGAACCATCTGCAAGCCAACTGTATATTGACATCAGGAAAAAACTTCAAACAAAGGAACCAGAGTGTTCTGATGGGAGCCGAACAACCTGAATTCCGGCCTAAAAGAAGTATAGACGACACGTTAACGCCCCCAACCTCAAATGAAGAAAAACCTTATATTTTTTAAAACCTAAAAACACTGCACCGAATTCAAAAAGAAAAAACAAAGCCAAAGAGTCTTCTCTACTAACACTCGAGAAATTCATAAATTAGAATGGCTCATCTTTTGTGTTAGACTACTACCAAGTAATAGATTTATTTGAAAACGCCAAAGGCTGCTCAGATGTAATAAGCATAGTCCAGAACTATATCACCAATATATGAGAAGGGTTAAACTCGTAAATTTCTAAGGCAGTGAAAAATATCTAGTAGTTTTAGTGAATTTTTATCAAGAACATTTACGAGTAGATGATGGTGAGACTATGTATAACGATAACTTAAAAAATAAATAACTGATTTTGATCAAACTTGACAAGTATGGTTTTTTTGTAAATCTTTGGTGAACCAACCAGATCGCAAAAAATCAAAATTTCCTTTGAAAAAGTATATCTGAAAATAATAAAGCCATTTTGATGAAGTTTGGTTCACATGTGACCTTACTAGAAACATATGCACACACACACCAAAATTGAAGTGTCTTATGTTAATAAAGAGTTTGAAAGGAATTTGCTACTGTAACGCCCTTACTGCGCTTGAGCTTTTTATAAACAAAATTTTGCAAACCTAAAGCAATATTAAATATAATAGTCGGCGAGCGGTATGTTTTGACCAATCACAAGACAAGAAACAAATAAACGTTTATTTTTAACAATTCAATGTAAAAATTCTCGATATTTAAACAACTTTCTGTAGAAGATGCAGTTTGTAAGGAACAAGTTGCATTAAATGTGTTTAACAAAGTCTTAAGTTTCTGTTTCAGTGGGTACTTTTCTTCATCTAATTAACATGTTTGCTGAAAAAATATTTGAATTAGAACCTTTCTGATAGAGCCTCGGTGGTTCAGAGGTAAAAATGTGTGCCTCTGAACCGAAGGGTTCTGGGTTCGATCCTTGGGTTCTCTTTTCACTTTTTCAGTACAAACTGTAACGTTAACATCAACTGAGGTTCTGGAATTGTATTTGATCAAGTTGAATGCCTGCACGTTCCGCCCTTCGGAGAGGGCGTAAAGCCGTCGGTCCAGTGTCCATGCGATGTTGGGCACGTTAAAGATCCCTACCCTCCTTACATAAAGGCAGGGGTTCGGCAAAATTTCCAGGATGGTGAGATGAAACTGCTCCCTGGCGTCGGTGATTGGCCATAGTCGCGGAAATAGGCCGACGTTAAAGAAACAAAACACACACACAACCTTTCTGCTAGTTTGCATATGTAACGACATTAACATTTGAGACTTTAAATGATTTACAAATGAAGATTCTGAAGCAAATACGGATTCTGGGGAACAAAATATTCCATGACGTGTTTTATAAGTTCTTAAATTTATGCTTGGGAGCCTCGGTGGTCCAGGGGTAAGAACGTGTGCCTCTGAACCGAAGGGTACTGGGTTCTATTCCCGGGGTTTCAGTACAAACTGTAATAAATTAACATTAACCGAGGTTAAGGCATTGTATTTGGGCAAGTTGAATGTCTGCACCCTACCATCCTCACAGAGGCTACCACCAAGTAATAGATTTATTTGAAAACGCCAAAGGCTTCTCAGATGTAATAAGCATAGTCCAGAACTATACCACCAGTTATGTGGCCCTTCTTAACAAGTTAACAAAAATATATCCCTATTGTCAAGAAATATATCAAAAATCTAGAAGTACAAAAATAAGAAAAGCTCTTCTCAACCACTTCAAAATACGAATTACAGGCGATCTAACTTCTGATACAGAAAGCAACTGTTCACCACCGAATTCAAATAATTAAAAATTTAATTGGGGAAATGATGAAGCCCACAAGAAAGCACTTGAAGCAGTCAGTGCTACAGATTCCATAAAAGTGGCAGAAACTCTAACTAGTTATTTAAAACTGTTATAAAAGAAAAAGTTGCATGGTAAGACCAATGGCACAACTCTCCATCTAAACTACAAACAGTTAAACAGTCAGTGGCTGCTTCTTCCAAACAATAAAAAATTACATAATTACAGTCGGTATTGTAGGTATTTAAGATTATGTTTTTTAGGTATTTTTTTTACCGGCACGTTTATTGTCCCTCTCTAATAACCCTTGGGGTTGATGAGGTAAAAAGAGAAAAAAATGTTTTAAGTGTCCTGTAAAAATTTGCACTGTTGCACAATAAATTATCATTAATATTATTACAAGTTACTGAGAAACCCTATAAAAGTGTCTAATTTGGGATACCTTGTACATTTTGGGTAACATTATTTATAATATACAAATAGAGGTGAAAGTTCTCAAAAACTAAAATTCTTTTAGGTATGTTATTTAAAATGTTGGGAAACTTAATGTAACTTTACAAATAAGTTGATTCGTGAAATAGAGGAGGCAGTAAAGAGAAACAATACCAACTATATTTTAGACTCAAAGGACAAAGCAAAAACAACCTGAAAACTTGTCAACAAATTGACTGGGAGGCAGCACGGGGGAGAAAAACAGTTTGATGTGCGGAATTTTGCAGACGGGAGAGATTATGCGAACACATTGACGTTGTTGAATAGTAAAATGGTGAATATGTGTCCAAAATATACTGTGCCGGAGAGGAGCTTGGACTCTATGAGTTCTGGTGCACTGGGCAACACCATGTTTTTAAAACCCACCAATAGAGAAGAGGTAGAAAGTACAATTATGTTGCTTAAGAACACTTTGGCGATTGGTTTTGATGAGATGTCGGTATCATTGTTCAAGTATTGTGCCCCGACCCTAGCTGAACCATTGTCAGAGCTAATTAATAAATGTGTGAACAGGGTATTTATCCAACCAATTTGAAGAAGGCAGTTGTGATTTTGTTACACAAGAGTGGCGCGATATGACGGAATTGCTTAATTATCGACCTATCTCTATAATAATCCAAACATCTCTAAGGTTATAGAAAAAATAATTGCTACAAGGATGCTTGATTTTTTTTTGAGAAAAATTAGATAATCTATCAATATCAAAATGCTTACTTAAGGGAGAGATCGACAGTGAGGTCAATTTACTAACTGATTGAGGAAGTTGTGGATGGAATTAATAAGGGGGAGAAGTTTTTGGGAATTTTTATAGAACTATACAGAGCATTTGACAGCGTGGAGCATGAAATACTGTTGGGGACATTAATAGACTTAGGTTTTCATGGGCTTACACAAGATTTGCTACTACTATCCCACTTGAGTGAAAGAAGGCAGTGTTTGTCGGGTGTTGACAGAACAACAGGCAAAGGAATATATTCTAAATGGGAGGGCATTGACAGAGGGGTGTCAAAGGGATCTGTTTTGGGGCCTTTCTTGTTTCTCGTCTAGGTGAATGAAGTACCGAGTCTAACACCACATAGAAGGGTCTTGTTTGCTGATGACAACCCATTTGTAGTGAGAGACCTAAAGAGCGTAAGAGAAAAGACAGTTAGTGCTTTAGAGGACTTTAATAGATGGTTTGGTGAAAACAGTTTGCTTTTAAACGTGAATAAAACACGCCTCGTTGATTTCAATAGGGTACATGATACACAACTCTCTGTTAATGATCTGGAAATGAATTTTAGTGACAGCATAGTGTTCTTGGGAGTGAAGTTGGACAGTGACCTAAGTTGGAGAGCTCATATGTGGCCGCCAGTCTGCCAGCTTACCACGCTTTGGTGGAGTCCAGAATTAGATATGGAGTAATCTTCTGGGGCAATTCGGTAGAGGAAATAGAATTTTTGTGCTCCAGAAGGCGTGTATACGAGGTATCTTTAATTTGAAGGGTAGATAAAGTTGCAAGTGGGTGTTTAAAAGTAATTGTATACTTACCTTTGTTTCTCTGTATGTGCTTGAATGTTTGTGTTGTGTAAAAAAATATTAGGAGTTTTTTGTAGGTAGCGAATTAATTCATTCACACAACACAAGGGGCACTGTAAGACCTTACCTTTGTCAGTCACAAAGACGGTTAGCTAAAGTACAAAAAAGTGTAAAAAATCAATTAATGGTGTTTTACACTCATATACCTCAGTCTAAAAGACCTAAGTGAAAATAAATTCAGATAAAAAATGAAATCAATTTTAATTGAAAAATAATTGTATAGCATAGACGAATTGTACGGAATTTATTTTTAGGGAGTATAATATTATATATATATATATATATATATATATATATATATATATATATATATATATATATATATATATATATATATATATATGTCGTCTATAAAAAACAAGATACAGGAAGCAACGCTTACAGGCAGTATAAAAAATTATCCGCCAAAAGTCAAAACACAAACTATACATTACAATTATACTCCCTAAAAATAAATTCCGTACAATTCGTCTATGCTATACAATTATTTTTCATTATATATATATATATATATATATATATATATATATATATATATATATATATATATATATATATATATATATATATATATATATATATATATATATATATATATATAGTTTATTTGTTGTTTATATGCTGTTTGTGTGCTTGTGTGTACGGTGGTACATTTTATGTATATTTTCACTGTGTTCAATTGTCTACTTTTAAGTGACTATTAACACTTGTTATTTTGACTAGTTTGTATTTTATAGCGTCTGTTATAAGTGGATTAATAAATATGATTATTATTATTATTATTATTAGCAAACAATTTTGAGGGATTCTAGGTTTATAAGCTTTCTGCAAGCATGTAATACGAATAACCATGTTTTTGTGACTCCAGGAACTGGGCGTGTCCAACATTGATCAATTTTACGAATTAATGTATGTGAGCTTTTTTAAACATGGTTGTTTAAAGTTTGATTAAAGCAAAGGAATTTTTCTAAAGAGTATGAGTGGCTACACAGAGAACCAGAGAAAAAATTAATGTACTAGAATACAGTAGAAAATTTAGTAACTGGTTTGGACAACCGCTAAAGCTTCCAGTAAAATATGTTTTTTTTTAAATCTAAATGTACCAGGTAATTTTTTTAAGTGTCCCCTGTAATTTCTTTATTATCAGAGATATCAAAATATTTCCAACGCCATCTGACAAACTACCATCCAATGAGTTCAAATATTGCAAAAGATAAACAATTGCACATCGCCTTCATAGAAATCCATGGCCAACGTTGATTTTATTGAATGGATCGATAGACCTCAGACACATACAGTCGATGTAGAATCGAAAGCTGCGTACAATGATGCCACGCTCGCATTTCTGAGTCGAGTCGTTTCGGAGACATGACGTCACAAAATTTCAAAATGTTTGTGATTTTTTAAGTGTCTCACCCCTGTAATTTCTTTATTATGAGAGATAACCAAAAAATTCCTTCGTCACCTGACAAAAAAAATATTTTTACGTTATAAAGCAGTTCGCAGTGAATAAAAGAAATTACAGGGGTGAGACACTTAAAAAAATCACAAACATTATGAAAGTACATGTTTCCAAAATGGCTCGACTCAGAAATGCGAGCGTGGTATCGTTGCACGTAGCTTTCGATTCTGCATCTACTGTGTAATGTGTCTGAGGCCTATCGTTCCATTTAAGAAAATCAACGTTGGCCATGGATTTCTATGAAGGCGATGTGCAATTGTTTTTCTGTCGTAATATTTGAACTCATCGCATGGTAGTTTGTCAGATGGCATTGGAATTTTTTGATATCTCTGATAATAAAGAAATTACAGGGGTGAGACACTTCAAAAAATCACCCGGTACAAATATTACAACTTATTTAATCCATTTTGGTTGTTTTATTATATTTGTTAGGGCAAAAACATCATGTAAAACATCAAAATAACTTTCTTTTGAGGCAGTGGCTATTCCTGTGTACATTGTGCCCGTAATATTAGAAATCAAATAATTGTTCTCTGCAGTGCGCCCATAGCACTATAGCTGTTAAAAGAAGTTCTGTGCAGTCTGCTCGTAACACATTAAATAAAAGCATTACCGGCAACATGACATTTGACCTACTTGAGCAACTCGTACGGTTTATTAATGAAAGAACTGTGAGAAGTGCTCCCTAACTACGATTTAAATTGTATGCAGAACTCAAAAGATTTCTGGAGGGATTTCAAGCAAACCATTTGAAATAAATATTTCCATGAATATCGAAAATTAACTGCTCCGCGCTTTATTCAGAAATATAAAAGTTTGGGACGCAGCAAGTGCATTATGGCCATACCGTAGTGAATTTTTATTAAATGCTTCAAATTTGAATAACTCAATTTCTTATAAACTTAGAGAGTTGAATTTTGGTACGTAGTAAGGTCTGTCCCAAGGCAACATATCCACCAAATTTCATTAAAATCACTTTGTAATTTTCGGATAAAATTTATTTTTTCAAAAAAACTGAGAAAATTTGAATAACTCATATTTCTATAAACTTAGAAAGTTGAATTTTGGTGTGCGGCAAGATATTTCCCAAGGCAACATATCCGTCAAATTTCACAAAAATATCTTTGTAATTTTTAGAGAAATTTTTTTTTCAAAAGAAAACTCGAAATTTTCCCGGAAAACCTTGTCCGATTTTCCTGGCTAACTCATCCAAGCCATTAATAACATATAAAAATTGAAACTGACCCCGGATATGGGTTCTAGGGGTCCTAGTTCGTGCTCATTTGAAAAAAAATTTTGCAAAGTCTCACCATTGATACCTCTCTATTAGTGAATTTTTTAAAATAAAAATTCACTAAAAATTGAATTGATATATAAATTCACTAAACAATAAAAACTCAATATATCACAATATGGAGTGTTGTGTAAAAGGTGGCAATTACAACTATTGAGGAAATGAGAAAAAAAATAAGTGGATAAAAAAAATTATAAAATTTATAGGCCTAGGAAATGAGAAAAAAAATAAGTGGATAAAAAAAATTATAAAATTTATAGGCCTAATGGTAGTAAAATTTTTTTTGTATTTCAACACTTATTGTTTTAGCACATAATCCAACAGGGTTCCCACTAAAAACAGCATATCAATTTCTCTGACTTTTCCTTGACATGACAAGATCTATTTCTCTGACGTTGACCTTCTACAATTTACCCCCAACATGTGTAACACACTACTACAGAATACTAGGTCTTCGCCTCATAGTAAAAAACACAGTTCCCCATTTCAAATACAAAGCGACCAATGAACGCAAAAAAAAACAATTGTTGTGGTTTTGTGGAAAAATAAATCATTAAATGAATGGGTCAGAATTGCACGAAAAGCAAACACATTGTTTCAATTATTGATCATAAAAAGGAAACAAATAATTTTTCGCTGATAGGGACAAAAATTCCCCGACTCTTAGTCAAATTTCACAATTTTTCCCTGATTTCTCTGACAAAATTTCTTCTTCTACAAATTTCCTGACTTTTTCCGGTTTTCCAGACGAGTGGGATCCCTGTCCAAAAATTGTTATTCCTAGAATTTAACTCTCCCAGCTTGGCCGTAAACATATGTCAAAGTCACGCTAACTCATGTGCATTATTGCCAGATTTCCAACCACCCATTGCTTCCCCCGCCGTTTCGCGGGTTCGTCTTGATAAAAAGTTGGGCGAAGCAAAAACCATGAGAATCTACACATTATCTCCTGCAATATGGTAAACTTGACGTATTGGGATAGTTGAACTGTATGATTAACCCAAAATGCTCTATTAAACATTTAAAATTAATTATCAATAACTTTTTATTCCATAAATGAACATTATAGAAACTTAGACGGTGAAAAGTTATATTTTATTTTATTTATTTATTCAGATTATTTACAGAGCCTATATTGTAACATAAAGCGTTTGTACAGTGCAACTGATTAGATCAGAAAAAAAAACACACAGCACTCAGTCTCTGTATACCGGTTCCAGGCAATTACCCAGCCGATTCTTAAAACTGCCTATACTCAAGACAGCAGCACTGTACTCCGGAAGATTGTTTCATGCATCAAAATACCGTTTGGCAAAGAAACTCTGTCTATAGGAGATACACAACTTGAACTGGTGTCGTCGAAGTCGTGAATCACTGTCCAGGGTCACAAATGCACAACTAGGTCCATGATATAGACCATGCATTAGTTTATACATATACAAAAGATCAGACCTCCTGCATCTGGCAGAAAGATAACACAGCTCTAGGTGAGAAAGCCTTTGCTGGTAGGTAAGATGCCAAATCGCCTGTGGCAATCGTGTTGCAGCACGTTGAGATCATTCTAAGATATCCTTGTCCCTAACCAGAGCTGGAGACCAAACAGGTACCCTATACTCCAAATGCGGGCAGATATACATGATGTAAAGCTGCCAAGCGAACTCAGGTGATGGATAAGAAAATGACTTCCTGAACATGTACAGGATACTGCAGTCGTCTGTGCAGTCCATGCGAGCTCCGACATGACGTCAACACCCAGGTCAGTGACTCAACTGGGGCGACGACATCCGATCGCATATGGTAAATACGCTGAGGGTTTTTTTTTTTTTTTTTTTGTACCCTCAGGGCTCGTCCGCGGCCTTGCCGCCCCGATAGCACCGCAACCCTTGGTTGATTGTGCATACCCCTAGTCTTACTCCACCCATTCCAAAATCACTGTGCCTTGAACTAGTCTGCACAGCGATTGGTAGGGTGAAGTTTTATATTGCTCTGTCTCCGGTCTAGAGTGACCGTAGATCAGTTGTCTTTTCCGGTCCAGAGCTATACACTCGCACAAGATGTGCTGGGCTGATTCCTCCCCCTCGCCGCAGAGTCTGCATGCGAGGTCCCCTTCGAACCGCCCCATTTTATGTAGGTGTTTCTTGACGGCCATGTGTCCCGTCAAAAGACCTGTTGTGTTTCTGAGCTGTCCTCTGCTAAGGTTTAGCAGCTCCACAGCTCTCTTTGAACTGGGTCCGTCAATTATTGACTTCCCATGTCTGAGCCCTGGACAGTCCGCCCAGTACACCTTGTGTTGGTTTCTGACCCAGGACTTAATGGCTCCCCTGGCAGTGCTCTTTGACACGCCCAGAGCCGGTTCTGCTCCCATAAATGGTTCTGCTGACCCCCTCTTTGCGAGACTGTCAGCTTCTTCATTGCCTTTGACCCCCGAGTGACCCGGCACCCAGATGAGGGTCACCTCATTCTGCCCAGCCAGGTCGCTCGTCTCGTCTCGGCACTCACTCACCAGCCAGGAATTTACCCGTGGGCTACTTAGTGCCTTAAGGGCTGCCTGGCTGTCTGTGGCTATGAGGATCCGCTTGTTGGTGTAGCCCCTCCTCTTGTTCTCCCGCACACAGTGCAGGATGGCGTACATCTCGGCCTGAAACACCGTTGCATGGGCTCCGAGGGAAATACTGTGACTTACCCTCGGTCCTTCCGAGTAAACACCTGCCCCCGTCCCACGCTCCCCGCCAGATCCGTCCGTGAACCAGACGAGCGCGTCCCGTGGTATGCCCGGTGTCTCCTCCCGCCATGCCCCGCGATCAGGGATTTCCACTGTGAAGTTGTTTTCCCTGCACATTCGCGGGCTCGCGAAGTCTGACCTCATTTCAAGCATGGGTTCCTTCACGATCTCCTGAATTTTGCAGTGGCCCCTGAAGCCTGGGTTGATCTTCAGTCTACCATTGCAGGCTAGTCTGTATAGTCCTAGCCTGGCCTCTCCCATAATAACGAAGTGTAGGGGGGGTAGATCCAGCAACACCTCCATGGCGGCTGTTGGGGTTGAAGACATGGCCCCTGTGATGCCTAGGCAAGCCATCCTTTGGATCTTGCCTAGTTTTTGTTTGGCACTGGATTGTGTCACCTTAGGCCACCAGACCAGTGCCGCATATGTTAACGATGGTCTGACCACCCTTGTGTACAGCCAGTGGGCCATACTAGGTCTTAGTCCCCACGTTTTTCCATATAGCCGCCTAGTGACGGCTAAGGTCATGACTGCCTTACGCAGTATTTTTCCAATGTGACCATTCCAGGTTAGCTTAGAGTCCAATACGACCCCAAGATATTTTACCTCCCTGGCCATTGGAACGCTCCTACCGTATAGAGTGAGAGTTCTGTGGCTTTCACACTTCCTCCTCCTCGTAAACGGCACGACGGTTGCTTTCTCGGGGCTCACCCCGAGCCCTTGATCAACCGTCCACCCTTCCACCACTTTCAGTGCAGTCTGCATACGCTCCCACACTGCCTGTGTGACCTTTCCTCGGACTATGATGACAATGTCGTCCGCATAGCCCTGTACCTCATACCCCCCTCCCGAGAGCCTCCCCAGCAGGCCGTCCACGACTAGACACCAGAGCAAGGGAGACAGAACGCTCCCCTGCGGACACCCCGCCGCGACCCCCGCCAGCAGAGTCCCTCCCGCGAGTGAGGTGAACACCGCCCTGTCCCTGAGCATGGAACCGATCCACCTGCAGCAGGTCTCCTCTATTCCACGCTCCCGGGCAGCTGCCAGAACCGATCCGAACGAGGTGTTGCTAAAGGCCCCCTCTATGTCTAGGAAGGCCCCCAGCGCCACCTCCTTGTTCTCCAGCGTATTCTCCAGTTTCAGCACCAGTTGGTGCAGTGCTGTTTCTGTTGAGAATCCTGCTCTGTATGCATATTGTCCGCAGTGTAGAGGATATGCTTCCAGTACACCGCCCCTAATGTGCCGGTCGAGCAGTTTTTCCACTGTTTTCAGCAAGAAGGACATGAGACTTATTGGCCTCAGGGACTTTGCCTGGTCTGTTGGACGCCCAGGTTTAGGAATAAATACAACCCTGGCCAGTCTCCATGCCCTCGGAATGTACCCCAGAGCCAGGCTGGCCCTCATAATGAGGGAAAGCACCGGCGCCAGTATATCTATCCCCTGTTGGAGCATGATGGGCATTATTCCATCAAATCCCGGCGATTTGTATGGCTTAAAGCTGTTAATGGCCCATCTGATTTTGCTCCAGGTAACCACCTCTTTAGCGACTGTCCAGTCTACTCTAGATGCCCGCCTATAAGGCGCCTCTATTTCTGAGTGTTCCCAGTCCGGAGGTGATTGGTTTATTATGTTACAGCCGGGGAAGTGCGTCTGGAGTAAAATTTCCATAGTTTCCTCCCCCGAGCTTGTAAAGCCTCCCGTGGGTGTTTTAAGGGAGCCTATGTTAGTCTGAGGGCCCTTAGACAGGATCTTGTGTAGTCGAGCACTCTCGGACGTGTTTTCCACTTCTTCGCAGTGCCTCCTCCACGACTCCTTCTTGGCGTCCCTCAGTCTTTTGTTATAGGTCGATAGGGCCTGTCTATATTCATCCCATGCTCCCGACCTTTTGGCCGCGTTAAACAGCTTACGAACCTGCGTCCTCCTTTGCCTGAGGTCCTCGTTCCACCATGGGACGTTCCTGGTGGACACCCTCATTTTCAGGGGGCAGTTGGCGTTATAGGCCGAGGTAATTGCGTCTCGCAATTGGACTGCTGCAATTTCGAGGTCTATTGAATCCCTTATGGCCCTCTCAACCCCCCGCAGTTCCACAGCTAGGTCTGCCCTGTAGGCTTCCCAGTCCGCCTTGCGGGGGTCCCGGTACCATACCGTTTCTCTTTCGACTTTGGCGATTTCAAACCGGATGTATCTGTGGTCTGAGCTACTCACTTCCCCAGACACAGCCCAGCTTTTAACAAAGTCACCCAGAAACTGGGTGGAAACTGTTAGGTCTAAAACTTCCTCACGCCGTGTTGTGACGAATGTCGGTTTATTACCTCTATTCAATATGTCTAAATTAAATTTCATAAAGAATTGTAAAAGTGCCTCACCCCTAGAGTTTGTGTCCGAGCTACCCCACAACTCATGGTGCGCATTCGCATCCATGCCGATGATGGTCTGCCATCCACCTGCTCTGCTACCCACCATCAGCTGCTCCAATTCGTTGGGTGGAGGAGGGTCCGTGCTGTCCCCTGGCAGATAGGCTGACGCGACAGTAATGTCCCTCAGCCCATCCGCTCCTCCACATCGGATTTTGATCGTTGCCAGGTCCCTGGAACAGAAATTCATTAGAGGGAGAAACTCTATCCCTTCCCTGACAAAAATGCAGGCCCTCGGATTCTCGCTGGACCTGCTGTAGATGAGCTTTCCATTAGCTCCGCCGAGTCCCTTGATCTCTCCTTTGTAGGAGTACGGTTCCTGGATGAGGGCCACATCCGTGTTCCTCAGAGCCATTAGTAGTCCGGCCGTGGCTGCCCTACTGTGTTGGAGGTTGACCTGAAGGAACCTAAGTCCCATTAACCCTTAATTGCTTCCCCAGTGGGCGGAAGCTAACCCTTCCCATGCCCCAGAATGCCTTGAAGGAGGTTCCTTCAAGGGCTCTGTAAGATGTCGGGTCGATCGAGAAGGCGAGCGTCTGTCCTTTCTCCTCTGCCTTCCTGCTTAGAACCGACCAGTGTTGCGTCCCCAGTTCAGGGTTCTGGATCTTAAGTCTGCTGATCACCGTCTCCTGCGGGACGGTGTCAGGGATCCGTACGAGGACCTTGCGTCTCTTTGGGAGTTCCTTGGGCTCGACGGCTGTCAAGTCCGCCCCCTCCCAAATCTGACCGAGGCCCCCGATCGTTTTCCGCAGCCAGTCCCGTGACTGCGGGCCGGCACAGGTTATCCAGAGGATGCCCCCCGTCAGGCGCGTCCGGTGGAACTGAGGCGGGCTCTCCCCTTCCTGAAGAGAGACCACTGCAGCTACCACCGCAGCCTGGATCAGGTCCGCCTTCCCCTGGTCTAGCGTGACCTCAGGATGGCGTCTGTCAATCACCGCCATCCCGAGGCCCTCCGCAGCCTCCCTGTAAGAGCCAGTCTGCGCCGGTGTTCCGGCCTTAGTTCCTTTGGGAGGTCTGTCTGTAGTAGGCGTGCTAGAGCCAGAGCGCGGCGTCTTCCGACTCGCACTCTCCTCTTGCGCCTTTACAGGCACCCTGGCCCTTTTGGAACGTCTGTCTGTAGTGGGCGTGCTAGAGTTCGAGCGCGTCCTCTTCTGACCCGCACTCCCCTCTTGCGCCTTTACAGGTTTCTCGACCGTCCAGGTCCCGGCCGCCATTTTTTGCGCCCTCCGGAGCTTCTTTCTTTGCGCCCCGGAAAGACGCTTGGACTGCCGGGGCAGTCCCTCTACTCTAACAGTAGAGTCCTCACTGGTGGAGGGGCCCCCGGAGTCCGCGGAGCTCGCCGCCCTCCGGTGGGACCCAGCCTCCAGCTTGGGTGTCGGGGACAGGTCTCTGGCCGAAGCTACACCCTGATCCCCCGTATCTACGCCGATCGTGGGACCTCCAGAGTCCGCTGCCGCACCCTGGCTCGTCTCCGTTTCCGGGATAGACTCAAGGCTCAAGTCTGTAGCCGGAGCCACTCCTCGAGCCTCATTGGTTTTGGTTTTATATGTATTTATAATCTTCATGTTGTTCCCACGAGAATGGGGGAAATACTGTCCACACCATCAGAACCCCCTATGTGGTGCAAGGCGGGTTACTCTGGAGGGTTGCCTGGTACTCCAGAGGTTCCGTTCACGACACCATCGCCCTGGTGCCATCCATCCATAGGCACGGGTCACGTGACACCGTAGATTGGGGGAGTTTAGTTCGACCTCCTTGTCTAGATCCGTCATGTTTAGTTATTAGCAGGGTCACCTCGTGCAGGATGCGGATTTTTACCGCGCATGACGGTCTTGGGGAAAGCTTCATCGGGAGTTTATGTTGTTATTTCCACTTCCTCAGCTTGCCCCCTGGAGTCCTTTGGCCCACGACTCCTTAACCCCACGCTGAGGGTTACTGCGACCAACATGTAACATCTTACACTTAGTAACATTCAGAAGGATTTACCAAACTTCTGTTCAGGTCAGGATCGCATCCAGATCCCGCTGGAGCACATCATCGGGTGAAGTCGGACACTCAGACAGCTTACAGTCATCAGTATAGGCACCGATATATATTCAAATGAATTATTAAAAAAAAACAAGGTTCATACAGTTATTTAAACAAGTCAATATATATATATATATATATATATATATATATATATATATATATATATATATATATATATATATATATATAAGATATCCATACATGTAATGAATAATTTAGGTCTGCAGATACGGGTACACTGCACATAAGATCACACTCCACTCAAGAGTGGAGTGTGATCATACGGAAATTGTAACCAGAAGGATGAGTGATGACTCTGTTCATAATATATGTTTAGAGTTGATTCGTGGAATTTCGACAGTATAGATGTAGATGTTATTTTTATGGATATTGTAGATAGATGTAAGATAGTTTTAGACAGATTTGCTTCTCTTGTTACATATAGAGTTGATAATAAACAGGTTCCTTGGTATGATCAAGAGCTTAAGCATAAAGCAAAAGAGAGAGTCTGCGCTTATAAAATTTTTAAAACATCTGGGAGATACACGTGAGCATTTGTGGACTGTATACAAGTTGTATAGGAACGAGTTTGTAAATCTACTAAGGATAAAAAAAGAAAATATTTTGAAAGGAAAATTGACTCAAATAGAGGTAATTCGAAGGATATGTGGAAAACACTGAAAACCCTGTACAAAGCTAAAGGTAATGCGGTGAACTTTCCAGATTTCAACTTCGGCTGTGATGGTAGGGATTCTGTTGCAGCAACGAGAAAGGAGGCATGTGAAACATTCAATGTATGTTTTGTAAATAGTATTAATGTGATTGTAGATTCAATTCCAGTGGGTTGTCCTTGGTCTCATGAGGGTTATCCCTGGGTCGCATGTTCTTTTGTTGACTTTGAGCCTGTGACTCTTGCAGATCTGAATAAATATGTAAACATGATGAAAAAAGGTAGCATCACAGAGATCCTCAGCACGGAGTTTTTGAGAGTAACCTTGGAAGTGGTTGTTCATGTAATTTTGCATTTTATTGTCTCTCTTAAATATGGTGCTTTTCCGGAGGCCCTTAAGTGCAGTACAATTATACCAATTCCAAAGGGAGAGAAAGATGTTCACCCTGTGAAAACTCTGCCGAGTGTTGAGAAGCTATTGGAACATTTTATATATTGTCAGTTAATGGATTATTTTCATAAAAACAAATTGTTTGTTGGTTATCAGTCTGGGTTTAGAAAGCATCATTCTTGTGAAACTGCTTTGCAGCTAACGATTTCTAAGTGGAAAGAAGCAATAGATCAGGGGAAATATGTACTAGCTGTATTTGTTGATCTTAAGAGAGCTTTCGAAACAATCGACAGGGATATTCTTCTACAGAAGCTGGCATATTATGGTATTCGTGAAAATATGTTAGGATGGCTGAGGCAATACTTGAGGGGCAGGACACAGAGGACCAGATTAGAGAAAGAAATATCAGATGAGGTGGTGAGCTGCACTGGAGGTCCTCAGGGGAGTATACTCGGAGACCCCTACTTTTTATCATCTATATGAATGATATTAATTTTAGTGGAGATTTTGAATATATAAGTTTGTTAGCTGACGACACATTGATTGCCTGTACTGGAGACAATGTTGCAAATATGGTTACAAGGATGAATGAATATCTTGATAGGTTTGCTGCATACCTGCATGTGAACAGACTGGGGTTGAATGCGAACAAAACGTAAGCTATGTTATTGGGTAGTAAGTATAGGCTGAAGAAGATAGATTGTAATAATATAATTTTGAGGATTAAAAAACAAGAGGATAGAATTTGTAAAAGAAATGAAATATTTAGGTTTTATTGTGGATGAGGCACCTGACTTAAGAGTCACTCTGAGTACATAGGCAAGAAAATAAAGAAAAAATTATTTGTGTTCAGCAGACTCAGTCACAATTTGTCAGTGTATGCTAGTATCGCGGTGTATCACACACTGTTGCAACCTCATTTTGATTACTGTGCTACCTTGCTTCACGTGATGGATCTGAACTCTCTGAATATGTTACAGGAACTGCAGAATCATGGAATGCGAATTGTCCTAAAAGTGAGCAGACCTATAAAATTGATGCTCACGACTTTGAACTGGCAATGCGTTGCAGATAGACTGTACTATTTAACGAGGATATTTGTTTTTAGACTTGTGAAGAATCTGTTGCCAGCCTATTTCGATTCATTTCTGGTTTTTAACAGAGACATTCACCAATATAATACAAGGGGTGCTGATGGTCTGCATATATATAGAACCTATACAAGCGGAGCAATTAAGTCAGTGTTTTTTAGAGGTATCAACGAGTTTAACAGCTTACCTGATGATTTAAGAAATTGTGGTACATTGGGTTTATTTAGAAGGAAACTTTTTCACTTTTTAATGTTGAGAGCACATGTGTGATTAATTGCTTGTTGCTCCTCTTAAATGTTGATTTGTTTGTATGTATTAGGATTTCTTATATTGAAATAAACTTATTATTATTATTATTATCATTTACTTCATATCTAAACTTAAGTGCATATTGCACAGAACAATAATTTTATGTCTAAGATTACAGGCACAGCATAAATAGCAATAGGCTTTTAATATTAAATATATACTTTCAACCTACTTTATTATGGAGCTTTGCTATTTGACAGTTTTTTTCTAATTGGTTCTTTTATGTTATACTGATATTACCAGCAAACAAATTAAATGAAAAAGATTGTAGTATTTTAGAAAGTTGCCCAATTTGCTTTAAAATACATGTGATAGAAAAAATAATAAATAAAAAGTAAATATTACATTGTTTATTATTTGTAATATGCAGCCATACTTACCCTGAATTACCCTTGATTAATACTGCCGGTATAAACTCCTGTAACGTATTACACGTTTTACAACTTATATATTCATAATAATTAATTTGATTATACCCTTGGTACATGATTACATTACTTTCTTCAGTCAGTGATTACACTGTTTTGTTAGTCGATGAAATTTATTATTGTAATAGTCAATTATGTTACTACTTTCTTACTCAATGAACTTTACAATACAACTCCATGAATTCGTGCCCATAGAAACACATATATTCTCTTGTGTCATTCGGAAATATCTTAGAAGTGTCAGTTTGTAGCCGATTTTAACCCTTTTTTGTTTCTTGTGATAAAATCTATATAAACCCATGCCGCCTCCTGCTCCATGTCTTTTTCGACAAAATATTAACAAGTAAAGATGTTGAGACCATCGTTGGACTAAGAGAAAAAGCAGCACCCTCATATGAGGTGAGATTAAATTCAATACTGCTTTTCTAAATTTCTCTGTTTAATGCTTTCTTGTTTTGCGCTGGCTTGTAGCGGCATTCTCGTACAATTTCATTATTAGTAAAGAATTATATTTTTATAATTATCATGCAGATTAACTTTGTTCTTAACGTGAAGACCCTACAAGCGTATTGAACACGAATCACCTCTGATTTTACAATGCACTCTGAAAAACTCAATTATTTTTAGCTGTACCTTTTTTTAATGAGATAAACACGTTTTTGTTAGTGGAACAACACCCTATATAATGGAACACCTGTTTATGTCTTTGAAGCACCATTCAACAACAATGTAAGAAGAACACCATTGTCTGGGCAGTCCCATTCAATGTCGATCATTTGGAGGGCCTCATCTAGCATCTTTATGACAACCCTTCGATGCCAGGCCAAGCAGAGCACCTGCTGAAGTTATCCAATGGTTTGGACAGCCTTGAATGGTCCCCACAGTATATTCAGAGGTTTCGCTAGCCCTAAGTAGCCTCAGGCCTCCACATATTCAGTTGGTCCAAGGAACGTCACAGCAGACACGGCAGTTACTAATATTGTTCATTTGTATTGATTATTTAAATTCAAAATTTCAAACAGAACTGCTTCAATGTACCACACTAACTTATATAATTTTGATTATTATACATTCAATTTTTATTGATAAATGAAGTTAACTGAATCTCGATTTTAATTTGTAGTAGCAGTGGTGGGGAGGCTAACGCCAAGCAAGTAGACCACAATGGGCCCTTTTTGCTACAATTTTCATTTGTATGTTTGACATCATTTAAATTATAAGGCCCGAACTCACATATTTTTACTTGTTTTAATCGCATTAGGTCTCCTTTTCTGTACTGAGCAAGCCATATAATTTTCTTTTACATATTAATAAATCATATTGTTATTAAATTTCATGTAAAATAGCATTCTTATACTGTTATAAATTACTGCTATAAAAATGGCGCAATTTATAGCATTAATTTATAAGATTACATAAAATTTAAAAGTAACATAATTTTAAGATTTAAAAGAAAATTTAATCTGCTCAGGAGAGAACATGAGACATAATGCAATTAAAACAAATAGATATGTAGGTTCGGGCCTTATAATTTGCGTGGTGTCAAACATACAAATGAAAATCGAGATTCAGTCAATTTCGTTTATTAATAAAGATTGAATTTCTATAAATCAAAATTATGTAAGTTATTGTGGTGGATTAAAGTAGTTCTGATTGAAATTTTGAATTTAAATAATGAATACAGATGAACAATATACTTAACTATCGTGTCAGCTGTGACGTTTCTTGGGCCAACAGAATATGCGAAGGCCTGAGGCTTAGGGCTAGCGAAACCTCTGAATATACTGTGGGGACTATTCAAGGCTGTAGAAACCGTTGGATGGCTTCAGCAGGTGCTCTGCTTGGACTGCCATCGAAGGGTTGCCATAAAGATGCTAGATGAGGCCCTCCAGACGATTGACATTGAATTGGACTGTCTAGATGATGGTGTTCAGGTTCTTCCGTGGTGAGGTTGAATGGGGCTCTACAAATCCTCAAGACGGTATTGTCCATTTAAAAACGTGTTTTATTCCATCCGAAGGAATTAAAAAAAACGGGACAGCTAAAAATAAGTAAGTTTGTCTAAGTACATTGTTAAATTTGAGGTTATTCATGTGCGACAGCTTGCAGCATGTTCACGTTAAGACAAGGTTAATTTGCATGACAATTATAAAAATATAATTCTTTATTAATAATGAAATTGTACGAGAATACCACTACAAGCTATCACAAAACAAGAAAATAAGCATTAAATAGAGCAATCACAAAACCAGTTATATTACAAAGCAAGTGAGCGCTAAAATGGCAGAGTATTTAATTTAATCTCACCTCATATGGGCGAGGTCCCCTTCTTGTTACTTAGCTGGTTGTTTCCAACATTTTTAGCGTTGTCAAAGCCTTGTTAAAAGATATCATTTAAATCATAGCAGTGTCTTATAAAGACTTTTCTTATCTCACAAACAAAAATGAACTACTGTCACTATCCATTCGAAATTCACGAGTGATACCAGAAAATGTGTGTGTTTCTAGCGGCATGAATTTAAATGAATTAATGAAATCAGCAACTTTTCATCCACTAATGAAAGTAACAAATTTCATCGACTAACAAAATAATGTGATCATTGACTGAGTAAATATAATTATGTACCAATGAACGTTATAATGTTACTGTAAGTTGTAAAATATGTAACAAGTTACACTCCCAGATCACCCATAATGGAAAAATTATGAAAACCATTGATTACCTAATCTAACTAGGAATCAAAGTGATAAAGGAATATCAAAAGTTGAGAATGGAAAATGAGAGGATTCCTCGGGAACAAGTTGCTATCCTCAGGATAAGGGGCGAAACACCACAGCCTTCTATCAAAAAATATAAACCAAACGGTCAAGGGAGGTGTCAAGCTTGTCCACGTGCCCGTGGTCGAAAAACAACATATGTTTGTTACATGTGCAATATGTTTATATGTTACATACAGACTTGAAGACCACTTCTCTGGCTTCACTGTTGGTTTTTGTAGGTGAAGGACGTAGCCAGCGTGTGAGCCAACTGGAGCAAGTGGCCCTTCGAATTCTGGATGTTCTCCAATGTTTCTGTGACTATAGTTTCGCTGCTTGATAGCATTCTCAGACAGATTAAAATTACAATAGTACGAAATCATGACAACTACAAATAAAGATCTGTTGCTATGTTATGATATGATGTTTTGAAGAACATCCAGAATTCGAAGGGCCACTTGCTCCAGTTAGCTCACACGCTGGCTACGTCCTTCACCTACAAAAACCAACAGTGAAGCCAGAGAAGTAGTCTCCAAGTCTGTATGTAGTATGGACAAGTTTCACCAAGTAAGGGCAACAACAATCAATGAATGTTTATATGTCTCAAACACGCTAAAATTTTCTGCGAAACTTGCATAAAAGCGGCAGAAGTTGACAGCCTATAACTTTTTTCCTTTTCTTTTCTGGATTAAAATTTTTTGTATAATTATTTTTATGTTTATCAGGACTTCAATTACTATTTTAATGTTTAATGTGTAATAAATTTTTTTTGAAAAAATCTTTTTCTTCATTCAATAAAACTCATTATATTGTGATACAAAACTATATATTTCTGTTTTGCTACCTATCCAATTCCTGTCTCTCAAAAAGGCACGTTTACAGAATACAAAGTGGTTAACTATCATCTAATTGTAAAAATAAGACTTGTTGATTTTTTTTCCTTTCTCTAACATCAGTCTTGTTTCGCGACTATGGCCAATCCCCGACGCCAGAGAGCAGTAGTTTCATCTCACTATCCTCGAAATTTCCCTGCTTTTCTGTGAAGAGAGTAGGGATCTTTAGCGTGCCCCACATCACGTGGACACGTGACCGACGGATTTACGCTCCCACCGAAAGGAAGAACACGCAGACATTCAACTTGTTCAAACACAATGCCAGAACCTCAGTTGATGTTAATTTTACAGTAAGTACTAAAAAAGTGAAAGAGAAACCCTGGGAATCGAACCCAGTACCCGTGCGTCGAGAGACACACGTTCTCACCACTGGACCACAGAGGCTCTCACTTTTTGAGTTCAAATGGGATTGGGGTCCCCGCCCCCCAATTGTTACAAAATTCCACCTGTCTAATGCAGCATATTAAATTGATTATTAATAATTATTAAATTGATATTGATAAGATTTCATGGTTGCTTGTTACTATTAGAGTCAAAAGTCAACAATGTATAAAAAAAGTCATCTGACTTTTTATCTTCTAGGTGTTCAATGTTTAACATTATTTTTAGTAATACCAGAAACATAGCACGTTTTGTCAACTTTTTTAAATTTGATCATTGATAAGAGATTATTAAGAGAATTTGTTGTGGTTGAAGATTTTCAGCCTGCAGCAGGTAGATTTTCTCTTTGCTGGGGTATGAGACAGTAATGTTAAAATGGTTTACTCTTTAAAAGATTGAAAATAACTGCTTTTTATTGTCACAATAATCATTCCGCTAGAGCTGCTGCAAGAACTTTCAACATGCAGGTTACAGTCAACAATCTTCAAGCTAAATACATCATGAAACTGGTGAGAAAATTTGGCAAAACTGGCTCAGTACACAATAAAAAACACATTCATTCTCAGCCAGTTACCAATGATGATAAGTGTAGTAAACTTTCAGAAGCCGACCATAGGAAATCTAAAAGTGTTAGACAATTGTCAAACGAGTTTGGTGTGCTGGAAACAACAGTCCACAGAATATTGAAAGTGTCAAAATTATATTCTTAACATCAGCCTTGTTCACGAGCTTAATGAATCACTATGATCCTTAACCGAATTTGGTGAATGTATGTCACATGATTTATTAGAAAATACCTGTATCCTCTACAACATCTGTGTGCATTCCTTCTTTTCGTAGCCGTCAATAAACACAATTAAAGTTACGTTAGGTTAGGTTTGAATGTGAGTGAGCCATACCGGTCCCTCCACCGTGACCATAAGGTCTATTGTGGCTCACGCCTAATGGTCTATATTTCGCCCAACAAAGCCAGCCTCCTGCAGAGGTCGATAATCTTTGTGGGCGAAAGTTGATCCAGATCTTCCGGAGCAAGCTTTTTCTTGCCAAAGAGCAGGTATCTAGTCCTATCTGCCGCTGGACAGGAACACAGTATGTGCTCTGCTGTCTCGTCACTCTCCATACACAGCCGGCACTCGGTCTCCTGACAGACTCCAATACGGTGCATCTGGTGACGCAAGCGGCAGTGTCCCGACTAGAGTACTCAGTTGTTGTCTGTTTAACTCTATAAGTTTTTTAGGCCTTAGACTGAGCTAATACTGGCAGATTTTGCCATTGCTGGCTTGTCATTCTTTTTGTCCAGGTCTTTAAGATGCGTTTTGCTGTTCATGATGTTATCCCCAGCACCGGTTATGGTCCGAAAAGTCCCTCTGGGCATCACTCCTGGCAAGCGGGTCGGCCGCAACATTGCAATTATGGTCCGAGTGACCCGGTATCCAGACCAGTGACACCTCATTACAGCTGCCCAGTTCGTTGAGGGCAGATTTACAACTCCATACTGTTTTTGAATTACAATGGTAGGAACCAAGAGCATTTATTGCAGCTTGGCTATCTGTATATATCTTTATCGATTTGTGTGTGCACTGGTTTCCTATGTTTTCCCTTGCACACATCTCGATGGCATACACTTCTGCCTGGTGTGTGGTTGCGTACTTGCCGAGGCTAGCTGATAGTCTAGCATCGGTGATGCCCCCATATGCGCCGGCTCCTACTCCCATATTGGTTTTGGAGCTGTCAGCATACCAGCAGAGATCAGCTCTCAATAGGGTCGTTTGATTTCGTTCCCAGTCCTCCCTTGCCGGGAGGACGGTCTTGAAAGACAGATCTCTACTGATCTTTGTAGGCATCAAGTCTGAGACCATTCCCAGAATCTCATGACCCTCAATGTCATCAAGGAGTCCGGACCCTTCCAGACTGATTTTCTTCAGCATGCTATCGGCCGTTTGTTTTAATCTGTACGTTGTCCACCTGGCCACCCTCTCCAGCCATATGTGAAGAGATGTGGAATATTAAGGAGGACCTCCAGAGCGGCTGATGGTGCGGTGCTTATCGCTCCTTTTATTATCAGACAAGCTTGTATCTGTAGATGAGCCAGTTTGGCCATCGCGTTACCACGAAGTGCCTTGGGCCACCAAACTATGGCTCCATATGTTATCATTGGTCTGATAACCACTACATAGAGCCAGTGCATCTGTTGGGGGTTTGTTCCCGTTATTTCCGCAGATACTACGGCATGTCCACAGGGACAGTTTAGCCCTACGGATTACATTCTCTAACTGTACGTCCCAGTTAAGCTTCTTATCTAGGGTAACCCCCAGATATTTTGCTTGTTTCGTAAATGAAATCGTTTCCTCCATAAGAATAGGTGGTTTTAACTTATCCAGCCTTCTTCTTCTGGTAAATGGAACAATGATCTTTTTGCGGGGGTTCACAGACATCTGTTCCCTCTGACACCAATTATTCACTACATTTAGTGTCTCTTGAAGAGTACTTGCTAGTTTCTCCTCATATTTGCCCCTAACCATTATGACTAGATCACCAATATACGCCTGGACTTCCACCTCCTACAGTCCCAGGATAGCCAGCAAATCGTCCACAAAGGGGGACCACAGCAGCGGGGATAGAACTCCCCCCTGAGGGCAACCCCTCGCAGCCCTGAAGCTGGACCCCCTCCCTGCAGCGAGGTAATAACGGTCCAATTGTGCAGCATGCTTCCGATCCAGCTCAAATGGTAGGTTCCACCCCTCTAGCGATAGTGGATTCGTAGAGGGAGATAGGTGATGTATTGTTAAATGCTCCTTCAGTGTTGAGAAATGCAGACACTGCTACCTCCCCGTTATCCAGGGAGTGTGTGATCTTCTCGACGATGTTATTGAGTGCTAACTCAGTAGATTTGCCAGTTTGGTAGGCATACTGGTGGGTATTAAGGGGGTAATTAAAGTTAAAAAGCAAAGTAACTATTTATTTTTTTAATGTCAATTCCTTCAATAATTGTGGGTCTGCTGTAAGCCCTCATCTTCACAGGTAACATCATTCCCAGAGACCACAGAAATTAAATCTCTGGAGGGACATTATTGTAAACTCTATTATAAGTCATATTTTCATTGAAGGAAACTTGACTGAAGAAATTTGCCATGATATTATTGCATAACACAATATATCCTATGAGTGTATTACAGCACGATCACAACCTCTTTGAGCACAAATGTTTTTTCAACAGGATGGGGCTTCTGTGCATTATCATGTGCGAGTGACGGATTACTGAAATCAGACATTTGTTGGAAGATGAATCGGTCAAGGGAGGCAACCTGGAATTGCCCATTCAAACCTACCTTTCTTTGGTAGTACAAATATTTTTTACAAGCTTTCCAACGAATTAACATCGGGTTGTCATTTAATTATTTACTTGGGGTGGCTGTCGTGGAGGGATGGTGAGAATAAATTGCTAATGTATCATTGTCTCTCTGTTGTATTACTGAAATAGTTTCGAACAAATTTTGATAACTTTTCCAGTTCTATTTCAATTATAAACAACCAACAAAGTATAAGTAAAGGAAACCAACACATTAAATGAAAACTACAAAATTCAGTCTTTTTTGTCATTCATTTATTTATTTATTAAGTAATCTCACATTGTTTAACTAATCTAAAAATACTGTAACTTTCGTAATGAAAATATAATTTAATAGGTACATTATATTTTAAATACATAGATGATTAGTTCACTGAAAGAAAAAACTGAAAAACTTAAACCTGCAATTAAAATATACGAATACCTTAAAAAGGGGTTGTAGGCTGTTTGAGCTATAAGATCAAAGATAATTACAAAGCCAAGATATTTCTTTTCATTATCTTTTTACTCTAAAATTAACTCATCTAACAGCGAATTTGTAACGATTCTATTGAGTTCCAAAAATGGCCAAAATCATATAAATAACAATATTTTGAAAGCAACTTACAAATATCTATTTAAATTTTTATATTAATAAACCTATTTGGTTGCTTATTGCTACAATTACATATATATATATTGTCAAATCTCTCATATATTCTCGAAGTAATCTGTAATCTCAGCCGATTTATTTCAGTTAATAAGGTTTTATTCATTAAATATAAAACACTTTGTTCTTAACTAACAACTTAGCCGATGAACATGGTATATTCACTCTTTTCTTTTTATATTTATAACATTTATTAGTAAAAATACAAGCTACATTGAAAATCGAAAGAGAAGAACAAAATGCAAAAGCTTAAATATTTAAATCATAAACTGTTCCTTTTGTTAGATTAGCTAGCTTAGATTAGATTCAATGTGAGTGGGCTATTCCAGTCCCTTCAGCTCCACCTTAGGTCAATTGTGATTCGCGTCTAATTGCTTAAATGTCACATAAAATCCAGCTCTCTGCGGGTGTCGATCTTTTTTGAGGGTGGAAGTTGGTTTGACAAGTGCCCTGTTATGTGAGTGAGGTCACTTGTCTGTTCCGAAAATCACAGAGAAAACACCTCTCTCTGAGTTAGTCTGGACCTGACATCTGTCAGTGTCTGACTCGACACCTCATATCAATCCACCAAATGGGCGCTACAAGAAAGATAATTGGAATTCCCCATTGTAAGATGGATTGAGTCAGTGCTACAAACCTGTGTTATCACAGCCACCACAAATAAAACCAACACAACAGTGACAATGGCAAACGGTTGTCCTCAAGGAGGAGTCCTATCACCTCTGCTCTGATCGCCATTGTTGATAAAGTTACGACTACATTGAGCGAAGCAGGATCTACAGTCCAAGGATACGCAGACAACATTGTCATAACTGTAAAGGAAAAGCACGATGCTGTAATAGCCTAATGCAAACAGGCCTAAATATCGTAAAGGGCTGGTGTCAGACAGAGGGACTTAATGTCAAGACACTTCTTGTCCCATTCACAAACAGAAGGAAACTAAACATAAAATCTTGCACTCTGAATGGAACACAGATACAATTTTCCAATGAAGTTAAATACTTAGGGATCTTCTTATCTTAGACCAAAAATTGAAGGGAACACACACTTGGAAAAAAGTCTTTCGAGAGCCACATTGGCAATCTGGACATTCCATAGACTCCAGCGGCGTGCGGTGACATTTGAAATAAGGGAAGCAATTCCCAGAAACTTACCTATTTATAGTGTAACTCAATTCTTCTGCTGTTTTTGGAAAATTCATTAATAATGTCGTCATGTAACTGTGGATTCTGTGACATTTCCTGGACGAGTTTATTTTCAACTGACAAAATTGAAATTTGGGAAAGTCTTTCCTGTCCTGTTGAATTTCTCACAAAACTCTTGATATGTTTCAATGTAGAAAAATTTCGTTCTACAGACGCACTAGTAGCAGGAATTGTTAATACTAATTCACATAATTTGAACACTTCAGAATATGCATTTTCCAATATTGATTGTTTTAAGAACGTTAAAAGTTCACTAGCGTAAGTTTTTGTGTCAATAACATCGGGTTCATAAATGACTGTAAGTTCTGATCGTAATAAGGCTTTGTCAAAATAATGTCCATAGTGGTTAAATAATGATTTGATTGAATCTTCTGGGAAAGGTATCCCTTAAATCCTCCAAAATTACACAATTCAAGAAATTTCAGGTCACTGAGATGATCAAATCTGCAGTTAATTTTCTGCTGAATTTGATCTATCATTTCGTAGAAAAGGCGGCGGTAAGAAGTTTGAAGATCTGCCACATTATCATTGCGCAGACGCTTTCTTCGTGGCTCCACTTCTCCTAATTCAATTGTTTTTTCGCAGCACTTATCAAATTCATTCCTTTTTTGAATTATAATGGATTTAAATTCACTATTTTTTTTTCAGGCAAAAACCAATGTCATTTATTTTACATTGCAATATGTTAAATACATTATCTGAAAACGGAAATATTTCCGAAAATATATTAAGTAAAAAATTAAAATTAAAGTCTCCTTTCAAACCATCCAAAAATCCTCTAGAACTATTTATTGTTTCTGCGTCCCAATTTTTGCTATTTTCAATGATGTTTTCAAAAAGTTCAATTAACGATTCACGGTGTTCAAATATAGTTAACACAACCCTGCGTTTGTAGTTCCATAGGGTTGCAGCTACTTTGGGTAAACGTTTTTTAACAATTGTGTCTAAGGCTTGTGTGCGCTTCGTAGATTTGGAAAAAAAAGCAGCCATTTAACACTTTACATTCTTTAATATGATTTATAGATTGGGATAAAATTAAATTAAATTTATGAGCACAACAGTGTACAAATAGAGCAATGGAGAACGTTTCCCGCACTTTAGCTTGAAGACCTCCTAAACGTCCGGCCATAACAGCGGCCCCATCATAGATTTGGGCAATTAATTTATTATCAGCCTCCTCAATATCTTTCATAATATTAAGCACAAAATTATATAGAGCGTTTGCGATACGATCTTCTGTCACATTTTTAAAGCCTAAAATCTTTCTTGTACACTCATATCCATTTTTATGTAACGTATTACTACAGATAGTTGACTTAAATTAGTTACATCGATTGTTTCATCTAGAACAATAGCAATGAAACGAATCTGTTTAATTTCAGATTTAATTCTGTTCAAAATAATAGTGGCAGCAGCCGAAATTAAATCATTCTGAATGCAATTTTATGTCCCGTGAAAAACGTTAGACTGTTCCAAGTGATTTTTTAAACAAATGTCATATTTGGCTATTAAAGAAACTAGGTCTTGAAAGTTTCCTCTATTTGCAGATGTAGTTGTTTCGTCATGACCCCTGAAGCCCAATTCATGCTGTGACCAAGAAAACACATAGCATCAATAAGTCTCTTTAATATGTTTCTGTTTTTATCAACCAGTTCATTGTGTTGGCGATGAAAGACACTTAATTTTAAAATGGTCTGTAAATGCGCTTTAGACATAACATGTCTTTGTACTAGTTTATGTAGATTATTCAAGTTGGAAAACCCACTTTTATTCCACAACTCCTTTTCAGTCACAAATAGACTACAAGACCAACAAAACAGTTTATTCCTGTTTTCACAACCCGTTAACCATTCATATTGTTTATGAGTCTTTTCCACGTTGAAATGTCGAATAGGTACATGTTTTAATTCTTGTATTTAAGTTTTTTATAGTAGGTTTCGGCCTACCTATATTAATAATAGCAAGTTTTTCAGCAAACAGTAAAGCTGAAAATCCTTTAGTTATCAAAAAACATACAATACAATCACAGTTATTATTACCACTTGTTTGTAAAGTTTGTAAATCCCCACCCCCACCGTCACCGCTGTTAAAAGCTGATCTACTTGCAGCCAGATTAATAATCATAAAATGCCAATGTATTTAACTTACTCGACTGCTTATATATACGAAATAATCAGGCACATTCGCTTTGAACGCGCACCCGGTCTTCGTAGTACAACACGTTCTAAAAACATGCGTACATCGCGCCGAGCCGAGGTTTCTTTTATAAAGTTGCCTGCTGACTACGTGTATTTAACTGAAGTCATTGCATGCATCCACTCGTAGTATCAGATCAGGTTCATGATGTCCGCAATCAGTCACATTCACCTTGCTAGGAGCGTATATACAAATACAGTATGCTGCATAATAAATAATTATGTGTGTGAGCTTGCGAAATAAAAATTTTAATAATTAAATTAGTTTCACAATTTGAAATTTAATATTTAAAATACAAAAGGGATTTTAAATAATGCGGTTTAGGTATGTAGTCGTTATTTTAAGGGAAGCAATGCTTCCCTTGCTTCCATGGATCGCACGCCACTAAATAGACTCATAGTATTGGATATAACAAATTGTGATTAAACCCATGCTCACATAGGCATCTATAATATGGTGGTTAAAAACGGAACAAGCCTCAACACAAAGCAAATCACAGAGGCTGATCTGTGTTGGAATAATAGGAGCCATGGCATCATGCCCCACAGCTACAATAGAGGCAATGCTGAATCTTGCTCCACTGCACATATGGGTGGAGGGCATCAGCCCATCGAAGGAAACATGGAAGCAGATAGCCTTGCAAAGAAGGCCGCAAGAACACCATCCTATGGGCCAGAGCCCTGTTGTGGACCAGCAAAAAGCCACTTGAGGAATGAACTTGATAATTGGGAGAGGAACCAAATACTGTCATACTGGAGGAAACGGCCAGGCTTAAGGCAGGCAAAACGGTTCATCAACATACCAACAGAATAGTCTGAACTGTTTCTTGAATTGAACAGGAATGACTTGAGAAGAATCACTGGACACTCCCCAGTAACGTATCATCTTATGAAGTTGGGCAATGCGGAAAGTGAAAATTGCAGATACTGCACTGAAGCAGAAGAAACAACAGAACACTTGCTATGCGACTGCATGCCTCAGTCCTGCAAAAGGCTCAAATAACTTGGAGGGGTGACACTAATGTCCCAGGAAATAGGTAAAATAGTCCCCAAGAAGATAGTGGACTACATAAAAAGTCTGAACTTTTTGGGCAACTGCTAGGAAAAAATCATGCACAATCGCAGCGCTGAGACGTTAAAGGCCTATACGACTCAATAAACAATCTACAATCTGCTTTGACAGATGTACTGTCATTTGAGTGAAGTCGCTTGCCTGCTCAAAGAGAATTACCTCTCTCCAAGTTTAGTTGGACCCGACATCTGTCAGTGTTTGAATCAAGGCAGTATTATGAAGTCCTGCACCCGAGCAGCATCTAAGCGAGGTCCTTTGTCCGCTTCGAAGCACACAGTGCCTCAAAATCCAGATGTCCTCCAGATACCTCAACCTCCTCCGGGTCGTTGGTCACCTGACACCTGCCAGCGCTTAACCCAAGGTGGTATCATCTAAAACCCCGCTCCCGAGTAACGACCAAGCAAGATCAATCGTCCATTTTGAAGCCCACAGTGGAGGCCTCGAAATCCGGGTGTATCACTTCCCAGATATATCCACCTCCCTCCACGCTCATCTGGACCAGACCCCCGCCGGTTTTTGACTCCAATTAGTCGCCTCTTACGACAGGCCTGAGTTACCATGGCCCCATTCTTTTAGTTCGTTCCCGGACCCGGACCCACAGGGGACATCGCTTTTGTTACTTACTTAGAAAATTTAGCAAGTGTCGTCTAAGACTTGCATTTAGTCCCTAATTCGTTTTAGCAATTTAAAGCACTGCAACTAAAAGCAATTTCATTAATCTATTCAAGGTCTAGTAATAGAATCCAATATAAGCAAAAGCATGATTAAAACAGTGATCTAATCATCTAACATAAGAACACAGTGCTTAAATATTAAATAGAATGAAGAAGTCGTTAATTCTTATAACTGGGATCACAATAAACATCTGCAAGGGTCTCTTCAGATTCTAAAGCGTTCTGTCTGGACAAATGACATGAACTAAGTGAACTTCTACTGAGGAAACTATTGTTACTATTCGAGTGGTTTATAGCATCGAGGAAACTAGATGGAGAAGTGCTAATGCATTCGGACATTGTCCTAGAGAGTGGCCTACTTTCTACTGGTGAAACTGCACAACTTTTAGTACCATCTTCATCTATTCGGCTACTGTAATAATAGATGTCGCTGTAAGAAATATTAGGACTTACATCTGTAGTCTCCGTGAGGTTCTGTTCACTTCTGGTCTGTTTAAACTTTTTTATTTCTAACAGTTCAGGTGACAAACTTTTCTGTGAAACTGGAGACAATGGAAAGCTATTTGAACCTGATGTTTTCAACTCAGAACTTTGACAAGATTTTGAAGGAGTCGATACTTCTGACACTAACGGTGTGCTTTCATTGTCACTTAGATTTTCATTGAGTTCTGGACTGGAGTGTAGTAGTTTTTCTTTTAATCTGTGTATAGTTTCAAAGTTGGTCTTTTCAGATTTCTTTTTCTGACTGTTATCAATTGACTTTGACCTGTTACGCATTGATGCTCTGGCTTTGTTGTTTTCATGTTTGACTAAATGAAGCGTACTAGGTCGTGATTTTGTTTGTGACGCTGTATTTTTCAGTTCATGATAAACTGCTGGGTTTTTATTAGAGTTTTTCTTATCGAAAATTACTGTCGATTCATTCATGCATATACTGACCAGAGGATTGTCAGTTTCAGTTTTAATAACCACATGACGACCCTTCTTATTTGGATCTTCGCCTTGGTGACTTGCCTGCTTCAAACTTGACAGTTTACCATTGGATGATTTCCTTTCGATAACTGTCAACAAAAAATTTTGGAAATTGTTAAAAGGGAAAAGTACTGTTATCAAAACAAAAAATTGTTAATCATTATTTGTTGAAGTTTTAAATAACCACTTCTGAAAGTTTATCATAATAAAATATATTTGTTCAGCACCATTTCGTTAGTAAATGTAGAGGAGCTAATACCTCACATACCTAGAAAGATAGCAAAAATATAATCAAGATGATCAGCTCAATGAAATGTACCTGTGCTTTGCAAAGCATTATATAATCAGATATTTTAGTCATAACCAACACAAATTTGAAACTACAGTATTTTTAATATATTTTTATTTTATTTTAATATTACTATGAAAAGTAAAAAATAAGCAAAATAAGTGTGATAGTGATGTACAAAGTTAGGAAGATTAATCGATAATCGACGTAAAAGTCTTTACAATAAGATAAGCTCTACAAGGAACATCAATTGTAGGGAAAAATCAAGCTTGCATGAAAAAATCTTAGATAAGCAAGAAAACTTCTTACTATTTATCTCTTCATAATCATATTATAGAGCATTTATTGATGTACAACTTTACAAAATTATTTTACATTTACATTATACAATCAGTTCCAAAGAACAAGAGAATTAAAAAGTCTTTTGCTCTTCAAAATTTATTATTGTTGACCTTACTTGGTGAAACCACTCCATACTAAATTCAGATGTAGCGACTTCTTCTCCTGTCTGGTGATGCTGTCAAGCAGAGACACTGGTTACAGAAAAGGAAACAAATATTTGTGAAACTAGAGAAGTCTCTATATCTGAAATTTTTCAAAATGTCAAACTAAGTAAACCAGAGTACAGATGTGCTATTCGAGACTGTTTGATTAATGTGTGTTGGGAAGAAGGCCTGTTCATATCGAATAAATGGTTTAAAAACAAAAATATCCTCAAATATACATTGGAAACGTGTGATACGAAAATTATAATAGACTACACTGTGCATGATGAGAGATACAAGACTTATGGCAGGTCCTATTTTCATTCCTGGTAATTTGACTGGAGATACGCATCTTAATTTGCTGGAGAATGAAATAGATATTTTGATAACCGAAAAATTGGAAAATGATGAGAATCATAACATTAATAACCTACATTTTCAGCACTATGGTGTCCCTTCTCATTATGCAGCTATGGTTAGAAGATTTTTGGATAATCATTACCCAGGTATGACGTTATTTGATTTTAAAATAACACGTCCGATTTTCATTCCTGGTAATTTCACTGGAGATACGTATCTTAATTTGCTGAAGAATGAAATAGATATTTTAACCGAAAAATTGGAAAATGAGGAGAATCATAACATTAATAACCTACATTTTCAGCACTATGGTGTCTCTCCTCATTATGCAGCTATGGTTAGAAGATTTTTGGATAATCATTATCCAGGTATGTTGTTATTTGATTTTAAAATAACAGCTCATTTAAAGGCGATGCAAAACGAAAATTTTCGAAGCATATTCAGTGATTAAAGCTAGTTTTAAATTCAGGTTTGTCTAATTTTTTTGTTTCAAGTCAGTGGATACAAAGAGGAAGTCCTATTGAACGGCCAGCTAGATCTACAGACTTGAATCCTGTAGATATTTTCTATGAGGATATTTAAAAAACTAGGTTTTATAAACTCAACCACAAGATCTGCAGGAACTGAAGGACAGAATTACTTCCGAAAGTAACAAAAGAACCATGGAGCCGTTGGAAAACAACAGAAGAAGATTTGATTACATACTGTTTTATTGCATGGAAGCCAATGGTGTTCATTTTGAACAGCTATTAAAAATGCAATTGCTGATTTCCTTTTCCAAAATACACAAATCTCTTTTTCATAGAAATCTATTTTTCATAGTCACAACTGGAATTCAATATTAGTGGAGCTACACATCCTAAAAAAGAGCTATAGTTGTGGTTTAAAACGAAATAATTGTAATTGCAGCCTTAAATATGAAATCAATACTATTAATGAGTACACTTGGATTAAGTGAAGATTGGAACCTGTAATGAACACTGATAAGTACGCTTGGAGAACCCAAATCACCACAACACATCTTTTTGAAGAAACCAAATTAACATGTCAAAATTGAAAAGATTACCTAACCTCACTTTTTTTAAATAGAATACCCTACATAAGATTAAGCACACTTGGAGAACCCAAATCACCACAACAAATTTTAAGGTCTTCAAAAGATGTGTTGCGGTGATTTGAGTTATCCAAGTGTACTTATCAGTGTTCATCACAGGTTCCAATCATCACTTAATCAATACTATTATTTGAGATGTTTTATTTTAAAGTTTGGAAAGCAAATATCTAAAAAACTAATTGATAGATGTTAAAATTGCAGCTTTGAATAGCGAATCAAACAGCTTTCCACAAAGGTGCCACTGAACCTACCTTCCCTCCTGTTCACGTTAAGGGGGTGAAAATCACCTCCACTTCGGGTTGAAAATTTACAAATTCTGTTAGGGTTAAAAAGTGTTCTCACAAGCAGAATCAATGTGTTTTGGGATTTTTCAATTTTCGGGTAAGCCCTGGTGCAATCTTTTGACATGGAGACCCTGTATATATATATATATATATATATATATATATATATATATATATATATATATATATATATATATATATATATATATATATATATACATATCAGGACTTCTGATAAAGAAAACAATTGAAGAATACCTTTAATGACTGTGATTAAGTTGTCTAGAATTTCTGGTTCGACAGGAAACAGTTACTATCTTTGTTCTATGAGTGAAGATTGGAACCTGTGATGAGCACTGACAAGTACAATTTGGAGAACCCAATTCATCACAATACAGTTTTTAGACCTGACAATCGTTTCGCTAACAAAGTTAGTGTCATCAGAGGGATGAATAAACTAAGTGAGTAAAGACTAGAACTACCATTTATGTTATCTAGTGTTAATTATATGTTAGTTGCTAAGCAGTTGCGAACAGTGTCCTCTAGGAAGGTATACAGGCAGACCCCCACTGTTGACTTTTAAATCCCTGTAATTAAAACTGCATACCTGCCTTTGTAATACAGTGTGACATTATTAAAGATTCCTTTTAAGGACACGATGGTTATTAAGATAACAGTTGGAACAATGGACTACATAGAACCGGACCTACCCTTTTCATCGAAACATTTTTGTTCAAATTTCTAATGATACATATACTTTCATAAGCATCTAGCTGACGCGGCTGTTTGACATTTTTGATTAACTTGAGATTTTCTTTATCGACATGATGATATTACCCCAAATTTGATGCTTTATCAATAGTGCCATATCACAGTTGCTCTAAATGTTCTTTAAATATAATTTTAATAGTTCTTTTAGTTTGCCCAATATATTCAAGCTGACAATCCTCACAACCTATTTCATAGATTCCTGACACTTATGTGGTTTTATCTTTATCCTTTGGGTTACCTAGCAAATTTTTTAATGTATTTTTTTTTGTAGAAAATGTTAGCTGAAATTGGCTTTCTTAAAAATGCTATTAAAACCTCTCTTACTTCGCGGTTCAAATGGTAAACAGACAATGGTTTTGTCTGGTTTATCTTTTCTGAAAGTCGTAGATTCCGCTAACATTTTCTTTGTTTTATGTTTGTTGACTAGATTCTCCACTAAGCAGACAGAGTTTGATGAACCCGAACCCAGTTCAAAGAGAGCTGTGGAGCTGCTAAATCTTAGCAGAGGACAACTCAGAAACATAACAGGTCTCTTGACGGGACACATGCCCGTCAAGAGACGCCTGCATAAAATGGGGCGGTTCGAGGGGGATCTCGCATGTAGACTCTGCAGCGAGGGGGAGGAATCAGCCCAGCACATCTTGTGCGAGTGTGGAGCTTTGGACCGCAAAAGACAACTGATCTACGGTCAGTTTAGACCGGAGACAGAGCAATATAAAACATTACCCTACCAATCGCTGTGCAGTCTAGTTTAAGGCAGAGTGATTTTGGAATGGGTGGAGTAGAAAGACTAAGGGCATGCACAATAAGCCAAAGGCTGCAATGCTATCCCGGCGGCAAAGACGCGGACGAGCCCTGAGGGAGAAAAAAAAAAGGTATAACATTACCTGTAGATGATGCCCCGTTTGCGACAGCAATAAATGCTTATTATATTGTTTTTTCAAACCTGAAAAAAATGTTCCTCTATAAAATTCGAAACGTGCCTGACTAAAACTTTAGAAATTATTAAGATTTTTTTTTTATTTGTCACTTTGACACCCTGTATTTCTTTTATTATGTTACTTGGGATATAGGAAGGTATATAAGGTTAAATCACCTTATTTTCACTACTGAAACCTCTGGTATGATTTGGTCCTTCAGTTAAATATACCCTGCATAACATTGCTGGTTATAACCTTAGATAGAATTAAAATGGAAATCAAGTTACAGCAAAATTAAATAAAGTAATATTAAATGAAGAATTGAGATGTAATGTTAATTTATATTTAAAAAAAAATGTAAACCATGTCCGTGTTATAACAAAAGTCGAATATACATGCCATAGAGAGCGGATCCAGGACAAGAAAATAGGTAAATGCGCGAATGGTGTAAACACTGCAGCCGAAGTACCAACATCACACACTAAATGCAGATAAAATCAATAATGATACCACCCTGAGGAACTTAAAAAATCTAGCAGATAAGTATTATATGTCTTCCACTGCAAACTGATAATATCTATTTAAAATCAGCTATATTAAAATAACGGAGCAACTTCTAAAGGATATGACTATTAGTACAGGCAATAGACGAGCCCGTTACTCTTCTCCATAATGCACTAAATTACAGGAGTTTTTTTTTTTTGATACATAGGTTCAGAATGACGTACTGAATATAAAAACACAAAATCCTTACAAATTAGGAGGCCGGAAGTGCCGCCATTTTGAGAAAAACCGTTTCGGTCTATATCTCCGTAACCGTGCACTTTAGGTCAAAAATGGTAATGACCTTTATTGTAGATTGCATTTCTCATCTTTTATGATTAATAAATTTTTTTGTATCACTCACCGTTTACAACTTATACGACTATTAGCATTCATTTATTGACTTTTTTTCCCTATATCCTTGTTAATAATTGTTTAAACAATAAAATGCTTATTACTTAACTTTTCAATCGACAAATTTCCTACAATTTTTACTAAAAACTTTTTTTTCTAAAATCAATACTTTCAAAGTTATAACGCGTTAAATGTTGCACTTTTCAATCGCCAAATTTTTCTGGAAATATTTTAGTAAAATGAAGGACAATGACGATTGGACCTAAGACTTCAGGCTTTGTAGAACATTCTTCTTGAGACATTTTCTTTCCATAGCGTATATTAGTTTCAGGTTCTTTGCGTAAATGTTGCCAATTTTGACGTTTTAATTCGCGACTTTGACGTTTTGAGGAAAACCCCAATTTATTTTTCTTTAAATGACTATAACTTTTTTGTCTTTGAACCTACAGACCTAAATTTTGGTACGTAATTTACCTATAATGACGTAAAATCGTGTACCAAATTTAGTTGCCCTTACTTTGTTATTTCCGGGGATATGATTTTTTTTCGAAAGAAAACACAACATTTTCCGGGAAAACCTGGGCCGATTTTCTTGGATAACGAACTTATCCAAGCCACTTACAAGTGGAAGGTATTTACCAAATTTAATTAAAACCGGCCCATTCGTTTTTGAGTTATCGGTGTGTGATATATATATATATATATATATATATATATATATATATATATATATATATATAAATTAAAACTGACCCCGAGTATGTGTTCTAGGGGGCATAATTAGCGCCTATTTCTTTTTTTTTCAAAATTGAAAACTCGGGGTCTCCTCATTAGTGAATTTTTTTTAAAGAAAATGCACTAATAATAATTTTAGAAAAAAAAGTTTCAAGTAAAAATTGTGGGAAATTTGTCGATTGAAAAGTTAAGTTTTAAGCATTTTATTGTTTAAACAATTATTAACAAAGATATAGGTAAAAAAGTCAATAAATGAATGCTAACAGTCGTATAAGTTGTAAACGGTGAGTGATACAAAAAAACTATTTAACAAAAAACATGAGAAATGAAATTATCTACAATAAAGGTCATTACCATTTTTGGCCTAAAGTGCACAGTTACGGACATATAGACCAAAACGGTTTTTCTCAAAATGGCGGCACTTCCGGCCTCCTAATTTGTAAGGATTTTGTGTTTTTATTTTCAGTACGTCATTCTGAACCTATGTATCAAAAAAAAAAAAAACAACTTCTGTAATTTAATGCAGAAACAAATTCTCTATTGCCTGTACTATATGATGTTATCTGAGATCAAACAATATCAAGCAAAAATCAGAAAAACTATGTAGTTGATTTACCTTGAAGATAATTTGTCTCCCAGCAATTCCACTTTTTAGCAATATTTCTTTGTAACTGAATGTACATTCATAAAACATGAAATTTGTTATATGTTTATGATGATACATATACTACTCATGCACTAATATGTAGGACGTGCACATGTCCATGTCTACAATGAAGTTAACTGTGCATTTAACTTACCAGGAGAAGGGGGTTGAGAGCTACATCTGGAACTGTGGTCGCTGAGACTTTCCGAATTTCCCCCCACTGAGATACTGATAGGATGCCAATGCATGTGACCTACTGGAGAGTTTTGCAACAAAACAAAATCTGTCTCACCTACCATACCGCTGGAGCTGTTCGTACGTGAGCGGTAATCACGTACTATGACTGGATCTAAACAGAATAAGCAACAAGGAGAAGCAGTGAGAATATAGAAAAAAAAACAGGATAGGTCTATGAACAGCAATAATCTGCGTAAGTGTATATTACAGTTGTGAATAATCATATATGTACAGTAGGAGTTTTAAAATGTCACATGCAGTCAGAATGGTAATTCTGATAAGTTGAAAGTTACAGGGTTATTTACAGTGGCTGCCCCTTAGACGTTTAATTAAAGCCAGTATTATTAATGTGCTGAAAATTGACACACATGAGTATTCCAAAACTTTGCTTTCCGTTAAAATATTTGCAGTTGTCTAGAATTTCTGGTTCGATAGGAAACAGTTACTATCTTTGTTCATTGAGTGAAGATTGGACCATGTGATGAGCTCTGATGAGTACAATTTGGAGAATCCAATTCATCACAATACAGTTTTCAGACCTGACGATCGTTTCGCTAACAAAGTTAGCATCATCAGAGGGATGAATAAACAAAGCAAATAAATAGAACTACTATTTATATGTTAGTTGACATGCAATTGCATTGCGAAGAGCTTCCTCTACGAAGGTATACAAACAAACCCCCAATGTTTAGTCAAAAATCCATGTAATTAAAATTCCATTACTTGCTTTTGTAAAACCACGTGTCATTATTCAATATTACTTCTAAGAAAGAGACACTGATTATTAGGATAACAATTCGAACAATGAATTACACAGGACCAGCTCTGCATTGATATTTTATAGAAATTTCTAACGATATATATATATATATATATATATATATATATATATATATATATATATATATATATATATATATATATATATATATATATATATATATATATAGGAGGGTGTTACTTAATGATAGGGCGTAATTTCAAGGGCGCATTCCTGAACCAAATTTAAGTAGAAATGTTCATATAAACATGTGTCCTGAAGAGTCTGGTTTTCAAGATACGGGGTGTCAAAGTTTAAAAAAAAAATGGTTTTTTATTAATATCTTAATGATCCCTTTACCCATTTTGCTAAAATCTGGCAGGGTTAGTCACTGAAATAAGCCGCTAAGTTGGCACTAACTAAAAGATAATTAAAAGATAAGTTCCAGTGGCGTCTCGAGGGGCAGTCTCACAAATATTATTGACTAAAAAAATGTACGCTACTGAGTTTCTTTTAAATTTTAATTTTGTTCAGATTAAGCACCTAGAAATACAACTTTTTTGCCTCTTAATATCTTTTCGTATATTACTTCCTTTTCGAGGAAAAACATAGAAACCAGTTCATTGCATGTCGAAAAATTGTTAAAATAAAATCAAGTTAATTGTGATCGTTCAGAATATTTATTTCTAAGCCATTTTTTTAAACAAATAAAAAGTAATAACTATTTAAAAAAAATGTTGGATATGACCACCTCCCGCTTCTATGCAGGTTTGTGCTCTCCTTCTCGTCGAACTCTTTCGAAAATTCCATTAGTGTTACGTATGGTTTCACATCCGTCAACAATTCTATTCCTTAGTTGTTCTTCTGTCTCGATTGGTGTAACATAAACTAATGCTTTTAGGTGCTACCACAAATAAAAATTGAGGCTGTTTAAATCAGGCGATCTAGGTGGCCAGAATTGTGGTCCTCCACCACCTATCCAACGATTTTAGTAAGCTCCATTCAAATACTCTTGAGCCGATAATCTAAAGTGGGCAGGAGCACCATCATGCATGAACCAATGTTGTTGACTTAAATAATATATAAAGGAACATCTTCAAGAAGCAGAGGCAAATCAGTTTGTAGAAAATGACTGTAAGATTGTCCGTTAAGACGTCGTGGTAAAAAAAATGGTCCAATCAAATAGTCATCTATGATACCGATCGAAACGTTGACAGAAAATTGTTCCTGAAAATGTGTCTCTGTAATAGCATAAGGATTTTCTTGGGCCCAGTTATGACTATTTCGAAAATTAATTATTGCATTTCTGGAAGAATGGGCTTCGTCCGTAAACATAATGATGGAATCAAAGTGAGGATTTGCTGCAAGTCTTTGATGACACCATCCACAAAATTGCGTACACGGTTCAAAATCTTTTGATAGAAGTGCCTGAACTCTTTGTACGTGATAAGGATACAATAGGGATTCTCTTAAAATTTCCCATACCGTTTTATAGCAAATATTTAATCCGCCAGCTATTTTTCGGGTACTAGTTGCAGGATTCTCTTCGACCGCATGTAGGACAGCCTCCTCAACTGCTGGAGTTCGAATTGTACGAGGTCTTCCGTCAGAGGTATTATGTTTAAAACTGCCAGATTCAGTCAGACGACGATGAATGTTTATTAATATTTGTCTACCTATAAGGACACGATCAGGATACCATTCTTGATAGAGCCGCCAGGCCTCCGCCCAATTACCATTGGCAAGACCATAAAGAAAATGCATTTGTGTCATCTCCAAATTAGAATAGTTATTTATCATTTTTTAATAGCACAATTAACCTTTTGACCAGAGGGAAAATAATAAACTGTCACAGGAAGTCAAAAACATTATGTCATAATGACAAAACAACGTTTCTTAGCAACGATCACAATTAACTTGATTTTATTTTAACAATTATTCGACATGCAATCAAGTCGTTTTTATTTTTTTTGTCGAAAAGGAAGTAGCATACGAAAAGATATTATGAGCCAAAAAGTTAATCTGAAAAAAATTAAAATTAAAAAAAAAAAACTCAGTAGCATACATATTTTTAGTCAATATTATTCGCGAGACTGCCCCTCGAGATGCCACTGGAACTTATAATTATCTTTTAGTTAGTGCCACCTTAGCGTCTTATTACAGTGAATAACCCTGCCAGATTTAAACAAAATGGGCAAACGAATCATTAAGATATTAATAAAAAAAACAATATTTTTTTTTAAATTTTGACACCCTGTATCTTGAAAACCAGACTCTTCAGGACACATGTTTATATGAACTTTTCTACTTCAATTTGGTTCAGGAACGCGCGCTTGAAATTACGCGCTATCATTAAGTAACACCCTGTATATATATATATATATATATATATATATATATATATATATATATATATATATATATATATATATATATATATATATATATATATATATATATTTATTGTAGTATTGTAGTAAGTGTTTAATTTGAATTTTCCGTATTAACTCAGACGATTTCATAACTACTCGCCTGTGCATGACAATTGACAGGTTATCAGATGTTGGTGATTTTTGTTTTCTCGACGGCAGTTCTGTGTGAACCTTAGTAAAGAGAAGAACAAGAGCTGAGTGCTCAGAGTAACTGTAAGGCTTTTTTTGTGTATTTTAATTAGTTATTGTTCTTTCTCTGTGTGAGAACCACAGCTGTGAGTAATAATCAGTAATAAATAGTCAAGTAATTAGTGACTTAGTGTTTTATTCTGCCATATACTGCCTAACCCGCCTTGTGACCATTGCCATCCCGATACTACTACTACTATATATATATATATATATATATATATATATATATATATATATATATATATATATATATATATATATATATATATATATATATATATATATACTTTCATATGCTTCTAACTTTCAGGATTGCCTGACATTTTTTATTAACTTGAGATTTCCTTTATCTACATGATGATTATTATCCCAAATATTTTGAGCAATACATGATTTATCAATAGTGCTATATCTCGGTTGCGCTAAATGTGCTTTAAATCTAGTTTCAATAGACCAACTCACAGTAGTGGTTTATTTTCTGTATATGTCAAATTCTAAAGTGTCTCTGTTTTTGATGACTAAAACATCCAAAAAAAGTTAATTTTTATTAACTTATATTTCATGGGTGAATTTAATGGAGTCAAATTTACTGTGTAATCTGGCAATAAAATGTGTATGCATGCAAAGTAGATAATTTTATTGCTAGGTCTGAAAACTGTATCGTGGTGAATTGGGTTCTCCAAATTATATTATACTATCTCAGAGTTATAACTTACTATTATCAAATTGCGATGTTTGATAATAGTAAGCAATCCTGCTAATAGTGGTGCTGCAAAATACACAGGCTGACTGCAGCGAACGTTGCATCGCTCAGGTAGACCGACGTGGAAGGATTTGATACATTGGCCAGTGCCGGTGTATAAGACAGGTGGCGAGAGAGAGTTTCTTTTCAGGTCAATAGTCGCAGCCATTTCTGTTTGTTGAACCTTTAATTTTAGTTTCCAGCCCAAGCCCCAGGTACAGGAGGCACCGACACTGAAGGCTGTGAAGGGCAGGGGACCGCAGACCGCCTGCAGTTAAGAGTTGTTCATTTTATTTATTTTAGGTACACCGACAGTATCCAGTGCAGCGTGGTTAGGACGGAATGAAAGTGACTCCCACCAGCTGGACGTCTTCTTCTGCTTTAGATTGCCCTGGCGTGCACGGCCTTCTTCAGCAGAAGCGATGTTAAAAGCCTGTATGTGGGAAGTGTGGTCTGGTAAGTGTTACTTTGTTAATTGAAGTTTACAGGTATCACCAATCAAGGGACACACAGTGCAGCTAGTTTTTGTTTAGGTCGCCTCGCTGAGTGCAAGAGATGCCCATCTTCTTCGAGGGGTATTGTGCCCCAAGTAAGTGTGTGAAGCGTGGATGAGAAGTCGTAGTTTCTTAGTTTTCTTGCAATAATAGTGTATTTGTGTGCAAGAACTTTTTCCTGATGATTATTTTTATTTAGCTTCTCTTGCATGATCGTTACGCCGCCACTTGCTTGCTATCACCTCCCGCTTCTACAGTAATAATAGCCCCGCTTGCTTTACTCATGATTGGCTAACTTCATACACTCTGATCGTCTCCGTTCCAGGTATTTAAGATTTTTACTGGAATAATTAACTTTGTTTTGAAATAAGCCCCGTTCAATAGATTGTTACTCAATGATAATATTCGCGAATATACTAACTTGTTTTCATTCTCTGTACATACCTTGTAAATACTTTCTGGCATTTTCTTTTGTAAATAGATTGTCAATACTATCTGGTATTTTATTTGGCTCTTCCAAGTTATCTCCCCAAACCCTTATCATTATCAAGTTCATCTCTAATAAAGGTCACAAATAGAAGTCATTGGTGACTTCACCTTAAGACTTAGGTGAACCCTATCGTCACTGTAGTTTACCCTGGATCTAGGTAGCTGTAGGCAGCGACCTATAAAGGAGGCATAGCCCTGAGGGAGCGTATGGACTCCATGAAACTCAATTGGTGCTGGCGCCTGAGCACGATCCTGTAGGATAACCGCATTGATAAGGTTACTCCGGAAATTCCCCATACTAGGGAAAAGTAACCTTATCCCGATCTTACCCAAAAACAATTCGAAGCGTTCATTTGTCAGGTGCTAACTGGATACCAAATTTGAAGATGGTATCTTAAATTGTTCGAAAGTTATAGCGCCTCTTAATAGACGGGCGTACATGCCGACAGACCGACCGACAGCCAAAAAAAAGTCTTTCCAGAAGCAAGTTTTCCAAATGTTTTGAGACTTTTTACGCCGTTCTGGCAAAAAAATTCGAAATTTTTGTCAACAATATTCCACCCCTCCGCATTCAACCCCTAATTTAGTTTCAGCAGAGAATACCAGATGTTTAATGACATTTAAAGTTGTCTAATAAATAAACCCTAAAACGTTATATTGCGCGAGTTTTAACGAAAACATGTCATCTTTCACCAAATCACCCCCCATTCATTCCTTACCCCCTTAAGCGATTTTACCCAAAAACAATCTGAACTGTTTGTTTGTCGAGTGCTAACTGTATACTAAATTTGAAGACGATATCTCAATTCATTGTAAAATTATCATGGCAACATACAGCACAAAAAAATTTCGTTCACAAATCATATTTTCTGTGTTGATACTTTTTACGATGTTAAAATATTTTTTTTGAAATTTTTGTCGCCGATGCGATACTTCCACACGTTGTGAATATGTGGAAGTGATAGTGCTGCAAATTGAATCATAACTTCCACATAACTATGATAATTTACTCTCCTCAGAAACACATTCTTATGAAATGAATTTAGGGTCTTTGACTTGACCACAAAGAAAATATTCGTATTCCTGTACACATAAACTTCTGAAACATTATATTACTCTAGTTTTAACGAAAAAATGTCAAGTTTCACCAAGTCACCCCTCATTTATCCCCTACCCCCTGAACCGATCTGACCCCAAAAAAAATTCGAAGCGTTCCTTTGTCGGGTGCTAACTGGATACCAAATTTGAAGATGATATCTCAATTCATTCAAAAGTTATCGCGCCTACTAACTGACGTACAGACCGCACACAAAATAATTTTCGTTGCAGGATCAAGTTTTCTATCTGTTTTGAGACTCTTTATGCAGTTTTAGCACAAAAAAGTCGAATTTCTGTCACCAACATTTCACCTCCCACACACATTCAACCCCTAATTTAATTTCAGCACAGAATATCAGATGTTTGATGAAATTGAAAGTTTTCTAATAAACAAACCCTAAAACGTTACACTACTTGATATTTTAACGAAAAAATGTCAATTTTCACCAAATCACCCCCCATTCATCACCTACCCCCTGGAGTGATTTTACCTAAAAACAAACCGAACCTTTCGTTTGTCGGGTGCTAACTGTATACCAAATTTGAAGACGATATCTCAATTCGTTCTGAAGTTTTCGTGGCTACAAACACAGACATACAGACCGACAGACAAAAAAAAATGTCGTTCCAAAAATCATGTTTTCTATATGTTTTGACATTTTTTACATGTTTAAGCGAACAAAATTTTTTTGAAATTTTTGCCACCGATGCGATACTTCCACACGTATTGACGATGTGGAAGTAATAATGGGACAATTTGAATAAAAGTTGGCAGTTGCGTTCCTTTTGTAAGGAAGTTGGTTAGTTTCGTTAGTCAGGAAAATCGGACCGGTTTTCCGGGAACATTTTGTGTTTTCTTACGCAACATTTTTGTATCTCCGAAAATAAAGCTATTTACATTATAAAAGATGAGCTATATGCCAAAATTTAGATCTCAGTTAAAGTTAAAAAAAAAAAGCTCGGGACACAGCAAGTGCGTTATGGTAGTGAATTTTTAAATGCTTCAACTTTGAATAACTCAATTTTCTATAAGCTTAGAAAGTTTAATTTTGGTATGTAGTAAGGCCTTTACTAAGGCCATCCACTAAATTTCATTAAAATAAATTTGTAATTTTCGGAGAAAAAAATTTTTTTCGTAAGAAAATTTAAAATTTGAATAACTAAATTTTCTATTAACCTAGAAAGTTGAATTTTGGTACGTAGTAAGGTCTCTTCCAAGTCAACATATATAGTGAATTTCATTAAAACAGCTTTGTTATTTTCGGAAAAAAAATTTTTTTGTAAGAAAACAACATTTTCCTGGAAAACCCCGTTCGATTTTTCTGGCTAACGAACCCATCAACTCATCCAAGCCATTAATGAAAGAAAGGCACTTGCCGAGTTTCATCAAAATCGGTTTATTATTTTTTCAGTTATCAGATGGATAGATACACACACACACACACACACACACACACACACACACACACACACACACACACACACACACACACACACACACACACACACACACACACACACACACACACACACACACACACACACACACACACACACACACACACACACACACACACACACACACACACACACACACACACACACACACACACACACACACACACACACACACACACACACACACACACACACACACACACACACACACACACACACACACACACACACACACACACACACACACACACACACACACACACACACACACACACACACACACACACACACACACACACACACACACACACACACACACACACACACACACACACACACACACACACACACACACACACACACACACACACACACACACACACACACACACACACACACACACACACACACACACACACACACACACACACACACACACACACACACACACACACACACACACACACACACACACACACACACACACACACACACACACACACACACACACACACACACACACACACACACACACACACACACACACACACACACACACACACACACACACACACACACACACACACACACACACACACACACACACACACACACACACACACACACACACACACACACACACACACACACACACACACACACACACACACACACACACACACACACACACACACACACACACACACACACACACACACACACACACACACACACACACACACACACACACACACACACACACACACACACACACACACACACACACACACACACACACACACACACACACACACACACACACACACACACACACACACACACACACACACACACACACACACACACACACACACACACACACACACACACACACACACACACACACACACACACACACACACACACACACACACACACACACACACACACACACACACACACACACACACACACACACACACACACACACACACACACACACACACACACACACACACACACACACACACACACACACACACACACACACACACACACACACACACACACACACACACACACACACACACACACACACACACACACACACACACACACACACACACACACACACACACACACACACACACACACATACATACATACATACATACATACATACATACATACATACATACATACATACATACATATAACTTATATATGGAAAGACATATAGGAATGATTCTATAGCGTTTTTTGATCTTTGATTCCATAATATGTTATAGATATCAAGAGAGCGAAAATAAGTAAATAAACATAAACATATGGGGGTGTAAAGAACTTGTTTGTGTTGTTATAGATATCAAGAGAGCGAAAATAAGTAAATAAACATAAACATATGGGGGTGTAAAGAACTTGTTTGTGTGAATTGTTTCGCAATATGTCATGCAAGCTGTACCATGAGAAAAGACATCACATTGTTGGAAAACAATTAAATCGCCTGCTCGAATGAAAAATCCATGCAAGACTATGTAACAAATGAACGCACAATAAGACAAAGGCTGTGGTGCTATCGGGGCGGCAAAGACATGGACGAGCCCTAAGGGAGAAAAAAATAAATAATTGGAAAATCATAAATAACTATATAAAAAGCTATAAGAAGGATGCATCATCTAGTAGTCTGACTGCCAAAGACTTCAATGAACACTTTACAAATTTATTGATGAAGGTAGGTCCGAGGATACCTCACTGAATTAAAGATCCATTGAGAAACTTGGAAAATAACACTAAATCAGCAATTTTTTTTATTCACTCAGGTAAGTTATAATGAGGTTTGTGATATTCTCACAAATCTAAAAAATTCAAAATCTAGGACACTTATGGACTGAGTACAAGCATGATTAAAACTGTAGCTAATGTGATTGTAATGCCTCTGACTAAGCTTATTAACTCTTGCTTTTCGGGAGGGAGTGCTTCCTTAGGTCTTGAAGAGTGCACTGGTGGTTCCCATATTAAAAAAAGGGGATCATAATGGGGCGGAAAATTATTGCCCCATTTTCCTGATACCGATAATATCGAAGGTAGTGGCGTGGCATCTGTCTAAACAGACTGTAGGATACTTTGGGAGGTGTCAATTGTTGAGCGATAGCCAATTTGGCTTCAGGAAGGGCAAGAGCACTACCCTCTGAGTCCTTGACTAAGTCTCAAAATTAAATGATTCGTTCTAAAATTTTGAATATAATACTGTACTGTTCTGCAACCTCAGTAGATTCTTTGACTGCGTTGACCATGGGATTCTCTTGTGAAAGATCGAAACTTACAAATTTTGCTCTAGCAGTTTTCATGTTTTCATCTTCTGAGATCATACCCTAAAGAAAGACATCAGGTTGCAGGCTTTGTTGGCGTCATGTCGGAAAAGAAGCAAATCACTATGGGAGTAACACAAGGATCTCTGCTTGGTACTATCTTATTTCTCATATTTATAAATTATCTCCCTCTAATTTATGAGCTGTACAAGTACACTCTCTTTGTCCACGACACTACTGTGTCAGTTAACAGGAGTGCACTGGATACTTCATTGGTGGGTGCCATGGAGGCGCAGGGAAAGGCTGGGGACTGCTTCTCAACAGAGACAAAGCACATAGGATGGTGCTTTCTATAAGAAACGTGAGCCACATTAATGATATTGATGGTGAAGTTTTTGGGAGTATACACTGATCTGCGCCATCAGCGGGATCCACAGATTGATTGCCTTTCAAAATAACTATCAAGTGGACTTCACCTTCTTCGTGGTTTGTCGAGTAAGGTCTCCCAGCATATTAGGAACTGCTTATTATGCTGTTTTCCAGTCTCCTTTCCTACTCAGTACTTGTTTGGGGACATGCTGCGAATGTGCGTCGCTCCTTTGACCTACAAAGAAAGGCGCTTTGACTGAGAGACTCGGGCCTTGGGGAGAACTGCATGCAGGCCTTTAAATTGCTGCAAATACTCAGTCTCCCATCCATAAATATTATGGCAAATCTGTTGCATGTAAGGAGGAACATCGAAATATTCGCAACATACGGGCTAGTTCATGAATATGAAACCCAATATAATTATCATATTGTGCACACTGGGTGAAGATGTGTCAGAATGGTCCGGCATATTGGGGGATAAAATTCTATAACATTCTCCTAGATGTATTTAAATTACACCCTTGCAGTATGTTCAGAACTAGAATAAAAAAATCTGCTACATTTCCATAGTTTTTATTCTTTTAATGAGTATCTAAATATACATATAGACTGTATCACATAATATTGGTACCGAATCATTTACAGTTCGTCAGTGCTTGACTTGAGGCGGTATCATATGGAACCCCGTTCCCAAGCAGCATCCAAGGGAGGTCATTTGCCGCAGTCGAGGCGTCAAAATCAGGGTGTATACCACACCCTAGAAATCTCCGCCTCCCTGCAGGCTCATCTGTGGCCAGGAGTTACCTTGCACCTATTCTTTTATTTCATCTCCAGACCCACAGGGGATAAAGGTTACTGCAAGAGTTTAGGAAAATAGTGGGACCACTTTTGTAATGTTTTTTTTAGTCAAATCCGTACCTGGAGAAAGAGTTTGGTTACTATTTTGTCTAATTAATGTTGGTCCATTCTCAACAGTTTTCTGTATATTTAATATAATCAAAAATTTATGACCTACTTGAAAACTTGCAAAGTCCTGTGCTATGTGGAACTTTGCTCATAGGAACGTTTCACGTTATTTTGATAGGAATATAGCTTTTAAAGTCTGCAATCTATTTTTAAACCAACTTGTTATATCATCCAAGGCAGTAATATGACAGAAAATTGTAATAAATCTTTACAACACATAACTGAAAAAAAATTCGGGACGCAGCAAGTGCATTATAGTAGCGAATTTTCATAAAAAGTGTACACTACTATTATTCGGCATATGCGTAAAGTTAATTCTTTAAACTTACACAGACCTTGAAGATCGATTTTAGAGGTCCTAGTACGCACACATTTGAATAATTTTTTCGAAAGTGTTACCATCAATATCTCTCTATTATCAGAAAAATCTTGCGTTCCAACTCGTTTTGAGAAAAATGCCCAAAATTTAATTTCTATGAAGCTAAAGAACTAAATTTTGCTATATCCATAGATAGTGTACGTCTCTTTAAAAAAAATTTGTATTACAGAACATTTCCACAAGGAAACTTAATTCATATTTAGAAAAGTTAAGTATCTGCCAAATTATGAAGGTAGCAGTTATTTTTTCTTATTAATCTCCAGTATGATTTTGTTTTAGTCAACCTAATCAAACCGGTTTTTTCAATATCAACAATAACAAAATTATAATTTCAGACTCAAAGGTGACAAACTTATTAAGGCGTTTTAAACAAAAATGAAATCAAAACGTATGAAATCTGTGCACTAGTGTGTCAAAATAAAACATAAAAAAACATACATCCATTGAGCTGGATTCAATCGTGTAACTTTCTCCTTATGAGGCAAGCGCAACACCTCTCAGCCATCTAGGCATATGTCAACTAACGTTTTGTTTACATGATTATAATTTATATATATATATATATATATATATATATATATATATATATATATATATATATATATATATATATATATATATATATATATCCGAAGAAATTTTTTCAAAAGCTTTTCATCGTGACCTCTCTATTAGCTAATTTTTCTCAATGAAAATTCGCTAAAACGGACAACCAAAATTGTAGAAGTTTTCAGGGCCTGCGTATGGGTGGCGCGCGCTTTGCGAGTGCATGCGTCTGGTCTTAGACATACGCCTCTTGGAAGTTATTTTCAGGAGCTCAAGAGTAAAAAGATGCAGGTGAATTTTTATACCTTAATGCACACCTAATTTTTTAACATTTTTTCTTAATTAGCACCCACAGGAGGACTAATAACCATCTTCTGGTAATTTTAGTGAATTTTCTTTAAAAAATTCACTAATGAGGAGATCCCGACTTTTGAATTTTGAATTTTTTTTTCAAATGAGCGCTAATTAGGCCCCCCAGAACACATATCCGGGGTCAGTTTCAATTTTTATATGTATATATATATATATATATATATATATATATATATATATATATATATATATATATATATATATATATATATATATATATATATATATATATATATATATATATATATATATATTATTAGTATTATGTTTATTACCTTAAATTATACAATATGCCTATACAAACAAAAAGTCTAAGACTTGTGGTGTATAATAACATAATTTATAAAGTTTAATCCAGAATTCCTTGTCAGCTAGTGCATACCAAATTCAACAAACTTCAAATTTTGACTCTCCAATTAAATGACCTTTTGCTGCATGTCTCTCTTCGGATGTTTCACCACATGCCTTTATTTATAATAAGTTGTGATCTGTCCATAATACTGTCTTGACTACAATTTCTTTTTAACAGGCCATATTTTTTGCCAAAATTGTAAACTGTTGTATAATCACTACGGGCGCCTAATACTCTCAACATATCGACGTATTCGCGATTATTGTAGTGTAGTTAGTGTAGTTCCAATTTGAACTCAGATAAATGACGCAAATGATACTTGTCAATTTGACAGGCCCTTTTTAATATATATATATATATATATATATATATATATATATATATATATATATATATATATATATATATATATATATATATGTATCACACCGATAACTCAAAAAATAATTGGCCGATTTTGATTACATTTTTCGAATACCTTTCGTTTGCAAATGGCCTGGATAAGTTCGTTAGCCAGGAAAATCGGCCTAGGTTTTCCCGGAAAATTTTGTGTTTTCTTTCGAAAAAAATTTATATCTCTGGAATTAACAAAGTAAGGGCAATCAAATTTGGTACGCGGCTTTACATCCTTATAGGTAAGTTACATACCAAAATTTAGCTCTATAGGTCAAAAGATAAAAAAAGTTATAGGCATTTAAAGAAAAATAAATTGGGGTTTTCCACAAAACCTCAAAGTTGCGATTTAAACGTCAAAATTGGCAACATTTAGGCAAACTTTAATCTAATACGGGCTATGTAAATAAAAGGTCTCAAGAAGAATGTTTTACAAACCCTGAAGTCTTAGTTTCAACCGTCATTGTCCTTCATTTTAATAAAATATTTCCAGAAAATTCATTTCAAATAGAATCTTTTTCTGATGCTTGGCAGTAGCCTTAGCTATATAGTTTATCGTTTAATGGCATATAATTTTTGTAGAATTTTCGTAAAAATCAATAAAGCTCAATATATCTGTTATTATACAAGATATGAAAAAAAGTTGTATATATTAATTATAGGGTGTCTTGAGGTACATCTTAAAAAAATATTTCTACAATCACAGGCTGGCCCATAAGTCGTTGGTTTTTTAAATCAAACATGCCTTATGTTATTGCATTTTTGCATTTTCCATCGAAATATAATGCATGTTTGTAAGAAAAAAATTCTGGACGCGGTAAGTGCGTTATGGTAGCGAATTTTGATCAAATGCTTCATATTTGAATAGCTCAATTTGCTATTAACCCATAAGGTTGACCAAGAAACGAGTTATTTCGGGACTTCTTTAAGTTTACTTTCGGAAATTTTTGTACATTTTCAAACAATAAAGTTATTTTGATGAAACATGGCACATTGTTTTTACTATATAGGTTATACTGGTAACCAAATTTGATGCCTGCTTTCTTAAAAAAAACACATTATCGCTATTAAAAAATATTTTAATGAAAATTCACTACCATAACGCACTTACTGCGTCCAAAGTTTTTAACTTTTGTTTAGCTTCAGTGACATTTGCACAGATGTCCTAGATCAACAAAACAATGGCAGTCAAATTTCAACAACATGGAGATTTTCTATGTCCTTTGAACAAGCTAATGAATGATACTTGAAAAAATAAACATTGAAGATTAGCTAAATATGATAATTGATTTTTTAAGTAATAATTGATTTTTTAAGTACGAGTCACCATGGGTAAACAATTGTGAATATCCGTTATTTTATCAGTTTTAATCATTATATTTCTATTATCCATTGAGTCACATAACTCACATGACAGAAAAACCTTTGCTTGTTTTAATTGTAATTGTAATTGTAGTAGGTGTATATAGTGAGTGAAAATTTACAGATCTTCTCCCATGTTAAGATCGATTGAAAGTTTCTTTAGGTGTGTATTTTTCTTCCTGTGTTGTATCATAATCATATTATTGTTTTTAGTGAATTTTCGTAGAAAAAATTCACTAATGGGGAGATCCCGACTTTTGAATTTTGAAAAAAATTTTGCAAATGAGCGCGAACTAGGACCCGTAGAACCCATATCCGGGGTTAGTTTCAATTTTTATGTATCACACCGATAACTCAAAAAATAATGGGCCGATTTTGATAAAATTTGGCATGTACGTTTCTTTTGTAAATAGCTTGGATAAGTTCGTTAGTCAGGAAAATCGGACGAGGTTTTCCGGGAAAATTTTGAGTTTTCATTCGAAAAAAATTCTTCTCTCAAAAAGTAATAAGCCGATTTTAATAAAATTTGGCATGTACCTTCCTTATGTAAATGGCCTTGATAAGTTTGTTAGCCAGGAAAATCAAACGAGGTTTTCCGGGAAAATTTTGAGTTTTCATTCGAAAAAAATTCTTATCTCAAAAAGTAATAAGCCGATTTTAATAAAATTTGGCATGTACCTTTCCTTTGTAAATGGCCTTGATAAGTTTGTTATCCAGGAAAATCGGACAAGGTTTTCCGGGAAAATTTTGAGTTTTCATTCGAAAAAATTTTTTATCTCAAAAAGTAATAAGCGGATTTTAATAAAATTTGGCATGTACCTTCCTTTTGTAAATGGCCTTGATAAGTTTGTTAGCCAGGAAAATCGGACGAGGTTTTCTGGGAAAATTTTGAGTTTTCATTCAAAAAAAATTTTTATCTCAAAGAATACTGGGCTGATTTTGATAAAATTTGGCACGTACCTTCCTTTTGTAAATGTCTTTGATAAGTTTGTTAATCAGAAAAATTGGACGAGGTTTTCCGGGAAAATTTTGAGTTTTCATTTGAAAAAATTTTTTATCTTAAAAAATAAAAATTCTATGATAACCAAATTTGGTAGGTAGGTTTATGATATAAAATGTAAACTATACACCAAAATTTAGATTTCTATGTTACAAGAAAAAAAAGTTATAATAAAATATTTTGTGCCAGATCATTTTTATGAAAATTCACTACCATAACGCACTTGCTGCGTCTTTTTCCTTATAAAATACATCATTTTTTTTCATACTTAGCACAGTAGTAATAAATTTACTAAAAAAATTACAATATACAAGGACGATGCCAAAAGTAAGATGACCTTTTTTTTTAGAAATAGCAAGATATGTTTATTTTCAAAACTTGATACATCATTTTAATGCTTGAACACTGCCCTATTTTTCTATACAGGGCGCAGGATTTTGACCCTCGCCATCATTTTTTCAATATCTCCAAAACTATGTTGCCCGTCAACTTATATATTTGTAGAGGGACATAATTTGCTATCGTGGTTGTCATGGTGACCTTAACAGTTTTTTACATTCATTACTAAATATAATGTCGCGATAGTCAACTTTTTACAGAATTTTCATAGAAAAAATTCACTAATGCGGAGATCCCGACTTTTGAATTTTGAATTTTTTTTTGCAAATGAGCGCGAACTAGGACCCCTAGAACCCATATCCGGCATCAGTTTCAATTTTTATATGTTTATATATATATATATATATATATATATATATATATATATATATATATATATATATATATATATATATATATATATATATATATATATATATATATATATATATATATATATATATATATATATATATATATATATATATATGTCACACCGATAACTCAAAAAATAATGGGCCGATTTTGATAAAATTTGGCATGTGCCTTCCTTTTGTAAGTGGCTTGGATAAGTTCATTAGTTAGGAAAATCGGACGAGTTTTTCCGGGAAAATTTTGAGTTTTCATTCAAAAAAAAAATTATCTCAAAAAATAAAAAAAGCTATGATAACCAAATTTGGTACGTAGGTTTATGATATAAAAAGTAAACTATACACAAAAATTTAGATTTCTATGTTGCAAGAAAAAAAAGTTATAATAAAATATTTGGTGCCAGATCATTTCTATGAAAATTCACTACCATAACGCACTTGCTGCGTCTTTGAGTTTTTCTTTTATGGATGCCATACTGAATTTTTCCACATTTTTTTTTCTTGTTACAACAATGTATCACTAGATGGTGTTTTACCCGCATTTTTGTCAAAAATAAACCATTTTTGTTTCTTCGAACAAGACGGTACACCAGCTCATAACACGCAAATCGTGATTAACTTTCATAATAGTGTTTTTGACAACTGGATTGGCACTAGTGGAACTGCGCAGTGGCCTCCTACACCTGACCTGACTACACACGTCATGACTGTTTCCTGTGAGCTTACCTAAAAATGAAGTTTACAAGAAGCCAGTCCAATAACTAAGTGAAGATTAGAGCCTGTGATGAGCACTGATAAGCACACTTGGAAAACCCAACACATTAAAAAACCTGTCGACCATTTCACTAACCAAGTTAGCATCATCAGAGGATGAATAATTCTAAATATCTTATATCCACAACTCTATTTATATTCTCCTGCAAGTAGTCGGTCACTAACGATTTAGGGACGTTCAACGACACCAAAATTAACACATTTTGGTTGACGGAAATATCTGTATTTTTTAAATTATTTATCGGACGTGCTTCTGACGGTATATATCTTATAAAGCAATCTATCAGGAGACTGCCTATAGGCGGCGGAGCGAGATTCATACATTTTTTGTTATTACTATATTTAGCAATAATATATATATATATATATATATATATATATATATATATATATATATATATATATATATATATATATATATACACTTTCAAATGCGCTTAGCTGTCCTGGTTGTCTAACATTTTTTATTAATTTTAGATTCTCCTCATTAACGTGGTGATTATTATCCCAATTATGTCGGGCGACAGAATATATATCTATAGAACCGTATCTTAATTGTGCTAAATGTTCGTTGAATCTAATTCCAATAGATATTTTTGTTTGGCCTACACATTTAAGATCAAATTCATTGCAACTTATTTCATAAATTCCCGACATTTTGGCCGTACTATCCTTGTCTTTTGGGTTACCTAGCAAGTTTTTAAAAGTATTTTTTGTAAAAAATGTTAGTTGCGAATTGGCTTTTTTAAAAATGCTATTTAGACCACTCGTTACTCAAGGTTCAAATGGTAAGCAAACAATGTCTTTTTGGGTTTCTCTCTTCTAAAAGTCGCTGATTCTTCTAACATTTTCTTTGTTTCTTTCTGTTTGTTAATTAATTTCTCCACTACCCAAGCAGTGTATCCGTTATACTCGACCATGTTCTTAATATACTTTAATTCTTTGGTACATGATGGTTTTTGAGGGGCAAGTATTTGAGGGGCAAGTATTTGAGGCGATACTAAGATTGAGTGATTCAAGCTGCACAGATCTATATGATGTTAATAGCAAGTTGATAAAGTGCTCAATGCATTATCTTGTTGAGCCATTAACATTATTGTTGAATGCTTCTTTTGAGAGGGGTCTTTTTCCTGAGGTTTTTAAATATGCAAGGTCAATTCCTCTAGATAAGAAGGGAGACCTTGATGAGCTGGATAATTACAGGTCTTTGGCAATTGTGCCCGTTTGCTAAGGTGATGATCATTATCAAGGACAGGCTTGCTGATTACTTTGAGAGAAATTCCTTACTCAATCCTAACCAGTTTGGTTTTCATTGTGGTCGTTCTGCAACCCACGCTGTGCTGAGGGTGGTTGAGGATTTGGTGGATGGCCTTGAGAGACGAGAGCATTCAGCTGTGCTCTTGTGCGATCTCTTGAAGGCTTTTGACTGTGTGTCTTACTCAATACTGTTGAGGAAGTTGGAGTTCTATGGCGTTTTGGGGGGTGCTATTAGATTTTTTTGAGTCGTATCTTAGTCACAGGCGGCAGGCTGTTCCGATGGCGAATGGGGGAAGCACGGAATTTAGGTTGGTTGGGCATGGTGTACCTCAGGGTTCAGTTTTGTCACCACTTTTATTTATTATTTACATTAATGATCTTTATTACTACATGATGTCATTTAAGACTATTTGCTATGCCGATGACACCACTTTTATTAGTTCGCACAAAAACACTATGGATATGACTGACTCAATTGGAGAGGCGACTTGTTCGGCTGAGCTGTGGTTCACTAGTAACAGACTTAAACTCAACTCTGATAAGACACAACAGCTTATTGTTTCTTCAAATCATAACATAGCAGGTGATGAACCGGTGGGATTGTTGGGTCTGACTTTGGATGGTGACCTGAATTGGGTGCCTCACGTTGAGCAATTAGGAAAAAAACTGTCTGTTACGGAAATTGAAGCCTCTATGTGTTGAGGGCGGCATATTTTTCATTGTTTAACTCTAGATCGAGTTACGGTGTTATTTTAGCAATTTTTAGACTTCAGAAGCAGGCTATCCGGCTGTTGGAGGGTGTTGGTCCCAGGGAGCATTGTCAGCCTCTATTTGTGAAGCATGGGATAATGCCTCTTCCTTCGATGTATGTCTATGCCACCCTTCTGAGGGTACATGAGACAGCAGGGAGTTATTTTTTGCGGAGTGATATTTACACGTATAACACATGTAATGCCAGTCTACTATCGGTTCAACGTTGTGGTCTAGCTATGTCTTCCAGAAACTCGGTGGAAGTGGATCTATATAATCGTTTACCAGGGAAGATTAGGGCCGTTAACTTAGAAACTAATAATATTACAACATGCACTAGCTAACCTGATGGAACTGAATAAAAAGTATGGAAGCAAGATTTGTATGTCGATTGTTTGTTAATCTCTTAACCTCTATTTAGTAAAATAGCTTGTTTATACTTTAGAACTGCACTTAAATATATAGAACACGTTAGTTAAGATTTGAATAGTTTAAAAATGACATCATACACATATGATGAACAGGTAGATATAATTTTAGTTTACGGATTTTGTCAAGGAATATTATTTCTAAACAAATTCCTTTTAATTTTGTCAAGGAATGGTCGTGAAAGTGTTAGACTCTACAGGAAATGATTTCCTAATCAGCAAGTACTAAACATGAGCTTTCTTGTTTGGAGGTTACTCAGTTTTCTTTTCAGTAAGCGATGTAATTCAGAGATGAACAAAATTACAGATACTGCAATCTGTAGCGGTTTCTCTCTAGACATTGTGTATAGATTAGTTACTAAGCATAGGTGGAAAATGTCGATATGTAACATTACAACATTGAAGCCTGAATCTGATGAGACACCCAAAAAGTTCGCTGTACTTCCTTTCTATCATTGTTACAAAAGGGTTAGAGAAACGATTAAGAGATAATGACTTGATAATTGTTTATAAAGTTGATAATTTGCCTAATCTAGCGTTGCCTAACATATGATTGACTTGGGACATAAGGTAGGTGTTAGTAGCCCTAAATTATTGAAAGTAACCACAGATTATCGCAAGCTGGATGGTTTTGAAAGTTTATAAATCTGCAAAGTGAATCCACCCACTACCTTGAAACTGACAGGGGTCGCAAATAGAACGAGTATTAAGGAAGGGAGTAGCGACCCTCTGGTAGCTGCGCCGTGTGACAAGGCGGACCTGGGGACTCAATCCTCGGATCCTTCACTTCGTCAGGCTGAGAGTCATGTATGGGGCAGTGGTGTGGCAAGTCTGGGCGCTATGAGGACGACACCTTTAGCAGCGCTAGAGGTCCTGCTGATGCTGTCACGTCTTCCCATCTGCATCAGAATGGACGCTATGGCGTCACATCTCAGAATGCGAGACTCTGGAAACTGGTGCGGAGAGGGGGCAATAACAGGACATGCAAGAGTTTATTTATTTATTTATTTTATTTTTATTTATTCATACACCACCCAACAGCTTAAAAGCCAAATTAAGGATGGGCCAATACACAAAACATAATAACAAACAATAATCAAACAAACTATACAAAAGAGAGTCACAAATTAGATCACTTTGAAAAACATTTTTATCTTTGATATATTACATGAGAAGATATCTAGGCGGTCCTGCAATACAGAGTAATCATTGCACATCTGGTAAATTGGAGTCGATCGCAGCAATCACGTACGAGCAGTCGGGAGATATAATGTGCCTGGAAAACGTACTGCAATACGAGGCACATTGAAATTAAGTTGCTGAAGCAGACTAGGGCAGTCGAACACAGAATTAACCAGTTTGTATAAACATATAATGAAACTGCACTGCCTCCGCATCGACAGACTCTGCAGACTAAAGCGAGGAAGTAAACTTTCGTGAGGAAAACCAATAGACGGATATCGACCATCCTCACGAAAGCTAAGAAATTTTAGAAATTTCCTCACAAAAGCTAAGAAATTTTAGAAATTTTCTTTGCACTGATTCTAGACTTGCCACATATATCTCATAAGTAAGAGCTCACACAACTGAGCCATATTCAAGTCGGGACTTAATCAAACAACGAAAGAGCAGGAGGAGGGTGCCAGTCTGTGAGAAATTTTTGCCGTTTCTTATCAGAAACCCAAGATTTTGTAAGCGGAACTGACAGTCTGCTCATAGTGATAGAGTACCATCAAAAACAATTCCAATGTCCTTAACTGTCTCCGGGCGATCAAGTGGAAGCCCTCTTATATTGTACCAGAAAGTAACTGCGTGCTTATTTCGAGTAAAGGACATCACACAACACTTGGAAACATTCATAGAAAGACCACTCCGACAACACAATTCATCAAGGATCTGAAGACAGTTCTGGAGCTGCAAACAGTCATCAACACTCGAAATATTTGCGAAAATCTTAATATCATCTGCATACATTAAAAAAGGAACATGTAAAACATGTTTAACTGGGTTAATAAATATATTAAACAGTAATGGACCGAGTATGGAACCCTGCGGCACTCCCAAAGTTACGTGATAGGTGTAAGATTTGAAGCCCCCAACCTCAACAAATTGCCTCCTTCCATCCAGGTAAGATCTGAATAAGCCAAGCAAGCCCTCGGAGAATCCGATAGCCCTTATTCTGTCAATCAGAACAGAGTGATTTAGACAATCGAAGGCCTTAGATACATCAGTATACACAACACCAACCTGTGAAGAGCGGACGCAATGAACTGTGTAACGTAAACTAAATTCGTTACAGTCGATCTCCCTGGAATGAAACCATGCAGAGAAATAGAGAGTCTGTTTTTGATGTGAAACAGTATTCGCCGAAAAAGGCAGGCCTCGAAAATCTTACAGAAGACACATAGTGGGGCTATTGGTTGATAGTTTGATGGATCACCACTATCCGCCGCCTTGAAGACAGGGAAAACCCGTGACAGCTTCCAAATCGCGGGGAATGTTCTAGATCTAAGAATCAGTCTAAAAATGTTCTTAAGCGGAGTCAGTAAAGCATATAAGCAGTCGCGCACCAAGAGGCCAGGAACTAGATCAGGTCCACAGGACATGTTAGCCTTAATTCTCTTAGCAGCTGTAATAATTTCATCAGCTGTAAAGTCATCAACAAAAAACATTGTGATGTCACCCGAAGCCAGGCTGGCGGCTTGCCTGTTGCTGGTCAAATGAATTCCCAATAGAAAAGTTTTGACGGCGCCGAGAAGCGCAGTTCCAGAACCTCTTAGGATTAGACCTAATCTCTCTTTCAACCCTCTGAAAGTAGTTTACTCGAGAAAGATAAATGTCTCTCCTAAGTTTTTGCCTCAGCTCCCTAAATCTATCCAGAAACTCCACATTTCCAGACCTCTTAAACTTACACCATAATGAATATTTATATTTGATACTAACCTTAATTTCTTTAGAAAACCACGGGGGATACCTATTACATGCTCTTGGAGCAGTCATGGGAACATACAGATCAAACAAGTCGTAAATTCTGGAATAGAAAAAGTCAAGCATAGAATCAACATCCTGAAGCCCATCCATGCCATCCCAGCACAAGCCGCCAAGCTCCGCATACAATCTGACAAAATCACATTTTCGAAAATTATATGATCTCTGCCCAGTGTTACCAACAGAGGAAGAACACTGAACCCCCGATCGGAAACTCTATGATTAAGGGGGGATGATGACCATCAGGAATCACAGGCGAATCAAGAGCCTCCCCCACCAAGCAAGTGTCTGTAAACAAAACCACGTCAAGAATCCTGTTGTTAATATTCTCAACATGATTAAACTGTCCAAGGAGTAGCAGATTACAGAAATTTTGAAAAGCAGATACACGAGCGGAGGGGTCGTTCTGACGACAAGACGCATATTCAGGCATGTTAAAGTCACCAACTAGGATTGTTTCGGGACCATATTTTATGCACAGGGACTCGAGAGCTTCAAACAAGAGGTAGTAGTCATTAATTGGAGTATTGGGAGGTATATAAACAACAAAAACATTAAGCGAGGCCCGATGATCCGAGACTCTGACCCCCACAATGTCAATATTAGAAAGAGCATCTAATCCGCCACAGTCCCTCCGAATATCAAGGCGACGAGGTGCAAAGCGAGCGTGCAAAGCAAGCAGAACACCACCTCCCCTAGTCTTACAAGAGGAAGAAAAATCCCTATCTGATCTATAGACAATATATTGATCATCAAACAGTTTGCTACTATAAATGTCACTATCCAGCCAAGTCACAGTGAAAGCAAAACAGTCAAGAGGGTATGCCTGAGAGCAAACAAAAGAGTAAACATCATTAGTTCGTGTCCGGAGGCCCCTGACGTTTTGATAAAATATGTTAAATTGCCTCTCTGTTGAACAGGCAAAAGAAGAATGATGATTATGTCTAAAACTTGAGACAGATCCAACAGGTTAAGACTGGGTTTCTAACCCAACATGGCATTGTGGTGACTACCAAGGAGGTGGAAAAGGAAATCCCAATTTTCACCATCAAGGTACAGAATGCAGAGGACAATATTAGGCTGACTAGGACATACACCCTCAGAATCCCCAGTAGGGATCAGTGGAGGGAAAATGAGGTTGCATTCCCATCAGCGACTTGGTCTGTTTTACCGACGGATCATGGCTGGAGGAGCAGTAATGCTCCGGGGCGGGAATATACATAGATGGCCTGGGGGTGCGCGAGAGTTATGCTCTGGGCGCATGTACCATGGCTTTCGAAACGGAGGTGTACGCCATCCTCTCTGTAGCTAATCGACAGGATGTGATACTTTCAGACATGGGTCCGGTAAATTTAATACCTTTCGAAATAGCGCGAAATCATCCATGGTTGCTTTCAACATCAACACAACCAGTTAGGCGTATCCACTGACACAACATTAGTCACTGAATTACGCCACCTGTTGTTACGTCATCTGGTGTTGCGTCATGTCGTACTGCAGCATCTGTTATTGCATAATACAGTGTTACATCATCCAGTATTTTATCATCGGTATTGCATCATCATGCCGTATTGCACCATCGGTATTAAATCATTTTTAGTGTATAGTTTAGGTATATAAATATGATGTTTGGCCAAACAGTTAGTATAGCGACAGCTACTGACAAAGACAACTTCGTTGTCGAAATACGTATCTGGCGAATAACTCTGTTAGTATTTTTGTGGTTTCAATGGTGATTCTGCTTTTTGATACATCTTAGATAGATATTTTAAAGAGGTCATCTGACATTTTTCTTTTATTTTTAAAGAGTTTCTTAATCAAGATACCTATTTATAGTTGTTATGAATGTGAATTTTCTTCTACCCGACGATGTCGTAAAAGACGAGACCGGTTGCAGAGAAGTAACAAGCACTTGTGAAGTCAGAGAAGAAGTCTCTACATCCGTATTTAGTATGGAATGGTTTTACCAAGTAAGGGCAACAATGATTAGTGAATTGCAAATGATTAGAAGGTAACCCATGCTTACTGTGAACAAAGGGAACAGGCATGACATATCAATGCTGATTAAGGCTTGATAAGGATTAAGCAAACACTTGAGAAAAGGTAAGTATATATAAAAATGAATATGTACATATAGATAGTTGTCTTACCTTTCGCGGTGCTCTGAAAAATCAGAGATACTAAGTCTTTGCTTTTCTTTTCGTATCATTGTATGTAGAGGTGTGCGAACCCATGTTTTTTTGAACCGAACTACAAACGAACCTAAGCAAATATGTTGCTTCGAAGTTCGAACTTCTGAGATAGTATGTCTAACGTTCGAACTCCTCAAAAATTTAAAATCGAACATCGAACTAATCAACTTTTTCAATGATCACTGTTCAGAGAACAATAAGCTACGCAGAAGGGCAGTCGTAGGCGTGGAAATAAATTTGTTAAGATCATTCAATTTATAATTAAAATTCAGTTATAAGAAAATTTGCTACAACAACTAATGTAAATTTTCATGTAGTAGTAGGTCACAGATGTATCAATAACATTGGCATTGAAAAACTATTACATATTTATCTAAATAATAAATAAGTTCAAATTGCAGCGTACAGCACAAGGAATGCTGACTGCTGAGGTCTGCAATTATGTATGATGTAAACCAAGCAAAAGATATAAGTAGCATTGTTGATAAACATTAGCGAGGCTTTTTGATTAGATTCTTAAGATGTAAAGATGCGAGACTTGTGATTTTAATTATGTAGAGAGAAGTAGAGACTTTTCAATTAAGTTTCAGTATGTAAAGAGTTCGGCTTTAAAATTCATTCGGTTAAATTAGTTGTAAGCACTGTTAAAGTTTAGTTACTTATTAAAGTTTATTACATCGTTACTATGTCCAAATTCGCCTAGTTCGACAATTTATTCCCTAAATATGCTCCGCTCCTTAACAATCACATATAATTTCCTTAAATACAAAATTTAGGTACATTGTAGCATGCAATATTTGGAACGTAGAACGAAAAGAAAAGGTTTGACAAAATTTGCAGGTTGATTGAGTGACAATACCCTCCGGTGCTGATGTTGGTTGTGAAGATGAGTCAACGTTGAATCAAAAACACAAATAGGCATATTGAAAACTTTTTTAGATTTCAACATTTATATATAGCTAAGCTCAACACTTATATACAGATAAGCTCAATTATAGTCATTATGTTGTTGCTTGGTATTATACAGGCAGTTTTATATTAACAGACTGAGGGGGTTAAAAGTGAGGATGATAGGTACATATACAGGGCATTAGTTAATTCCCGAACCCCACGTGACCGCTTAAGTTAGGCAACCTGGCATACACGGTTGTACAACCTGAATTAATGAAATCCCTAAGATGCCAGTGTTGTCTCATATTTCCTTTGGGATTTTATAAAAAATATAAAAATTATAATAAGGTGAAAGAATAAATGTCTTAAATCTGTTTATTATTTAGTATTTTTAACAGCAAGTCTGTTCATGTATCGTTTACTGTTATTGATTGTTGAAAAAATAAATTAAAAACAATAAAATATTACTTTCATTTTGTAAAGATATCAAAATTTTGTAACGTACGTAAACAAATTGAGGTTCGATTATTTAAACTTCTAATTTACGGTTTTATGAATGTGTATTGTGTAACATTGAACAAATATGTACCTGTTTTGGGCAGATTTGGTAGGGCTTCGTTCCATGCGATGTTGAATATCGTCAACAACATAACCTTAACATACCTACACTTTTAACTTACGTAAAAACGGAATGAAAATGCTAAGTTTTGATAAAAACTGTTTATTTTTATTGTCCAACGGATAGAAAATTATTTGAAGAAGGTAAACACTGGTCAAACTTGGAAAATGCACAATATACATACAAAATAACCGTCAAAATGGAATTGAGCGCCAATGGACTGAACTGTTAATTGTCAATTGATTTAGTAACTTTAGGGTTCCTAGTCTAGTGGTTTCTTTGGTTAATTTTTGGACTGCCAACTCATAAAATCATATTCCACTAAGAGAGAGACAGAATCCGGTCACGTGGGGTTCGGGAATTAATGAAAGCCCTGTATAATAACCACTAAAAACTTTAAGTGTCTCCTGATTGTGAATATTAAACTGTTTTTGCTCATTGTGAAATAAAGTATGTTTAATTTAGTGCTTCTGGAAGACAATCTGCAATTATCCTCATAAATTCTGAAAATTTACTTTACCAATCAGTTTCCAACACTGCCGATATAATCTTTTAACCGAAAAAGGCATTGGGATGCTAGGATATATTAAAAAAAAATAATTCTGTGATTATTAAATGGCTCTGTTATGTCTGTGTCCCATAAACTGTCAAAAATATGCATGAGTAAAATCTCCTGAAATTACGCTACCGACTCAATGGGACCGATATCGAGTTTAACGCGCCGCTACTGGGTTAACGGGGCCGCTACAGAGTTACAACTTCGCTATTTTTAGCAGCATAGAATGCCTGCAAATTTCAATTTCTAAGTATTTTTGAGCAATGAACTTCGAACTATTTTGGAGAATTACGTATTCCGAACTTCGAACTACTTAGCATCGCCTAGGATGAATAATTTTTCGAACTGAAGCTTCAGATCGAGTTCGGTTCGGAATTTCGAAGCTTCGCACACCTCTAATTGTATAATTTACAGTCAAATGAGAAAGAACGCTGGACTGTGGCATAAACTTACAATATTAAAACAATTTTTATATGCTTTGTTTCAATGAACGGCTTCAGTGTGACGTTTGCTTATTAATTAAATCACCAACGTTGGCTACTTGTAATATATTAAGTGTTTTCGCCATCATTTACTATTATACAGTTAATAGAGATATAAGGCCAATGAAAATAAAAATGACTGTGGCTGAATGAGGTCATCTCGACGCCAGAACATACACAACAAAAAAAGATATATAAGGTATAGATGTAACTGATGTAGCGACTAGAAGCAACCAGATGATACAGCCACTGACTTGCAATGTAAATGTAAAGCTGTCTAAACAGCATGTTAGCTGTTAAAATGCCAAATGACAAGGTTTTGTTATCGCAGACAATGGTTGTCGACTAAACTGACATTTATACAAGAAGTAAGGTTAGAAGTAACCGTCTATTTCAGTTACTGTATACACTGTGGTCACTGGCTCACTATTAGGATCTCTCAAACCATGTGAGATACAGAGCTGATTATATTACAAAAAACGTGCAACATTTTATTATTACTTATTATCTGAACAAACTGAAAACTTGGATATTCTTATATTTTTTTTTGGTATCTTTTTTATTATCAAATAAAATATCACTAGAATTGGTGAAATAATATAATTAGCTACATGCTATCAAACAGATAGCTTAGAATTTACCTAGAGCGTCGGTGGTTCAGTGGTAAGAGCGTGTGCCTCTGAACCAAAGGGTACTGCGTTCGATCCCAGGATTTTTTCACTTTTTCAGTACATACTGCAGAATTAACATCAACCGAGGTTGTGGCATTGTATTAGAGCAAGTTGAATGTCTGCACGTTCCGCCCATCCGAGCGGGTGTAAAGCCGTCGGTCCCGTGTCCATACGATGTTGGGCACGTTAAAGATACCTACCATCCTTACAGAAAGGAAGGGATTCAGTAAAATCTCCAGGACAGTAAGATGAAACTGCTTCCTGGCGTCGGTTATTAGCCATAGTCGCGGAAATAGACCGATGTTAAAGAAACAATCATACACAACACACAGAATTAATCTGGGCCTACTAGATTTTGAGTTTTAAGGACCAACTTTTGTTTTTCTTATCGGTGGCCATATTGGATTTTTACACCATTTAATAGGGTAAAAAATTACAAATCAACTATGTATCACATATGACTAGGCTAACTACCTTTAAATGGTTGCAGCAAGATGGAGCACTGCCTCATAATGCCAAAATTGTCACTGAGTATTTAAGTCAACAATTCTTGATCTCTTGGATTGAGACCAATGGTTCCCATGCTTAAATCCCAGGATTATGGGGAATGGCAAAAAACAAAGTGTTTTATAGATCAAGCCAAAATGTAGATCATTTCTTAGAAAGATTTACAGAAGTCTTCCATAGCATTGGGCGGAGACGAAATGAAATGCCTTTAGTGGTATGGATCGTCGAACATCACTTTGTATTGAGCATGAGGGTGGACATTTCGAATAAATTATGTAATAGAATAATTAAATTGTCCTTGAGGTGGTACTATGCTTTTCATTTTAACTACTCGCAAATATTTTTTCCTACCTACCTATTTAATGTTATATCCATTGGATGTGTGTAACGCAATGAATCACTGACCAATATCATAAAGATATTACTCGACTCTCCTGAAATGTTAGATTTATTTAATTATATATTTTTTTGTGTTTGTATTTTGCTTTTTCAATGTTGGCCAATTTCTGCGACTATGGACAATCACCTATGTCAGGGAGCAAATTTGTCCAACCATCCTGGAAATTTTGCCGAACCCCTGCCTTGCTGTAAGAAGGGAAGGGATCTTTAACATGCCCCAAATCGCATGGTACACGAGACTGAAGTTCCGAAGGGTGGAACCTGCAGACATTCAACTAGCCCGGACACAATATCACAACCCCAATTTGTGTTAATTTACAGTATGTACTGACAAATAATTTGATGCTTCTGCTAGGAATTGAACCCAGGACCCTTGGGTCCAGAGGCACATGTCCTTGCCACTGAGGCTGCCATTTAATTATATAATTTAATTCAAAACAAAGAAATTTTAAATTGAGAGTTGAAGGTATCTGCATCCATATGACATGCCATGGCAACCTCATGTGTCTATCAAATTTTGTATCGGGGCATTTAGGTAGCTAACAAAGCTAGATGAGTCATATGTGATAACTAGTTGGATTCGTAATTTATTACTCTATCTAATGGTGTCAAAAACGAATATGGCGCCCATAAGAAAAACAAATAAAGTTGGTAATGGAAACTCAAAAGCTAGTAGGCCTAGATAAATTCTAAGCCACCCGTTTGATAGCTCATAACCAGTTACGGAAACTCAACAATTTTAGCGATAGTCGATATGATAATATAATAAATAAGAAAATGCAAGTTTCCAATTTTTCTAGGATATTTTAGGAATGAGAGGATCTATTTAAAATTTGTCTTCAGATTATGAATAAATATAAAATGGCACACGTTTTTTGTAATTTAATGGACTGTGTATCTCTCATGGTTTGGGAGATCCCAATAGTGAGCCAGTTAAAAGTGACCACTGTATATAATCTTGGTGCCCAAAACTTCCAACAGTTGAGAGTTATTGTAGGTCAACTTTTAGCATTCAATGGACCTGGCAACTCAACATACTCAACTGTTGAGTAGGCTGAATGCGGAATCTGTTTCAGTAAGCAAGCACTAACATTTTTCATTATTACTCTTTACACACTCTTAAACTTCCAATCAAAGAAGTTCGTTGGATGCTATCATTTAACCAGCATTATAACCTAAATAAAATTCTGTCACTATGTTGTACTAGATATCAGTGACCATTATCTACTAAGCAATAAAGAATTACAGAAAGCTAAGCATGCTTTAAATAACACACAATATAAAAAAAAACATAAGAAGGTACATGCAAGAGCCAAAAAATACACAAGAAAGCAGCATTCAAAATACAGCTATTGAATTCACTAGACAATAACAGGAAAAAGCTACATTTATTAAAAAAAGCAACAAACATAATAATACAAAAATTGAAAATAAAACACATGCAGCTTTCAGAATAATTTATTAAGATTCCAAAAAAAAGAAACAGAAAATCATTCAATAAATTACTAAAACTAAATACCAACTGGTAACTGTAGACAAATAAGTCTAAAACCAAACATTTTCATTGTAAATGCAATAAAACATGCCACAAGTGAATTCAATAACTGCATATCAGTGTAAAAAAAGAGAAATAAAAGGTGCTAATAAGGAAGGCATAAAAATAATAAAATGTAAACAAACTGGATCAATTTGGTTTTCTAGGGCTAATTAATGTTATATAGTATTTTCTACCAGAGTTATTTACAATGCATCACTAAATTACTGTCTTTGAAAAGTCATTATTTTATTAAAATGCCACTTTTTACAAAACATTTTCCTTCCATAAATATTACAGCTCGAACATATCACAGAATGGCTGTTTTTACATTGCATCACTAACAATGTGTTTCTCTTTTTGGATTTCTCCTTCAGTGGTATCAAAATTTAAAAAAAATATCTAGAGTGCATAATGGTTGCTGTTTGCGAAGATATCAAGCAGAAGATCTACCATCTGTTTTTCACATTTCTTCATTACACAGGCTATAGATAATGAATATATTTAAATAGTCGTTATCTTTATGTGTAATTTATTTTTAAGATTCTACTCATGAAGACATTCTTCATCACAAAATGAAAGTGACAAAGTAACTGACAACAAATTTGAAATATATGACAAGCTAAATTGTTTTACTTTTTTCATAGGTTACTTGGCACAATCAAATATTACTTTTTGAACTAGTTTATAACAAAAATTCGTTGTACTTCGAAACCTTCAAAGGTAGGTACATATAACTTGTTATATCAGTCGGTTTAAAATTTAATTAATTCATCTTTCAACTTGCAATGCTCCACTTTTGTCGAGCAGCCTGCATATTAATTGATTTTCTAAATTAACGATTGCATAAAATATCTAAATAATTTCCAAATTAAGAGAACACCCAGTATAATTGCTTCCTTTAATATCTAGTTATCTCTGTTAAATATTTTTACAACCTAGTAATGAATTCACTAATGAATATTCTCGAACAATATAACATGGGAATGCTTCCTTAACACATATTTCTGCTCTCAGACTAGAAAATCAGTAATATATTAAGGCGCATTTAAAGACATTTTAAGGGTAATTACGAACAAAGAATTCTTATAACTCTGGTGGCTGAAATAATTTTTTTGACAACACCAAACGGCTATATTCTTCTCAGAATTCAAATTATCCGTTGCAAATGTGACACACAAAATAGCTCTCAGCCAATGAATTCGAATAGAAAAATCGATAATTTCAGACTCTGGATTTGTTGCAAAAGGAAGGAGACGACATTCTTTTGACTGGCTTTATAGCATGGGGCCTTTCTCGACTGAGAGATCAGCCAGAAAATAAATTTGAAGAATGTCTGATCATACCTAAATTTGTTAAGTGCTGTTTTAGTATCTGTCATTAGTAAAAGTGCCTGTAATTACCTGTGAAGACGGTGATTCATTTTAAAAGCGTTTTTAATTAATTAGATTTTACAACGAAGTTTTTCTTCAACTTCAGGATGGTACGGATTAGCTCATTTTTTATATTGGGAATTAGCTGAAATTTTCTGGGATTATGTAAAGTTTTCTGGATTAGCAGAATTTTCTGCTGAAGTTAACCACACAGGTCAATTTACTCCTGAAGGGTTCCAGACTCCAGCTTGCCTATAAAAGACCTCTTGAGTCAGTAGCGGCTCTACCTACTTTCAACCAGAATCTCCCCTCATACAGGGTGACACTAAGACTTTTTGGCGAGTGACCGACTCCATTCTCCTATTTAAAGGCGGCCCACCATCATAACCATATTTAACAGAATGAGAAGCGTGTTATGCAGTAGAGATCTTAACTTACAACTTAGAGTCAGAATATTGAGATGCTACGTTTTCTCGGTGTTGCTATATGGGATGGAACCATGGACGTTAAAGAAAGATATAAGTGATCGACTGGAGGCATGGTCATATAGAAGGATCTTGAGGATAAGTTGGGTAGACATGGTAACAAATGAGCAGGTACTGGGAAGAATGAGAAAAGAAAAAGAAATATTGAACACAATTAAAATAAGGAAGCTGCAATATCTGGGCCACGTGATGAGAGGAGAGAAATATGTATTGTTGCAGAATATTATGCAGGGAAAGATACGGGGAAAGAGAAGCAGAGGAAGAAGACGCATTTCCTGGCTAAATAACCTGAGAAAATGGTACAACTGTAGTTCCGTTGAGTTGTTCAGAGCTGCAGCATCAAAGGTGAGAGTAGCCATGAAGATAGCCAACCTTCTAAGAGGAGACGGCACTTGAAGAAGAAGAAGACCAGCATAAGTTGCCATATGTCCCTGTAGTTTTTGAGTATGTATATTAATACATAACTACAAAACTTCACATTAGTGAAGTTCATTGTTTTGTGCAATCACTAACTGAAAATTAATTGTCGAGAAAAAGGTAATTTCCTTTTAACGATCTCTTTGAAATGTTGTAACGTTCTAAGTATTTTGATATTATTTCTGCCTTACGATTACTGTTTTAATAATAACTGTAAATCTTAGATCACAAATTTTAATAGGTAACAAATTTGCTTTAAAAATATAGACCTGAGTAGGAACATTTTGTTATGCCGTTTATGGGTGTTCAAGTCACAAATAATTCGAAACATTCGGTACACATACAATCAAGAAAAAGCTTAAGTTCAAAGGTCTATGGGCGCAGACACTGGAAGGAAGGACGTATAATACACCAAAATTAGTTTGCTTGGGGTATGCAGATACATAAAAAATTTAAAAAACTTCTTGGATGTTCTACGGCAAGTTCGTTTGCTAGTCTTTGGGAAGCACCTAGTGCATTTCTCGTTTTGGTCCACTTACTTAACCATATTGTTTTAGTTTTTTGCTTTTTATGCGTTTGATTTTCACAATTTCACTAATGTCAGCAGGTATGGTTGCAATTAGCTCAATGTCGGCCATACTACTACAATCACTACTGTGACAGTTCCTCATCACTGTGTAGACACCACATTTTCATGACCCGAGTATCAGGGCGAATGTCAAGAGAGTACTGCCGTGAGTGTAGTATTATCGTAAAAATGAGCCTTGGATCCCCAACAGGTAATATTTTGTAAATAATGACATTCCTTATAAAAAGCAAAAACCTATTTTTTTATTTCTAGACAGCAATCTGTGGATACATTATACATATGGCTTTTATTGTTAGTTATTATGGCAAATGATCACATGTTTTCTAATGACAGTTAAATTAGAATATTTCTATACTACTATAATGCATGCATATGAACATTTTACTATATCTATTCTTCTAACATATTGTGTAACATTTCTTTGAATAAACAAAGATGGTTTCATAAAAAATTACATAAAAAGTAAATAGTATACCTAGATGTTTTTCGAAACACTAAAAGCTAATAATACTGATAATTTAAACTGAGTACCTAAATAGTTAATAAAAACAAAAACTTTCTTTTGCCAACTAGCAGAAATAATAATTTGGAATGACATAACGTTTCAATCGATTCTTTGGCCAACTTTTTGGTAATGATGAATATATAATTTCGATGTTGTCACCATGTTTAAGGTCGACCCTGATGATTTCACAAAAAGTTAAGCAAGCAAATGGGCCAACTCATTCTTGTCACCTACGACAGCAAATTAAAATTAAAATAAAAAAACACATTTTGTCTGGTCTTTTCTTACATTATTTATATATATATATATATATATATATATATATATATATATATATATATATATATATATATATATATATATATATATATATATATATATATATATATATATATATATATATATTAGGGTGGCGCATTGTGAAAACGAAACAGACCGATTTGCGTCCAGAGAATATTTTTTTTAAAGAAACACGTCAATTTTAATATTGAGGGGGACATGTTTTGACATAAAACTCAACTTTGTCACATTAACCCCTTAAGGGTGGTGATAACAACCCTTATATTTTAAATAGGGAACATGGGTCGAGTGTTTCATCATTTGAAAGCTCTTTCTTTTCTGAATTCAGCACACAAATTTTTTGGAAGTTTTATCAACTCGTTTAAAAATTATTCACAGTTGAAGATGCAAAAAAGCATTTCACTCATTCTGATAAGAAATGTGCTGATAGTCAATGTTTTGTTGGTTTGTAAAAAAAATCGACTATCAGAACATTTCTTATCAGAATGAGAGAAATGCGGTTTATTATTTCAGTTTATCAGTCGGTTTGATGATAGTACTACCGAAAATTAATTTCACAATGTTTTTTTTCAAAAACGATGACTGTGCCAAGCCTACCGCAAATTTGTTTAATGAACGACATCCGAACAGACATCTTAACAGAAAATATATTTTGGAGTTAGTTGCAAAGTTTCGACAAAGTGGTTCAGTAGCGAACAAAAAACGGGATCCTGAACGTGAATTTCCGGTTAGAAATTAGACTACTGAGATTGAAGTTTTAGAACAAATTGCTGCAGACCCAACTTTGAGCAGGAGAAAATTGGCCATTAAAACATCAAAAGAAGAACTATTAAGCGAATATTGAAGCATCATAAATTTCACCCATATAAAATTCATCTTGTACAACAACTGAATAAAGATGATTTTGATCGGCGGCTGGAGTTTTGTGAAGTTATGACTGCACGAATAGCTGATACTGGGTACTTTCTGTTCAATACCTGTTTTTCAGACGAGTGTACGTTTTTGTTAAACTCTACAGTCAATCGTCATAATTGTCGTTATTGGGCAGATAATAATCCAAGAAATTTTCACGAAGTCCACACTCAAACTCCACAGAAATTGAATGTCTGGCATTTTTGGAGACCGTTTAATCGGACCAATTTTTATTGATGGCAATTTGAGTGGCGAAACGTATTTGGAGTTACTAGAAGATATCGTTTACCCTCTACTAATTGACATTGTTGAAAATGATGATCGCTATCAAGAAAATCAATTAGTGTTTCAACAAGATGGAGCTCCTCCACATTTTTCACAACGTGTTAGGGAGTTTTTGAACTGAGAGTTTCCAGAGCAATGGATTGGGCATAGAGGTGCTATTGAGTGGCCTCCTAGATCCGCGAATTTAACTCCTTTAGACTTCTTTATATGGGGCCATTTAAAGAGTAGAATTTTCGCAACAGAACCGGAGTCTCTGGTAGAATTACGACGACGCATTGTTGAAGAATGCCGTCTAATAACTCCACAAATGCTCCAGAATGTCAAAGCTCGCTTAAACAAAATTTGTACTTTTGTATGGAAGCTGGTGGTCAACAATTTGAACACTTACTTAACTGAATAAACATTTTTGAATGTTTGGTTTTGTTTTTTAGTTTTTTTTTAATGAAAAATTGACTAATTAGTGCATTTCTTATCACAATGAATGAAATACGTTCTTGCAACTTCAACTGTGAATAATTTTTAAACGAGTTGATAAAACTTCCAAAAAAATTAGTGTGCTGAATTCAGAAAAGAAAGAGCTTTCAAATGATGTAACACTCGATCCATGTTCCCTATTTAAAATATAAGGGCTGTTATCACCACCCTTAAGGGTTGATGTGACAAAGTTGAGTTTTATGTCAAAACATGCCCCGCTCAATATTTAAATTTACGTGTTTCAGCGTTTCTTAAAAAAAATTCTCTGGACCTAAATCGGTCTGTTTCGTTTTTAATGCGTCGCCCTGTGTGTGTATATATATATATATATATATATATATATATATATATATATATATATATATATATATATATATATATATATATATATATATATATATATATATATATATATATATATATATATATATATATATATATATATATATATATATATATATATATAAAATCAGATCCAAAACTGTGGTGCAATAAGAAAACACACATATTTTTTAAAAGGCAAAAATAAACTCATTTTGTTATATTTACTAGACATATCAGTCCAATCTCCAATAACAAAAATCCATCTCATATAACACCCAAAACTAAAACGTCTGGACGCAGCAAGTGCGTTATGGTACTGTTTTTTATAAAAATGCTTTTAGTAGCAAATACGTGCAAAAACCGTATATTGGGAGAATCGCCAAGAATCGCTGTATCCGAAACTTTAATAATATACAGGGTGTTACATTTAAAATAAGCGAGTTCGTGCCCACTTCCGGTATAACTGGAAGTCGCAGGATGTTCTAAATATTTTAGATGGATTGGACATATTAGAAAACCTCTTTTAGATGGATTGGACATATTAGAAAACCTCATAATACAAATTTTCAGAATCTAAATCAGTCTAGTTAATCCAAAACGTCTAACAGGAACTCGTAAAGAATCACCCTGTATATATTACATTTAATTAGGAAGAAGAATTTCCAAGAAGGGAAACCTATTAAATCAGTTTGCTCATATAAAACAAGGTAGCTATTGTAGTGTGTGTGCTTTTTTACTTTAAAAGCTCCAAAACAGTCTAGTTTTCACTTGTCATTACAAAAATGTAGTGGCTCTATGCAGTCATTTACTGTGGATCTATGTTGAGTCTCGATAATATGTTTTGCAAATGGAGATTTGTCATGGTTATTTCTAAGTGCAGAAATATGTTCCTGTTAAAATAATTGATAAAATAATAGGGAGAAAAGAATACAAATTAGCACTTAATTCAATTTATCCCAATATTAGAGACAAAAAAGAACACAAATATGTTTCAATGACTTATTTTGGAACCATTTTAGAAAACATTTCAAAAATTCTAAATACCTGTACAAATACAAAGGTCGTTTTTAAATCTTACAACAAGACATGTAATTTGTTATTTAACGTGAAACAAACATCATGTTTCTTGACAAAAGCTTGAGTTTATAAATTAGCTGTACACACTGTAGTACAATCTACATCAGTCACACTTCCAGAAATATTAATACCAGATACAAGGATGATGCCGTCAAGCAGCAAAACCGGTTACAGAAAAGAAAATTAAGATTGGTGAAGACAAATAGTCTCCGCGTCTGTATTTAGTATAGAATAGCACCAACAACTAATAAAATGAGTTAATAAAATTTTGTTTTAAAAAATGATTGCGTTTCCTATTTTAGGATAAGTACTTGTCATCGTTCCTCGTAGCCTGTCTGGCTTCAAATAATTTTGACAATGTTTTCTATCATCTTCACATTTATAATTGTGGGTGTTCTGAGGTATGGACTTGTGTCAATGGTGGTTAGACTATAATATCGAATATGTAAATTAAAGTTAAACATCTTTCAAGAGCTCAACCTAAAGATAATTGTTTTCAACTTTAAGCGTACAAGTGTAAAGTATATAAAATATTAGAGTCCTCTTTCTGTCGATAAAAACATCTAAACATCCACACAAAACAATATGACTGGGTATTTTTAAAAGTAAACGTGTAGACATCTGGTAACATGGCAAATGAAAGAGATTTGCTAACCTAGTTCAAACTTTAGCAACTGATTTCTTATAATTCTTAAAAATATGTAGGCTGACCAGAAATTCAACTGACAAACTGAAACCACCAATTCTACATAATTTTATGTTGATTTAATTTAAATCACTTTAATTAAAAAATACCTCCTAACAGATCAAGAGTTCTCTGAAAAAGGCGCCTTCACGTGAGGTTCTTTTAAATGTCTTCAAAATGAAGTTATTTAAAAGGACTAATTTGGCACCCTTATTAAGGTTCTAATCACAAATCGATTACTGTGAATACCATTTTTTATTGCGACTATAAACATCTCTTAGTAATATAATATATTTTTTTTCATTTCTTACTTTATGAAATTCATGATATCAAATTTAAAAATTCTTTTTTAACAAAAACATAGTCTTACCAAATGCTGCTACAATCGTTTTCGAGAAGAAATAATAAGTTTCCCACTGATCACCAAATTCATTGCTAATAATGAAAATTGGCTGTAGAAAATCAACAAAATAAAAGCTCTTTGTACACGAGGTGAACAAAATATTTAAATGTCAAATTAACAGTTAAATACTTAATGTTGTTTTGCTTCGTATAATAAAGCAAAAATTCCAATGTGTCCAAATCTATGGCGAAATTCAATGTAATGCTCATGCAGTAGTGGCATATAGATATGTTGTCCCCTGTGGGTCCGGGGACTAACTAAAAGAATAGGCCCATGGTAACTCCTGCCTGTCGTAAAAGGCGACTAATTGGAATCAAACACTGGCGGGGGTCTTGTCCATGTGGGCCTGGAAGGAGGCGGATATCTCTGGGGAGTGATGTACACCCGGATTTTGAGGCCTCCACTCTGGGCTTAGAAATGGATGGTTGCCCGCGCTTGGTTGTTACTCGGGAGCGGGGTTCCGGATGGGTGCCGCCTTGGGTTGAGTGCTGGCGGGTCTCGTGTGTCTAGACGACCCGGAGGGGGTTGACCACTCTGATGAGTGGTAAACACCCGGAGTTTGGGGCCCCCACTGTGTGCTTCGGAACGCTTGTGCGATGCTCGGGAGCGAGGCTCGATGGGATGCCGCCTTGAGTCTAGCACTGGTGGGCGTCGGGTCTAGACGAACCCGGAGAAGAGCTCAGATCTTTAGGGGTGGAATAAAACTAGGGGTTGAGGCCTCTTCTGTGAGCTTCAAAACGGACAAACGACCTCACTTGGATGCTGCTCGGATACAGGACTTCATGATATTACACTGAGTCAAACACTGACGGATGTCTGATCCAGACGAACTCGGAGAGAGGTTATTTCTCTTTGAGCTTTGAGACGGGCAAGCGACTTCGCTCAGATGGCAGTACATCTGTCAAACAAAGTTTCACCTCGCAGGTGTCGTCTCCTGTCGGAAGCTCGATTTGTTGGGTGAAATTTAAGCTAACGCTGGCAGGTGTTGGACCTGGACGAACCCGGAGGTGGCTGGGGTCTCTAGGGGTGGATTACACCTGGAGACTTGGGCCTACTCTGTGACCATCGATACAGGCTAACGACCCTGCCTGGATGCTGCTTGAGGGCGGGATTTCATGATACCGCCTCGAGTCAATGAAGCACTGGCGGGGCTCTGGTGCAGGTGAGGCTGAGGGGAGGCAGACATCTCTGTGGAGTGATATGCACCCGGAGTTTGGCGCCTCCACTGTGGCCTCAGAGACTGACAATTGGCCTCGCTTGGTTGTTACTCGGGAGCGGGGTTCCAGATGATACCGCCCTGGATTGAGCCCTGGCGTGTGCCGGGGGGCTCTGATATCTGATGAGTGGTAAACACCCGGAGTTTGGAGCCCATACTTTACCCAGATGGCAGTACACCTGCCAAACAAACTCTCACCCTCAAGAAAACATCGACTCCCTCAGGGAGCTGGAGTTGATAGGTGAAATCTAAATAATTAGACGTGAGCCACAATAGACCTAAGGTCACGGTGAGGGGACTGAAATAGCCCACTCACAATAAAATCTAATCTAATCTATACATATGTTAAAAAATATCCAAATGGAACGCATCATGTTCACACAACATTTACAGTGATTAAGGCAAAGAGGATCAGTTTTTGTTTTGTTTTGTTATATACAGGCATATATAGTTTTTACATTTTCATTATTATTTGAAATTAATTTGTTTTAAAGAACAGCTACACAGTGAAGACAAGCAGCCATGTACAGTAGTATCCGAATGATGTGAATACAGTCAATGTTTGACGTTTTTTGCAGTTGGTAGCAATGAAATCAAATTTATAGCTGCTGTCTTTTGTTACATAACCTTACTAAAACATTCTGTCAGTGCTTTTATGAGTACATAGTTAATTATCACTATTTTTTCCTCGACAATAAGAATAATATTGAAAGCTGTAGTTTTTCGACTACTACTACTTTTGAAAAATGGATATAACACGAAGAAAGTGGGAGAAAGTCGGAACATTTAGTCAGCATACCTCTATGACACAAAGGGACATTATTATGGGTGAATGGGATATAAATGTGGGAGTGGTGAATAAGATTTTAAAGAGCAACTGATTCAAGGGAAGTAAAACGTGTAGGAAAATGGGGCAAAATAGGAAGGCAACCCCAAGAGATAACACAATGCTGGTTAGTAGCTGCAAACTAAATCCCAGGAAGACAAGTGTTGATCTACAGCAGGAGTCAAAGTGCTAGTGTCACAATTCATGATTCTATAAAGCACATGAAATAAAGGCTATTTGGTCACAAAAAAAAAAAACTACTGACAGCTTCAATGATGAAACAACGCTAACAAAAAAAGGGTGAGTATTTTTAAGGCTAGAAGGGTAGTGCAAACAACAGCATCTGCCTGCTAGAGCCAAATTGGGAATGAATTAATTTTTACCACTTTGAAAAGCTGATATGTACCAATTTTCAAGAGATCAAGGAAAATCGAAATTAAATTTCTCATTTTAACACCCTGTTTCGTTCATAATGATGGCTTTTCGACCGTGGTAGGTTTGGCCAAATTATATTATTTTTTATGTGAAGAATCTAGTGCTAATCTGTGCACCATTACTTTTGGAGCACCTGTGGATAGATTACCAATACGTTCATCATTACTTTTGCAGCACCTGTAGATAGATTACCAATAGTTCATAAGGAATAAAACAGCATTTGGTATTCTATATTATAACTTTTATGCACCAAAATTTGTGATGATATTAACTGTGTTTTTCTGACCAGAACTTTACACATTTCATGTATTCTTCAAGGCTTGTGCTGAACTTCAACCAAGTAAGTTTTTTGAGTACATTATGGAAATAAACTAGCGAAAAATAGATAGGCGATTCATATAAAAATTTATTTGCAAAATATATCATTAAAAGTTGAAAAATATAGACACAATTGTATTGTGTATTGTATATAGTTCTTTAACGACGATTTATTTCCGCGACTATGGCCAGTCACCGATGCCACGGAGCAGTCTTACCTCACCCTACTAGGAATCTTGCCGAACCTCTTTCTTTCTGTAAGGAGGCTAGAGAGTTTTAACGAGCCCAACATCACAAGGGACGCAGGAGCGACGGCTTAACTCCCTCTTCCAAAGGGCGGAACGTGCAGACATTTAGCTCGCTCATGGATAATGCCACATCTTCCGCTGATGTTTAGATTAGATTCAATGTAAGTGGGTTATCCAGTCCCTCCGCCGTGATCTTAGGTATATTGTGGCTCACGTCTAAAAGCTTAATTTTCACCCATTAAAAACAGCTCACTGCGAGAGTCGATTTTTTTTAGGGTGAAAGTTGGTTTGAGAGGTGTACTGCCATCTGAGTAAAGTTGCTTGCCCGTTTGAAACCTCAAAGAGAAATGACATACTTCAGTGTTTGAGTGGAAGCGGTACATAAAGTCCTGCTCTCAAGCAGCATCCAAGGGTTATTAGCACGTTTAGAACATCACAGAGGAGGCCTCCATCTCTAAGTGTAATCCACCCCTAGAGATCCCAGCTCTTCTCCGGGCTAGTCTAGACCCAATACCTGCTAGTGTTTGCTTAAATTTCACCTTACAATATGAGCTCCCTACAGGAGATGATATTTTTTAGGGTTAAAATTGGTTTGACAGGTGTACTGTCATCTGAGTACAGTTGTTTGTCCATTTCAAAGCTCACCGAGAGATAGCCTCCCTCCGAGTTCAACCGGACCCGACATCTGTCAGTGTTTGACTCAAGGTGGTATCAGGAAGTCCCGCTCTCAAGCAGCTTCCAAGTGAGGTCCTTAGCCTGTTTCGAAGCTCACAGAGGAGGCCTCAATCTCCAGTCGCGATCCACCCCTATAAATCTAATTCTCTCTGGGTTCATCTAGACCCAACACCCATCAGTGCTAGACTCAAGGCGGCATCTCACTGAGTCCCGCTCCTAAGCATCACCCAAGCGAGATCCTTTGAGTGTTTCGAAGCACACAGTTGGAGCTTCAAACTCCGGCTGGATACCACTCCCCAGAGATCTCAACCCCTTCGCCCAGATACCAGACATCCGCCAGCACTTAACCCAAGGCGGTATCATTTCAAACCCAGCTCCCAATAGTAACCAAGCGAGGTCAATTGTACATTTCAACGCCCACAGTGGAGGCCTCAAATTCCAAGTGTATATCACCCCACAGATATATCCGCCTCCCTCCAGGTTCGTATGGACCAGACCCCCACCAATGTTTGACTCAAATTAGTTGTCTCATACAACAGGCAGGAGTTACCTTGAGCCATTTTTTTAAGTTAGTCTCCAGACCCACAGGGGAGCGGTTGATGTTTACCTACAACATGTACTGAAAAAAAATTGTCGTTTCTACAGGGAATTGAACCCGGGACCCTTGGGTCCATAAGTACACATTCTTACTCCTGGACCACCGACGCTCCAAGAGACAAAAACATTATATCAACTTGTAAACCACTGTGTATTAAATACAGACAAGAAGCTTTCCTTATGGCTTAATAAATACGAAAGGCTTTTATTTCTCCATTTAAAAATTATAAACAAAAAAAAGCAATGTTTAGCACAATTTCCAAATAATTTCGGGACGCAGCAAGTGCATTATAGTAGCGAATTTTCATAAGAATTGGACACTATTATTATACGGCATATTAGTAAAGTTAATAGTTTAAACTTACACAGACCTTGAAGATCGATTTTATAGGTTCTAGTACACGCACATTTGAAGAATTCTTTCAAAAGTGTTACCATCGATATCTCTCTATTATCAAATAAATCTTGTGTTCTAACTCCTTTTGAGAAAAATGACCAAAACTCAATTTTCTATGAAGCTAAAGAACTATATTTTGCTATATCTGTAGATAGTGTAAGTCTCTTTAAAAGAAACTTGTATTACAAATTTCATTAAAGTTATACAGAAGATTTCCAGAAGGAAAATTATTAACGTAGCAGTTATTTTTCCTTGATTAATCGCCAGTATGATTTCGTTTTAGTCAACCTAATCAAACCAGGTTTTTTAATATCAACAATAACAAAACTATAATGTCAGACTCAAAGGTGACAAACTTATTTAGGCGTTTTAAAAAAAAAAGAGATCTTGTTCAAAACGTATGAAATCTGTGTACTATTGTTTTTTCAAATGTCAAAATAAAACACACAAAAAATACATTCATCGGGCTGGATTCCATCACATACCTTCTGTTTAGGAGGCTTGCGCGAAACCCACTGCGCCGTCTAGGCACAGGTCAACTAACGTTTTATCCGCGTGATACTTTAGATCGGCTTCACGCCCGGGATGTTATATTCAAGGTATACGTAACAATTCATAATTACCGAATTGGTAGAATTACCATTGAAATACATCCCACGATTGTTTCAGTCTTATATGACGTCTTATGTTTAAGTTTAAAGATAAAAGAAACTATTTTAGAATCATTTTTATAGAGACTTGGCTTGATTTAGTTTAAATTTCTGATATATTGTATGACAGAATAATATATCTAAGCTGGGTAAACGTTCAAAATAACGTACAGAGAATAGTTACAGTTATGAAATGCAAATTTCAACCGTTAAATTGCTTGCATGGTTGCCACATTTATTTACGAGAATTTATTTTTGTTACTTGCCCATCACATTTGTTTCTCTCGCTTATAAAACGTTGGAAAATATCTGTAAGTAATAATAATAATAGTAATAGTAATAATTACAACAGAGAACGGAAAATAGAAAGTAGATATAATGCCAAAATTGATGCGAGAGTTAATAATATCAAAAATTGCAAAACTGAACGAATGTCTCACTGCAGGAAATGGACTTGAGCACAGGTTTTATCAATTCGTTATAAACAAGGCCTGGGTAAAGGTGAAAGGTGCAGTTTAAGCAGAACCTTTCCCCCAACCTCCTGATCTGCCCTGACTATCAGTTTGACTAATTAAAAAGTTGGTGGCAGGAACTATGAGGTAATTAATCCAGGCATACATCAAGGTCATGCCAGCATAATACCTAATGTGTAGATTATCTCTTGGTTATCCTTCCCCTGTTCAGTTTTTAAATTTTTGATATTATTAACTCTCACATCAATTTTGGCATTATATATACTTTCTATTTTCCGCTCTCTGTTATGATGATGATTATTATTATTACTTACTGATATTTTCATTTAATTAGAAATGATACAAATTTGTATCATGGTACATTTGTTTTATTTTGTAGTCTAATTTAGAGTTAAATTTTTAGATCTGGCAACACAGCTTCACATTTATCGTGATGTTTTGTCATTTGCGACATGTGCAGTTAGTCTGTACCCTATATTCAACGTTTACCCCATGCTGCACTAAAACTGTATTTGGGTCCGTTAATATAGCTACAAATATAGTGTATTTTAATAATTGATTGAATCCCCCCAGTTAAATAACAATCACTTCGCAAATTTTTAATCTCATGTCGTCTGTCATTTCCCATAATTTCGGCCGAGATTTCACAATTGTTGGTTCGGATAGTATGTTTTCTGCGTGGTATATATTTAGTTTGGTTACCGTTGATTTATTGTTTATACCTGTTGTATGAATTAATCTACGTGTCACAGTTAAATACTCTGTCAGGCATTGGACTTTAACCACTAAGTTTTTCAATGCATGTCTCTGGGATTTTATTTTTAATTTGGAAAAACTCGAAATATTGTTTACCAAATTACTTAAAATTCACAACATAGGTTTATTTGCACTATTTCTAGCCACATGTAAAGTCTCACTCCAGTTACGCTAATACTTACACAAATATAGCGTCTTCAAAAAGTTTTACCCGATTTTCCACCGGAAAAACTTGAGCATAAAGGCTGATTAACGAACTCGACCTCGGTTTTCATCCAAACATGATTTTTGCCAAGTTTGCTTGAAATCAGTTTAGTATTTTTTGAGTTATCGCTCGGACACATACATACATACATATATATATATATATATATATATATATATATATATATATATATATATATATATACATATATATACATATATATACATATATATATATATATATATATATATATATATATATATATATATATATATATATATATATATATATATATATATATATATATATATATATATATATATATATATATATATATATATATATATATATATATATATATATATATATATATATATATATATATATATATATATATATATATATATATATATATATATATATATATATATATATATATATATATATAAACATATAAAAATTTCAACGGACCTTGGTTTTGGGTTCTAGGGATCAAAATTCGCGATCAGAAGAAATTTTTTCAAAAGCTTTTCATCATGCCCTCTCTAATAGTGAATTTTTCTTAATGAAAATTCGCTAATAGCTGTTGCTTTTTTAAAAGTTGACTTTTATGGAAAAGTTAAATATTTTGGAAAAGTTAAAATTTTCATATTATACTGGGTGTAAAATAGAGCCATATAAAAGTAGCAAAAGTTTCCTTGTCTTACTTTTTGTTTTAAAAAAGTGTACCCTCTCCCATTAGGGATAATAAGTGAACTAATATCAATATCTCCAGACGTTTTCGCCAGTTTGATCAAGACCTTTCAACATCTTATATAGGGCGAAATAAAGAAATTGTGAAAATATTGATAGTAATATTTTAAAAGCACTGTAATTTGGAAACACGAAAGACTTTGATGGGTCTTCTGTGGTTTGAAAGCTAACTTACTTTAGTTTTTTCCTAACCAGGTGATGTTTTGTTTAAAATGAGTTTTTTACTTTATACAGGCTGGCTAAAAATTCAATACTTTTATTGCTTATATATAAAATTAGCAATATCTGCCAATGCAGGTCGTGTAGATGGACATTATGTACGGTTTATTATGGGATACTTAATAATAATAACATTTTAGTATGTGATTAACAAAAAGAAACTTAATATTGTGTGGGACCACCGTTAACAAGCTACACTTCCTTTACCCTTCTTGGTATACTGCTTGCCAAGTTCGCAACTGAATCCTGGGGAATAGCCTCCCACTCTGCCCAAACTCCGAACTACATTCACCAATTTAGCCAAACTGTTAAATTCATGATCTCCCTCATTCAATCTTTTTCCAAAGAATCACACAATCTACACACATCAAAAAGTTAACTTTAAAAAAAGTAACAGCTAATTGAAAATTGTGCTAAAAGTTGCTTTAGCCAATCTTTTTGTTGACCACTTTACTTTAAAATCATTCAAAAATACTGACGTTAGCATAGTGTGCCTTTATACCTTTGATATTGAGCATTTTTTTATATATCTATGACGACTCTAAAAGTCAACCAGATTCACTTGCTAGAGTTTATAGATAGGTTAGCAAATCTGCTTAAATTTTCATTATATTTAAGTAAAAAAATAAAAACGGCATCAACTTTAATTCGAAATTCTTTGTATTATGATTTTATCATGGCACAACTTCTAGGATATCAATTTTAGTAAAATCACTTTTCAATTTTTTCAACAGCGCATCAGTGGATTCATAGTTGTCGACTCTAATAGTATCCTCATTTTCGTAACTATCTGACTGACTTATATTTCTACCAAAACTACTTTGAAAAATAAATTCACCTTGGTTAGACTCTGGGCTCGGTGGAATGATGGATGTTTGTGGAAGATCACATTCTATTGTGATTTTAGTCTCTTCAGTTTCTTCCATCACATCTTCACAAGCTTCTTCATTCAATGTCTGGAGTGCGCCACATATCATCTGGTCTTCCAAGGTCACCTTTAAATATTAGGTTATGTTTGACAAAGCAACATGGAAATGAGGCATGCATGATAATATCTATACTACTTATTAGAATGGATTTATTGCTTTTTTTGAAATACATGAAAGGCGGAGTTATAAATGTTGTTTAAGGAACAACTAAACCAGATAAAAATAATTTACTTTAAGAATTAGACATAGCATTTTGACGGAACTGTTACCTGAAGTCTTAATATAATAAATTTGTACGTTTTGCTGTTACAAAACCATCTCCAGTGATAAAAACATAGGTCTATTTTCGCGACTAGGGCGAATCACCGACGCTAGGCAGCAGTTTCAACACACTATCCTGGAAAATTTTGCAGAACCCTTCCTTTCTCGAAGGAGGATTTGGCTCTTCAACATGTCTAACATCGCATGGTAACTAGACCTCCGGCCCTACGCCCTCTCCTAAAGCCTGAACGTGCATAAAAAAACTCATTACACACACCCCATTGAGAAAATGCTGCGTAACAACCTATGCTTATCACAAAGTTTGCGCTGTACTTTTAAGACTTCAAGTCGAGCGACAAATGACGTTTAGTTAGTTCCATTTTTATACTTACAAAAAGTTATCTCATCTACAAAAATATTCTATTTGAGATAGTGATTCAAAGTTAGCTGTGAAAAATTACATCTAGCTAAGAGACTTTCCCCCCTTGAACATTTTTAAAGTTCTAGAAAATTTTAAGCACAATAAGCACATACCTGGTACTGTGTCACAAATTAAGCAGCACAGAAAAACATACAAACATACATTAACACACCTTTCTGATAGAAAATAGTAACGACAATCTTTTTTATAAGTGAACGTTATGACATCATGCAAGACCTTGACAAATTGATTCTTCAGCTGTGCCAATGGAAAAACTGTGTGTACCTGGATTAGTTGAAGTCAACGATGTAATGAAAACTGAATATAATAAATAAAAGTAACCCCAATAACAAGTCCTGTTAAGTGTAGCCATGACAGATCAGATTTGTTTCAGTAAAACTAGTTTTTATAAACTGAGATAATACATGCATGCACGTAATTTATTAACAACAATGGTTTCGATGCAGCTTTTCTTATTGGTTTATTATGAAGTGTCATATAAAACAACACACCACTCAAATGTTATTTTATATTTAATTTTATTTCACTATACCCACCCTAACAGGCAACAGCCTAATTACATATACAGTGTGTCCGAAATTGGTGATGCATGTATTGCGATCTCTGAAACTGTTAGAGATAGGAAAGCGGTTAAATGGGGAAAGTTTTTAGACAATTCTGTTTGTAATTGAATACTGTTTAGTTTACGATTAAAAAAAAAAAACCCTGTATTATCGTTATTTATGAAAATTTCTGAAATCTGTAAAAACTTTCTCATAGCAACTTTTTACGTAGGAAATGCCTGTGTAGTCAGATTTCATTTCCAACGTTTCGATAGTTTGGAACCATCATCAACTTTGTTTTTTCATATGGGCGCCATATTGGATTTTACGGTTTTAAATAGCCCCTGTTTTTGCCTTTACAAATATGTATCACACTTAGTGAAAAAAAATTAAATGTCTAATTTAACGTTCAAAATGCGAGCTATTTGCTTCCATACATTTCGCACATTTTTTTTATCACCGATCTGGTAACTCGATCAATTGTGTTACAGTTAACATTGTTTATGATATATCACACTCGTACCGTGCAAGAGAAAATGACGTCAAAAAAAGCCATAACTTTTGAGAAATACATGAACAAATTGTTATTTCTCAGAACACCAATATGACCCAAAAATCATTTAAATATTCGGAATAACCTAAAGTTCAGTAAATAATTTGATGAAATATATTTATCTGTGATACATTAATACTCTAGTAGGCTTTGGTTTTTAGACGAATGAGAATTTTTAAATCTGTCACGACTTCTGTCAGAATTGTGAAAGCTTGTCTTTATTTAAACGCGTTTCATGTCTTGACTCGGGCCTAGTGCTCAGAATTGCAGAAAATTTCTCGAATGAAGAAAACTTTGATATGTTAGTATCATATATTAGAAATGAAAGGAATGTGGATAAGGCTGTCAACAATTATTTGGAAAATTACCCAGATATGCGACAACCCAACAAAAGGTATTTCTCAAACTTGTAATGAATTTACTTGAATTCGGAGCTTTTGGGAAACCTCGGTCTAAGAATTATCAGAAGGATAGTGAAAATCGTGACAGAAGTATTCAAGAATATTTTCATGAGAATCCTATGTCCTCTACAAGGATTGCTAGCAGGGAGCTACATATTGCTAAGGCAACAGTTCACGACGTTTTGAAAAAACAACATTATCGTCCGTATAAGCCCACCATCGTACAAGGACTTCGAGAAGGTTTTGTAACAGAAGAGTAACTTTTTGCAATTGGTACAAGGGAAAATGTCAAGATAATTTTAACTTTGAAAATAACATTGTATGGACGGACAAAACTTAAAATAACATTGTATTGACGGATGAAACTTATGTTACAAATTGCGGAATATTCATGAAGCATAATCGTCATTGTTGGGCTACCGAAAACCCTCAGCTGCGGGAACAGCGTAGATTGCAAGTTCAATTTGGCTTTAGTGTTTGGGGTGGAATGTATGGTGAGATATTTTTCGCTTTATTCTGAAAAATAATTATTCTTCTATCCTTTGAATTATTTTAATATTCCTATCGTAAGAAAAAATTAAACTATTTTATTTTAATAGGAAATCAACTAATTGGGCCCTTTATTTATGATCAAACATTGACAGGGCAAAGATACCTTGAAATATTGCAAAATGAAATAGTACCAGCAATTATGGAAGTTCTCCCAGATAATGAGTTCCGTAATGTATGGTTTCAACATGACGGCTGCCCCGCCCATAATTCCAGGGAAGTACATTTTTTTTATCTGAGACATTTGGTGAAAGAATAATATCTAACAGTGGCCAGCGAGGTCTCACGACCTCACTCCATTAGATTTTTATTTGTGGGGACATGTTAAAAACGAAGTCTATGATTGTGTTCCCACAGAAAGCAGAGAAGTCCTCGAACAGCGAACCAAGATGTTCTGTCCAATGTTAACTGTAACACAATTCATCGTGTTACCAAATCGGTGATAAAAAAATGTGAGAAATGTATGGAAGCAAATGGGTCGCATTTTGAACGTTAAATTAGACATTTTATTTTGGTAACTATTTGTAACATTTGACACATTATTGTTTTTTCTTTCTTTTTTGTGTTAAAATTTAAAAAAGGGTAATTTCTACATTTTCAAAAGATTTTCACATAGGAGAAACTATTAATTATAAGTATATGTTTCTATTAATTGTAGTTAAGAGATTACATGCAGTTGAATCACCCTAAGTGTGAGTGTTTCTTCGTGAGATGTTGCCAAATTCGTAACAAAATCATATTTTTCGTTTTTCAACCCATAACCTAACTTTTTTCACTAAGTGTGATACATATTTGTAAAGGCAAAGACAGGGGTTTTTCAAAACCGTGAAAATCCAATATGGCGCACATATGAAAAACCAAAGTTGATGATGGTTCCAAACTATCAAAACGTTGGAAATGAAATATGACAACACAAGCGTTTCCTACGTAAAAAGTTGCAATGAGAAAGTTTTTACAGATTTCAAACATTTTCATAAATAAAGAAAATACAGGGTAGTTTCGAAAATGCGTCATTTTAGTTTTTTTCAAATATGGTAAAAACCAAAAGAGATAAAATCGTAAACTATACGACATTCAATTACAAACAGAATTGTTTAAAACTTTTCCCATTTAACCGCTTTCCTATCTCTAACAGTTTCCGAGATCGCAATACATGCATCACCAATTTCGGGTACACTGTATAAATCTAATACACAAACAATATAAAATAACATATTTATTTATACCCCTACAAACACTGGTGGAGTACTTACAAGTAAGAGTTACTGGCTAAACATATACATAAATACAAAAAAGAAACCACACAAAGGGACAAAAAAATAAAATAAATTAGCCCACTAAATAGTAGACGAGACATCAAAATTCTCACTCAATACCACACATGCTTTTAACACTAGTATTCATTAAGTCTATCTCACATTTTTGCACTATCCTATTACACTCATGTAGCATTCTATTTATAGGTGAATAATTATATAAGGGCGAACAATACAAATAGGACAATGACCCCCTCGAAGGTTGAAACAAACGGCCGAACAGTACTATAATTGAACATATCCATCTGTTAATAGTTACATCTTAAGCACAAAAAGTAAAGAGAAGATTTGAGAAATATATTACTTTCCCAGAGTAGGAAGTAAAAAAGTATTAATAGAACGAGTGTAACAGTTATAGAGCAAAACACAAAAAGGTAATTGGGAGACAGGCCAAGGGGATAAACTAGACCATGTACATTGTGCGAATTAAGGTGAATACTGGGAATTTTTGCATTATTTCAACATGGCAACACTGCCATGACAATTTTAACAGGGATTTTTCAACATATCCCATCACCTTCATTCTGCATTCAGTTATTGTCTGTCAGTCTTTGGTCGGCTTCGTGACTAAGTTACACGTGAAAAAAAAGCAGAATCACCACAAAAACTACAGGGTGATTTATAAGTGGTGACCAAAAATGAAACCCCATGTTCTTTCAACAATTTTAGAGAGGGTATGTCCTATAAAAACTCTTCCTATAATGCTTCATTAAAAAGATACAGGGTGTTGAAGTTGAATTTCAAAAAATAAAATTTCCCAGTTTTTTAAAAAGTAGCACATATATTTTGCTGAAACTTCGCATGTGTAAGCTGCTATGTAAGGCGCATATTCTACCATAACAATTGAATCGGCTAATACAGCAGTGGCGCGCGTATCCACATGTCATTGGTTATCCCTCAAGAAAAAAAAACGGGTAAGCCAATGATATATATTTTTTATTTTTCGAATCTTACTTTCATTCGTGAACAAAATGACTCTCTTGATAATTTTCTGAACGACGCTTATTTTACGAGTATGCAATGAATCAGGTAAGTGTTTTAGAGCACAGTTCATGATTTTTAACCAGTCGTTGTTTGGTAGAAAATCGCAATGATACACTTTTATGCCTCCATTGGCCTGAATACACGCACGACATCTTTTTAATATGGAAAATTTAATGTCTTGATAATTTTTTGTACGACGATTATCTTTGTTGTATTTTAGTAAGTAGTAGTCTGGTTTGCCAAAGTTGTCATTAAGTGTCACTTGACGTTTAGGTTAACAAGTTATTATTTTGAATAGGTGTAAGTGGTAAACTTTATAAAATTGCAAAATTTTCTACTCTTTTACTTCTTATAATGGAGCACACATCAGAAGAGTATGCAGATATAATTTTTATCTATGGATATGCTGATGGAAATGCTCTAGCTGCTTGTCGGGAATATCGACGTAGGTTTCCCACTCACCGTCAACCTACACCAAGGGTTTTTTCTCGATCGTTTTCAAGACTTCGGCAGTGCAGTATTGGACAACGTCCTGACGCTAGAGCTAATGGTAGAAGACAACATCAACTTGAAGATGAATAGAGAGTGGTGGATGCAGTGATGGATCAACCTTCTACAAGTACTCGGAGGATTGCCATGCAGTTACAATATTCTCAAAGCTTTGTTTGGAGAACTCTACATCGAGAAGCCTTACATCCATATCATCGACATAATGTTCATTGCCTTCTACCTGGAGATAATGTGCATCGACAAGTCTTTTGTGAATGGATGTTGGAAATGAACAATCAAAATATCTTATTCCCTAATCTAATCTTCTGGTCTGACGAATCAACATTTACAAGAAATTGTATTTATAATTCTCATAATGAGCATGTCTGGTCATTGGAAAATCCACATGCAACAAGGACTCGCACATTTCAACATAGATTTTCCATTAATTTATGGTGTGGTATTTTTAACGGATCACTGTTCATGGAAGTCCTGCCACAATGTTTAAATGGCTCTTCGTACTTAGCGCTCCTAGAAAACTGTGTAGAAAACATTCTAGATGACATTCCACTAGCAACAAGATCTATAATGTGGTACCAGCATGACGGTGCACCAGCGCCTCATAGTCGAAACGTTGTTACATGGCTACATGAACATTATAATGAAAGATGGATTGGCAGAACTGGACCAATACATTGGCCAAGGGTTTTTTCTCGATCGTTTTCAAGACTTCGGCAGTGCGGTATTGGACAACGTCCTGACGCTAGAGCTAATGGTAGAAGACAACATCAACTTGAAGATGAATAGAGAGTGGTGGATGCAGTGATGGATCAACCTTCTACAAGTACTCGGATGATTGCCATGCAGTTACAATATTCTCAAAGCTTTGTTTGGAGAACTTTACATCGAGAAGCCTTACATCCATATCATCGACATAATGTTCATTGCCGTCTACCTGGAGATAATGTGCATCGACAAGTCTTTTGTGAATGGATGTTGGAAATGAACAATCAAAATATCTTATTCCATAATCTAATCTTCTGGTCTGACGAATCAACATTTACAAGAAATTGTATTTATAATTCTCATAATGAGCATGTCTGGTCATTGGAAAATCCACATGCAACAAGGACTCGCACATTTCAACATAGATTTTCCATTAATTTATGGTGTGGTATTTTTAACGACTCACTGTTCATGGAGTCCTGCCACAACGTTTAAATGGATCTTCGTACTTAGCGCTCCTAGAAAACCGTGTAGAAAACATTCTAGATGACATTCCACTAGCAACAAGATGTATAATGTGGTACCAGCATGACGGTGCACCAGCGCATCATAGTCGAAACGTTGTTACATGGCTATATGAACATTATAATGAAATATGGATTGGCAGAACTGGACAAATACATTGGCCTGCAAGATCACCGGACTTAAACCCACTTGACTTCTATCTTTGGGGTGATTTTAAGCGACTGGTCTACAGTGAACAAATAAATACACCAGAGCAGCTACAACAACTGATAAATAATGCTTTTCGTCATATTCAAGCAACAATGAATCCTCAAGACATTAAATTTTCTATACTAAAAGCATGTCTTGCTTGTATTCAGGCCAATGGAGGCATTTTTGAACATTTATTGTAATAAATAAATTACTATAAGCCTGATAAAAGTGTATCATTGCGATTTTCTACCAAACAACGACTGGTTAAAAATCATGTACTGTTCTCTAAAACACTTACCTGATTCATTGCTTACTCGTAAAATAAGCGTCGTACAGAAAATTATCAAGAGAGTCATTTTGTTCACGAATGAAAGTAAGATTCAAAAAATGAAAAATAAAAAAAATATGATTGGCTTGCCCGTTTTTTTCTTGAGGGATAACAAATGACATGTGGGTACGCACGCCACTGCTGGATTAGCCGATTCAATTGTTATGGTAGAATATGTGCCTTACATAACAGCCTACACATGCGAAGTTTCAGCAAAATATATGTGCTACTTTTTAAAAAATTGGGAAATTTTATTTTTTGAAATTCAACTTCAACACCCTGTATCTTTTTAATGAGCATTATAGGAAAAATTTTTATAGGACATACCCTCTCTAAAATTGTTCAAAGAACATGGGGTTTCATTTTTGGTCACCACTTATGAATCACCCCGTATAACAGTTATCCGCTACATAGGTATTTCGACAACGAAGTTGTCTTCATCAGTAGCTGTCTCTAAACTAACTGTATGGATACAATTATCACTTATACAGCTAAAATTATACATTAAAAAAGATGTAATGCCGGATGATGTAATACTGGATGAGGTACTACATTTTTTGATATGTGCCAAAAATGTGAAGTTGCAAAACAATTGAAATAACTCGAACGTTTCGCTCTAATTAGAGCGCATCAGTACTGTATACTAATTACAGCGGAAACACATCTATAAAGTAATACAGCTATGCTCTATGGCTACGGTTCTAGTTCTGGTGAGAATACATCTAGCCTTACATACATTGTCCCTATATCGGGGAAGAAATGGGACAGGGCTGACAATTTACAAAATTGTTAGTTGGTTCTACACAGTCTATAGACTGCCCTGTATTTCTTCCCTTTCTTTTAAGCGATTTTACTTACAAACAATTCAGACTATTCGCTTATGAAGAGCTACCTGTGTACCAAAATGGCTCAATACATAGGAATTTAATATTTCACCACTACATGATAAACACCTACATGGATTTCATGAGAAAATGTCAGGTCCATCGTAGTATTTGAATGTATGTTTTCAAAGTCTCATGAAACCACATATTACTTGATTTTCAATGTTAAAGTGTAAATTTCAATCAATCAACCACCTACATCTTACCCTTTTTCTGGAGTGACTTCGCTCAAAAACAATTTGAACTGTTTATTGGTAGTCTGCTACCAGTGCACAAAAAATTTGAAGTTGGTAGCTCAATCCTTTGGAAAGTTATGGCGGGAAATAACAGGTATACTGACCTACACACTAACAGATCAACATTTTTTCTTTGCAAATCGGGCTTTTTACATGCTTTGAGACCTATATGACATTTGCGCTAAAAAAAAAGTTTTCATTTTTCATTTCAGTTACTATACTGCCACAGATTTAAGACGATCTGGAAGTAATATTTTTAGTTTACAACTTTTTCCTAATAATGACATTAACTTCAAAAATTGTAAAAGCGGGTGTGCCACAGGGATCTGTACTTGGACCAATTTTGTATTGTATGTACAGAATATATCATTAGAAAAATTAAAGGCTACAAACATAACTTTTGCAGATGACATAGTGCTGTTGAATTCGCACGACTCCCAGGATTCATTGGAAAAAATAGTCAATGATAATTTAGATACATATTACAGGTGGTTATTAAGTAATAACTTGAAAATAAACTTAGATAAAACTGTATACATTATGTTTGCACAAAAAGGTAAATACATAAAAGATATGAATATTGATAGAAACAATAAAAAAATAAAACACGTAAATAACTATAAATACCTTGGATTAACAATAGACAATCAGTTCAATTTTGGCAAACACTTAAATGATGCAAGGAAAAAAATATCTAGTCTGACTGGAGCTTTTAGAAGGTGTGAAGATTATTTAACAGAGAAATGGAAGAGACTGATATATAATTCATTAATTGAACCAGATATGAGATATATGATGGTTGTTTGGGAATCTGTACCAGAGGCGAGATTATAACAATTGCAGAGAACACAAAACCACGTACTAAAAATATTATGTGGTTTAAAGTGGTTTTATCCCACAAAATGTTTGTACAAAACGCTTCTACACAATCCCAGTCAAGAAAACCGTCAAGCATTTAACGACACAAGAAACCACATTCTTTCTGAGGCAAAAAACTCGTTTAATAACCACATCAAAAACAAAGTCCTCTCAAGCTCCAACGGCAGCAAACCCTACTAGACTCCTGCTAAATCTATTGGGAATAATTTCTGCAAGAGCACGTTCCCACCTCTTGTCTCGGGGGATGAAATTGTTTCTACCGCCCTGGACAAGGCTGAACTTTTTGCCTCGCTGTTCGCTGGAAATTCTACTCTCAACCCACCTCCAAATGTTCAACCACCAACAGTACCCAATGTTGCGCATAAAATGACCGATATCATTTTCAAAACTAAAAAGGTACGAAAGATACTCTCTTCTCTCAATACCAGGAAAGCCTCTGGCCTTGACGAGATCCCAGCAATCGTTCTCAAAAAATGCGCACCAGAACTTGCTCCTGTCCTGACTCGTCTGTTTCAGACATCTTACAATAGAGGCATATTCCCTAGTAATTGGAAAATTGCTCGAGTACAACCCGTCCCCAAGAAAGAATCCAAAGCGCTTCCTAGCAAATACAGGCCTATTTCTCTCCTTTCAGTCGTCTCTAAAGTGATGGAAGAGTATATAAACACCAAATTACTAAAATTTCTTGAAAAACACAGTCTAATCCACGACAGGCAGTATGGATTCCGTCAGCGCAGATCAACTGCCGACCTCCTTTCCTTTGTCACCAATTCTTGGAACAAGTCTATGGAACTACACAGTGAATCCCAGATTGTCACTCTAGACATATCCAAAGCATTCGACCAGGTCTGGCACGCAGTGCTGCTTAATAAACTTCCGGCCTATGGCCTACCACCAAAACTCTGTACCTGGACAGCAAATTTCCTCTCCAACCGGAGCATTTCTGTTGTCGTGGATGGCCATTCCTCTAAACTGTATCCATTTAATGCAGGAGTTGCTCAAGGTTCAGCTTTAGCCCCTACTTTGTTTCTTCTCCACATCAATGACCTCCTCTCTAGCATATCCAACTCAGTTCACAGTTACACGGACGACAGCACCCTCCACTCAAATATACAGTATTCTAAGCCTGTCTCTTTAGCCCAATTAGATGAGGATCGCAGACTCATGGAGGGTTCTGTCTCCGTGGATCTCCAAAAAATATTAGACTGGGGAAGTAGAAATCTTGTACAATTCAACCCCACCAAATCACAGTCTTGCTTTCTTCCTCATAAGAGATACACCAGCCCTAAACCCATCACAATGAACAACCAAGTTATTTAAAGTAATGCGTCCTTTTCACTTGTTGGCATTTTTATGGATCGAAATCTGAATTGGGATCAACATGTCACATCAATTGCAGAAGCGGCTGCTAAGAAATTAGGTTTCCTCTTCCGGGCTCGCAAATACTTTTCACAAGCTAATCTCTACACGTTATATACTTCACAAATAAGACCAAACCTCGATTACTGCTCCCACATCTGGGGTGCAGCTGCCGCTTCTACACTCACTATCCTGGACTCCATTCAGAAGAGAGATATACGTCTCATCGGTGACCCTACCCTCACCTAAAGGCTGCCATCTCTTGCCCACCGATGTGCCGTTGGTGACCTCTCTCTCTTTTATAGATATCTGCACGGGCGCTGGCTCAGAGGAGCTTTCTTCCATAGTTCCTCCATCTGCTGCCCCCAACAGATCTACCAGGGGAACAGAGCGAATGCACCCTTTTACTGTCCAGGTCAACAGACATAGAATATCTTGTTATGCACGCTCTTTTGTCCCGAGGACTTTCAAGTTGTGGAATTCCTTGCTGGCACATGTTTTTCCTTCTCCTCCGAACCTTCAAGTCCAGAATTAACAAGTTGCGTGCTTCCTTCTTGTCGACACCCACAGTACGATAGTATTTAGGCTGTAAGCCCTCGTGGTGTGTTGTTGAAATAAAATAATAATAATAATAAAAAATAACCTTAAAATCACATGTAATTTTATGTTATTAATTGTGAAACTTGTTACCAGTGCAAATGTACTGTTTTGAGTTAGTAAATAAAGAATATTGCAAAAAAAACTTAACATTTTGTGTTAAACTGGATAAAAGAAAGAACCTACATAAATTAACCTAACTACTGAGTCACAAATACACACAGGTATTCCGGGAGGCAAATCTAGATAATGGATTATTACACCATGAACGCTTACATTAAAAGTAACATGAATAAAAAGCAATGTACCTCAATTAGGTTTGTGCGCTAAACAAAAAATAACAATGTAAGTTAGATATGTGTCAAACGATACAAACGATTTCATTAGTGAAGGGTAAATATTTGTAAATAAATATAACAATAATAAAATGTGTTAATGCTTTTATTTGACACAACACAACTGGTATAGTAGTGCTGAATGTTAGTATCTCCCTGTACAACTGACTCGTCTTCTTCTTACCTGTTTTTCCATAACACTTTGTTTTCTTGGTGGTCCGTCGATTTGTGTTTTACTGCTACTCTCTTTTTCTGCTGTTGAAATGCTGCTGGTTTTTGGAATGCTTCCTGTTAAATAAATAAATTACACATGGACAGGAAATTTGTTTCACTACTCTATACTTAAATGTAATGTAAAAGGTCAAATAAGGAAAGTTGAAAAACACATTAAATCCAAATCTGCCAAAAGTTTTTGTAGTACTACCAACTACTTCGCTAACGGCACTGGTCTGGTGGCCTAAGGTGACACAATCCAGTGCCAAACAAAAACTAGGCAAGATCCAAAGGATGGCTTGCCTAGGCATCACAGGGGCCATGTCTTCAACCCCAACAGCCACCATAGAGGTGTTGCTGGATCTGCCCCCCCTACACTTAGTTATTATGGGGGAGGCCAGGCTAGGACTATACAGACTAGCCTGCAATGGTAGACTGAAGATCAACCCAGGCTTCAGGGGCCACTGCAAAATTCAGGAGATCGTGAAGGAGCCCATGCTTGAAATGAGGTCAGACTTCGCGAGCCCGCGAATGTGCAGGGAAAACAACTTTACAGTGGAAATCCTCGACTGCGAGGCATGGCGGAGGAGACGCCGGGCATACCACGGGACGCGCTCGTCTGGTTCACGGACGGATCCGGCGGGGAGCGTGGGACGGGGGCAGGTGTTTACTCGGAAGGACCGAGGGTAAGTCATAGCATTTCCATTGAAGCCCATGCAACGGTGTTTCAGGCCGAGATGTACGCCATCCTGCACTGTGTGCGGGAGAACAAGAGGAGGGGCTACACCAACAAGCGGATCCTCATAGCCACAGACAGCCAGGCAGCCCTTAAGGCACTAAGTAGCCCACGGGTAAATTCCTGGCTGGTGAGTGAGTGCCGAGACGAGACGAGCGACCTGGCTGGGCAGAATGTGGTGACCCTCATCTGGGTGCCGGGTCACTCGGGGGTCAAAGGCAATGAAGAAACTGACAGTCTCGCGAAGAGAGGGTCAGCAGAACCATTTATGGGACCAGAACCGGCTCTGGGCGTGTCAAAGAGCACTGCCAGGGGAGCCAGGGTCAGAAACCAACACAAGGTGTACTGGGCGGACTGTCCAGGGCTCAGACATGGGAAGTCAATAATTGACGGACCCAGTTCAAAGAGAGCTGTGGAGCTGCTAAATCTTAGCAGAGGACAGTTCAGAAACACAACAGGTCTCTTGACGGGACACATGGCCGTCGAGAAACACCTGCATAAAATGGGGCAGTTCGAAGGGGACCTCGCATGCAGACTCTGTGACGAGGGGGAGGAATCAGCCCAGCACATCTTGTGCGAGTGTAAAGCTCTGGACCGCAAAAGACAACTGATCTACAGTCAGTGTAGACCGGAGACAGAGCAATATAAAACTTCAGCCTACCAATCGCTGTGCAGACTAGTTCAAGGCACAGTGATTTTGGAATGGGTGGAGTAAGACTAAGGGTATGCACAATCAACCAAAGGTTGCAGTGCTATCGGGGCGGCAAGGCCGCGGACGAGCCCTGACCAAAAAAAAAAAAAAACCTACTTCGCTAAATTGTGTCGGGGAATCTATAGCCGAAACAATAAGTCTCATCGATTTTCCCCGGTTAATTGATTTTTTCTAAAGACTAATGAGTTTAAAGTCTTACCCGTCAAATAAAAGTTTTTCGGGATAAAATTAACTAGAAATTAAATTTAAAATGTTAAATTGCTTGATGGCGAAATTTTGGTTTTGTTTGATGTAACCTCTTTGTTTCCTAGCGGCCCCACAAAATAAACATTAACGTATTCGGAACAGTTATTAAATACGTTGTGCACACTAAAATATCCATTTAAACTAGATTTAAGGAACATTTAGCACAACTGAGGAACAGTACTGTAGATAGATAACACTTGGCCTAGCATATTTGGGATAATAATCACCACGTAGATAAAGAAAACCTAAAATTAATCAAAAATGTTACGACAACCAGGACAGAATCTTCCATCCTCTGATGACACTAACTTGGTTAGTGAAATGATAATCAGGTCTTTAAAAATGTGTTGTTCTGCTTTGGGTTTTATAAGTAGCCTCTCTGTATTTAGGCTATACTAAAATTCTTCAGAAAATTAAATGTTGCTAGCCAATCCCAATGACTAATTAACTAATGCTCAGATCATAAAAAAATAAACTAAAAAAGTTACCTTTTCTTTCATGCTTCAAAGAAGCCCTACTATTTTTGGTCTCGTCTTGCCTAAGAAAACTTGTTATCTCATATTCTCTCAGAGAAACGACAATTACTTTAAACAGTTCCCAGTCTCCAAATGTCATTCTCAATAACTACAAAAAAGGATAACAAAAATATAAATATATTTAGAATCTGATATCTGGAATGAATTCAACAAACTTACTTTCTTTAGTTCATCCAGATCACAGTGCAATAATACTTTTCCATTTATGTTATTTTCCTTAATAATCTGGGTATACTTTTCAACCTGAGATGGACTAAAGTCATCAATCTTTGTTAACAACTTACATACCCCATCTACAGGCAATGTTGATAATTTCGTTTCCAATATTTCAGACTAAAACAAACACATATACTTATAAACATTGTTACATACATTAAAAAATATGTATCTTATTTATTCTTTTTGTAATATATCGTTATACAAGGTGCAAGTACAAGGAAGTTTAAAACTTATATTTGTTTTGGGTGGGTTTACGAACATAAAAACACCAAAAAGACATGAGTAGGTATAACGGTGTGTGGAGCCCCCGATGGGTCTGCTGATTAGCCCTCATTGTTATTAGAACCATATCTTAGGCGCTGGTACGGCGCCCGCTGTGATTACATCACCTAATCTATCCCCAGGCTTACGCCATCGAGTTGAAGAATGTTTCTGTTAAAAAAAAATTATTCTGGACGCAGCAAGTGCGTTATGGTAGTGAATTTTCATTAAAATGTTTTTCATAACAAATATGTGTTTTTTTAAGAAAGCAGGCATCAAATTTGGTTACCAGTATAACCTATATAGTAAAAACAATGTGCCATGTTTCATCAAAATAACTTTATTGTGTGAAAATGTACAAAAATTTCCAAAAGTAAACTTAAAGTGTTCCCAAAAAAACACGTTTCTTGGTCAACCTTATAGGTTAATAGCAAATTGAGCTGTTCAAATATGAAACATTTGATCAAAATTCGCTACCATAACGCACTTTCTGCGTCCAGAATTTCTTTTCTTACAAACATGCATTATATTTCGATGGAAAATGCAAAAATGCAATAACATAAGGCATGTTTGATTTAAAAAAATGGAAATTTGTATCACCAACGACTTATGGGCCACCCTGTGATTGTAGAAATATTATTTTAAGATGTAGCTCAAGACACCCTATAATTAATATATACAAATTTTTTTTATATCTTATATAATAACGGATATATTGAGCTTTATTGATTTTTTACGAAAATTCGACAAAAATTTTATACCATTAAACGATAAACTCTATAGCTAAGGCTACTGCCAAGCATCAGAGAAAGGGTCTATTTGAAATGAATTTTGACATTTTAAATCGCCACTTTGACGTTTTGAGGAAAACCCCAATTTTTTTTTTTAGATGCCTATAACTTTTTTGTCTTTTGACCTACATAGCTAAATTTTGGTAGGTAACTTACCTATAAGGATGTTAACCTGCATGACAAATTTGGTTGCCCTTACTTTGTTAATTCCGGAGATATAAATTTTTTTCGAAAGAAAACCCAAAATTTTCGGGGAAAACCTGGGCAGATTTTCCTGGCTAACGAACTTATCCAAGCCATTTGTAAAAGGAGTTTTTTTACCAAATTTAATCAAAACCGGCCCATTATTTTTTGAGTTATCGTTGTGATACATACATACATACATACATACATACATATATATATATATATATATATATATATATATATATATATATATATATATATATATATATATATATATATATATATATATATATATATATATATATATATATATATATATATATATATATATATATATATATATATATATAAACATATAAAAATTGAAACTGACCCCGGATATGTTTTCTGGGGGGCCTAATTAGCGCTCATTTGAAGAAATTTTTTCAAAATTCAAAAGTCGGGATCTCCTCATTAGTGAATTTTTTAAAGAAAATTCACTAAAAGCAATAATTGGTAGCTGGCCGGATTTGAACCTTAGTATATTGATATGAAGTGTTTAATGTGTGTCTGTGTATATGACGGTGTGCCTATCTCAAGCTGGGAAGCAACTGGTTGACCACGCGGCAAAGATGTGCCACATTTGTTTAAAATATTATTAGCCAGAATCGTTCAATGTTAAAAAAACAATTTTATTACCCACATTACATATTTCAGTATAGATTTCGGCGACCTGGGAATCAGTCAGGAAGCACCCAGACAGTATCTCTGTGAAGTTCATGCTGATAACATCAGTGCTCAGGTCTCCATTAAAATTGCTATATTCAACCTATTAAGTGGGTATACATTTTTATTTGCGTATATTTGCAAAGTCGTAAATATTGATATACGAAGGTGATGGACCAGATAGACAGACAACCAACCAATAAACCAACTAACGAAGAAACCAACCAACGAAGACAGTCTGTCTGTTGTTGGTTGTCCAAACCAAGCAACGCTGATGTTTGACGACACTATGCAAAAATTAAAGATGCACCATATATATTGCAATAGCCTGGATGTACAGAGCATACACCACTAGTATGCTCTGAACTTTCATCCTGTTTACTATGTTCCTATAAAATGACTTCCATATCAAAAGCTGATTACCCGAGTTTACTGAGTGTTAATGGCATTAAGGCAATTTCACCACAAGAAATGACTAAAGATTACTACACAGTGGTTTCATATTCCCTTAAATAAACAGGATTTTAATTCGTTGATTGTGTACCAAATATTAAATGGTATTCGATTTGTCTATGAAGCCAGGCACGTTTTGATACATTTTACAAACGGGTCTAGGGTACCGGGATTAAAAAGAAGCTGCAATGTTTAGGACGAGGTTTGCAACCTAAAACTACTTTCAAGAACATAATTTGTCTAGATCATGCTGTTGAAGTATTAAGGTAGACGCCCTCGTGGCGCAGGTGGCTAGGTGCCAGCCTGCTAAGCGAGAGGTCCCAGGTTCGATTCCTGGGCGAGCCAAGTTGACTTTGTCTGGAAAATTTGTAAAAATATTGAATGATGGGAAATGAATGTGCTAATGGCCTGAGATGCCGCAGCCAATAATATTAAATAAAATAAAAAGTATTAAGGTATATTGCTTGTGAAGCTATGTAGAAGTCTCTTCAAAACAAGGAAAAGGGAGTAGGTTTTCCTATGTTATATATTGTTAATATTCTATATATATCTTAGTAAGGCAAGTAAGATATATGAAATATAACATTTTAAAAGAATACTGCTATTAATAGGTAATTAAATAAGATTGAAAATTAACTATAATCAGAGTGCACAAAGGAGACTTCTTACAGGTCTCTCCTTTTATTCTACACAAAGTTTTTAAGATATGCGTATTTTATGAAAATTATAATTTTTAATTTTAAATACTATTAAATGGCTTTAATACTTAGTATAAATAACAATGTATACTCAATAGTCCATAACTCATAATTATAATTAAAGCTTTGGCACTGGCAGACTGAAGCAAGAAGCAAGGTGATGCAAGTAGTCTTTTTAGGACTCCTGTCTTTGTTAGGCGCCAAGATGGCTTATAGCTTTATGGTATTGAGCTTGACCATATCATCTCTCTACTTTGTAAAAGTCACGTACCCATTCTTGCGACTCCAATTCCGATTCAGTCATGAGTCCCTGAGTGCTGAATCAGTGAATCGGAGTTGGTGACCAGTGAATCAGAGTCGGTGACCGGTGAGTCGGAAGATGGTGAGCGGGACCGGTGACCAAGAGTCACTGAGTGAGTCGGCGAGCCGGAAGTCGGATCAGCAACTGAGTCGATTGAAGAGACATGAGGTCTCTAAACATCCATTTTGTTTGTAAGTCCTTGTGGAGACAAGAGGTCTCTAAAAATGTATTGTGTGAAGACAGAAAAACGAGGCTTTGTTGCTGCACCATTGGAGAAAGAAAGGTAGGTGACCTTGCTTTTATTGTCAGTGCGCTATTTGTTATAATTATAGTTTTTTGTCATTCATAGGAAAATCAAATAAATGCAGTGGTATTTACAACATTGTATAATTAAGGTAAATACATATTATCATTATTATTATTTATATTAAAATGATTTAATCCAAATGATTGCACGCAACATCAGTGAAGTAGTATAATAAACACACATTAAACACAGCTATCTTTCACAAGCTGTAATTGTTTCCTAATGTCATTTGCTCAGCCATCATTATCCTTATGAAGCGATACATATTTATTTAGTATCTATATTAAATACAGACTTGGAGACTACTACTCTCGCTCACTATGAGAAACAGTCTCCAAGTCTGTATTTAGTATGGAACAGTTTCACCAAGTTAGGGCAACGATAATAAATTTATTATGCACATGTTTTGATAATTTTAAGAAAGACAATTAATAATGGAAAAGCTAATAAATATAGGTAAAGGAAACCATAATACCGATCTAAGGAGAATACAATTCTACATTTGACAGAGGAAATATATACAGGATGTTCTATTTGAAAAACACTTATCAAAGCTTGACTTTGATGAAAGTTGGCATCACATTTTGAGCACTCTGTATAAAGTTTGATACCGCCGTGAGTATTTGTAGTAAGCTCAAGGGCTCAACAAGTTTCCCTGTGAAAACTATTCTTTTAACTTCGATATTATTGAATATACCAAAATTGGAATGAGGCAGAGAATTTTTTATATAAAAAATCAAAGAATCTAAAAAATAATTAAACTCAGGTATAGGAAAGTCTAATAGAAGAATTAAGATAAAAAATGCAAATATATAACGAAGTTGACTGCAACTTCCGGGATAACCGGACCTAAGCGTCTAACGAATTGTGTCAAAACCCTGTGTACATCAGCACCCCATGCTGTGGTCTCTCTTTGTGGACGATTTGCTGGCTATCCTCGGACTGTGGGAGGTTGAGGTCCAGGCGTATGCTGATGATCTCATCATAATGGTTAGAGGCAAATCTGAGGAGGAACTTGCAAGTACCCTTCAAGAGGCACTAAATGTAGTGAATGATTGGTGCAGGAGGGAACAGATGTCTGTGAACCCCCGCAAAACGATCATTATTCCATTTACCAGAAGAAGAAGCTTGAACAAATTAAGACCACCTACCTATTCTTATAGGGGAAACGATTCCATTTTCGGCACAAGCAAAATATCTGGGGGTTACCCTAGATAAGAAGCTCAACTGGGACATACAGTTAGAGAATGTAATCCGCAGGGCTAAACTGTCCCTGTGAACATGCCGGAGAATCTGTGGAAACAACTGGGGAACAAACCCCCAACAGATGTACTGGCTCTATGTAGCGGTTATCAGACCAATGATAACATATGGAGCCATAGTTTGGTGGCCTAAGGCACTTCCTGGTATCGCGAGGGCCAAACTGGCTCATCTACAGAGACAAGCTTGTCTGATGATAACGGGAGCGATAAGCACCGCACCATCAGCCGTTCTGGAGGTCCTCCTTAATATTCCACCTCTTCACATATGGTTAGAGAGGGTGGCGAGGTGGACAACGTACAGACTAAAACAAATGGCCGACAACATGTCGAAGGAAGTCAGTCTGGGAGGGTCCGGACTCCTCGATCACATTGAGGGTCATGGAATTCTGGGAATGGTCTCAGACTTGACTCCTACAAAGATCAGTAGAGATCTGTCTTTCAAGACCGTCCTCCCGGAAAGGGAGGACTGGGATCGAAATCAAACGACCCTATTGAGAGCCGATCTCTGCTGGTACTCTGATGGCTCCAAAACCAATATGGGAGTAGGAGCCGACGCATATGGGGGCAGCACCGATACTAGACTATCAGCTAGCCTCGGCAAGTACGCAACCATACACCAGGCAGAAGTGTATGCCATCGAGATGTGTGTAAGGAAAAGTATAAAAAACAGTGCACACACAAATCGATAAAGATATATGCAGATAGCCAAGCTGCAATAAAGGCTCTTGGTTCCTATCGGTGTAATTCAAAAACGGTATGGAGTTGTAAATCTTCCCTTAACGAACTGGGCAGCTGTAACGAGGTGTCGCTGGCCTAGATACCGGGTCACTTGGACCATGATGGCAATATTGCGGCCGACGTGCTTGCCAGGAGTACTGCCCAGAGAGACTTTGTCAGACCAGAACCAGTGCTGGGGATAACATCATGCACAGCAAAACGCACCTTAAAGACCTAGACAGAAAGAATGACAATCCAGTATTGGCCTTCATAAATGGCCTGTCTGAGTCAAGGGCTAAAAAACTTCTAGAGTTAAACAGACAACAACTGAGTACTCTAGTTGGCTTGTATACAGAACACTGCCGCTTGCGTCACCACATGCACCATATTGGGGTCGGTCAGGAGACCGAGTGCCGGCTGTGTATGGAGAGTGACGAGACAGCAGAGCACGTACTGTGTTCCTGTCCGGCGGCGGACAGGACTAGATACCTGCTCTTTGGCAAGATAAAGCTTGCTCCGGAAGATCTGGATCAACTTTCGCCCACAAAGATTATCGACCTCTGCAGGAGGCTGGCTTTGTTGGGCGAAATATAGACCATTAGGCGTGAGCCACAATAGACCTTATGGTCGCCGTGGAGGGACCGGTATGGCCCACTCACATACAAACCTAACCTCACATCAGCAAGAATCTACAAAAATTATTTCATATTTTGATGTTTATTTTTAATTTAAGGCGCATTTAGCGTAAAGATGAAGATCTAAATGAAACTAATGAAAAAATATAATTCCAAATTAATTAAATAATTATTACAATGTCATTATTTTAGGTAGGAAAAATTATCTTTTAATTAAAAGTCAAAACTCACCGAGATTGCTGTTACAGGCCTCATCGGCTGTTGAATGGGGCTCTGCATCAACATCAAATCATTACCCCACTGTTGTGGCCATCCAACCATGGACCCAGGTGCCTGTTGATACATGACAGTAGTGGCAGGAGGTGAAGGATGTTGTAAAGGTTGTTTTTGCATGTTAGCACCACCAATTTTCGATCTTCTAGTCAGACCAACTCTGGGAGAGGTCCAGTCCATGGTAGTTCCTGCCCAAGGAGACATACCTTGCATAGACATATTCATCTGACCCATGGCAGATTGCTGGGGCAGCATGTTTACTGAGGCCCGTACAGGAGCTGTCATTATAAGCCCGTCATCATCGAAACCTTGTGTTTCTTCTGAAAAGCAATCATACAAATACTTAAAAATAATTAACATAGGAATGTTTGACATGTAATACAATAAAATTTTGGTCAATTGAATTGCATGCGACCAAGAGCATAATGTGCATGCACAATAAGCCAAAGGTTGCAGTGCTATCGGGGCGGCGAGGCCTCGGACGATCCCCGAGGGAGAGAAAAAAAAGAGCATAATGTTAATCCAATAATGCCCATTGTCTTCATGACAAAGTAGTAAAAAAAACCGATGATACAACAGAACAAATAAAACAACAATATAAGACAAATACATGTACATAATATATACAACATAAGCTAATAAATAAACTAAAAAACAAACATGTTCCATTCAGTGTATATTATGACCACATGATATAAAATAATACAAAAATAAAAATACAAAACAAAATAAAATATACACAACTATAAAATAAGGTACCTATCATGTATCAAGGCTATTTTAATAAACAGCAAAAGCCTTTTTAAAACTTTTTAACCTACTGTAGTTATTGAAGAAAAGTTAAGTGACTTACCTTTAATTACTTTTTTCAAATAAGGATCCAGATTAATAGTAAATGGAAGAAATATCTTTAAGTCCATAACTAAAAGACTAGAACGGTGGTAAGAAAGAAATATATCGAACTTCTTTTCATCTCTATCCAGCTCCAATAATGGTTCTGTGTCTTTCACTGATGGTATGAATGGCCTTATTCTACAAGATTAACAGAAACGATTAGCAAATAACGACAATTACAGAACAATTTAAACAATAAAAATGAGAAAAATAGTAATACAGATTTAAGGTTTTTTTCCCAAGCTTCTATTAATTTATTGGAAGCTATTTTTTTCCCTCAGGGCTCGTCCGAGGCCTTGCCGCCCCGATAGCACTGCAACCTTTGGTTGATTGTGCATACCCTTAGTCTTACTCCACCCATTCCAAAATTACTGTGCCTTGAACTAGTCTGCACAGCGATTGGTAGGGTGAAGTTTTATATTGCTCTGTCTCCGGTTTAGACTGACCGTAGATCAGTTGTCTTTTGTGGTCCAGAACTTTATACTCGCATAAGATGTGCTGGGCTGATTCCTCCCCCTCGCCGCAGAGTCTGCATGCGAGGTCCCCTTCGAACCGCCCCATTTTATGCAGGTGTGTCTTGACGGCCATGTGTCCCGTCAAGAGACCTGTTATGTTTCTGAGCTGTCCTCTGCTAAGATTTAGCAGCTCCACAGCTCTCTTTGAACTGGGTCCGTCAACTATTGACTTCCCATGTCTGAGCCCTGGACAGTCTGCCCAGTACACCTTGTGTTGGTTTCTGACCCAGGACTTAATAGCTCCCCTGGCAGTGCTCTTTGTCGCGCCCAGAGCCGGTTCTGGTCCCATAAATGGTTCTGCTGACCCTCTCTTCGCGAGACTGTCAGCTTATTCATTGCATTTGACCCCCGAGTGACCCGGCACCCAGATAAGGGTCACCTTATTCTGCCCAGCTAGGTCGCTCGTCTCGCCTCGGCACTCACTCACCAGCCAGGAATTTACCCGTGGGCTACTTAGTGCCTTAAGAGCTGCCTGGCTGTCTGTGGCTATGAGGATCCGCTTGTTGGTGTAGCCCCTCCTCTTGTTCTCCTGCACACAGTACAGGATGGCGTACATTTCGGCCTGAAACACCGTTGCATGGGCTCCGAGGGAAATACTAAGACTTACCCTCGGTCCTTCCGAGTAAACACCTGCCCCCGCCCCACGCTCTCCGCCGGATCCGTCCGTGAACCAGACGAGCGCGTCCCGTGGTATGCCCGGCGTCTCCTCCCGCCATGCCTCGCGGTCGG